>CM042180.1:31347360-31367387 GCA_023376005.1 Doryteuthis pealeii
CGCCCTGCAGGACGAAAAACAAGACCAGTTTAAAGGGCAGAGGAAGCTATTGGCTCTTTTTTTACTAGCGCCAGAGCAAGGATCAGCTCCTCACTTAACCGCACAGATCCCTGTGCTACTCATACGCTGAGTTGGCAAGGGCCGATATCGAATATATCGAATATGGATATTAGGATGTATTATCTAACACCAAACTCAAGAGTATTGAAATTATCTAACCAACAATAGAATTTCATAAATATCTATGTTATTATTTCTGTATCCTCCTTTGTCATAGAGGAGCAAGAAGAATGACGAAGGAACTCTTAAAGTAGATTTACGAACGAAAAGCAGAGATCCTTGGTTTGAATACAGACTTTTCCTTCTACTAGACCAGTTGCCATAACAATATTTGAACTTGGGTCACCATATCCATTCTGTAAACTGATAAACATTACACTATGAAACAAAATGTTACATAATTGATGGGTAGCCTGTTAATTATGTGGCGTAGTGTAGATTTTTAAAAGTAACGGTTAATGGAAAAATACAGGAATTTGGAATGACACTTCCTAACCCTATATTGACCTACACTTTCGGTTCGGTTCGAGGATCCAGTCTATCTTACTATATGCCTAAAGTTGGAGGGAGAATAGTCAAGGAGAAGGAAAACGTAAATTTAAACTTGTTGAAACTCAAGGATTGGCATTGTGTCGAGCCCTGCTTTACGGCATATCAACCTCGGTGGGTCATTTAATGCCGACAAAGTTGTGAAATAAATTCATTCTTAATGCATAATACAATTTTGTTTATAAACTCATGTTTTTCTATTCAACCCATAAATGGGACCCTAACAGGTACTACCACTCCGGGTCAGAGTGGACCAGGGAGCAATGGTGATGAAGGGGGGCTCCACATTCCCCAAGCCACCAGAACTGGAACCTCACCATCAGATAGAGTTTAACGTCATTCCCAGGGCATGTAGACCCTCAGCCACCGCCTTCTAGCACCCATATGATAAGAAGGATTAGGGGTTGCCATAAGGGCAATAGGGTTGGGGCAATCATATAGGCGCTAGGCCTTGACGTGGCCAGCCGATTGATCGGAGAAGGCCTCTCCGGCCGGCCGTCTAGCCCAAGAAAAGCCTAAAGTGGAATATTGCAAGTCATTAACTGCTCAGCCACCTGGGTTCTATCCTTAAGCATCACGGGTCCTCGCATAGAGGGTTTAAATAAATACATATAATGCATTTAGAGTATCTGTTAGATTAAACCTGTGTCAGGCGGAAATGTTGCTCTACTGGCAGAAATTTGTTATAGTTCATCTATAGTTAGTTATTCTAAAATCGACAGGCCACACTGATTTCCCTATATATTGTTTTGAGCAACGGGTGCATTCTAAAAGGTAGATGATATTTTTACTATTACGGTTTGATTCCTTTTGTATAGAACTAGTGAATAGATTAATTGATTTTAACGGCATGTCAACCCATCCAAAGTCATGTCAAGCCATCAAACGTTCGAATTTATTGTTGTCTTTTTTTCGGGGACTTTTCTTGATTTTGACAGTAGATTGTTTGCAGTTGTTTGTTGTTAAGTGGATAGGAAATCACTTTAAAGGATAAATTTTTATGTTTAGGGAAAAGTTCACGTTTGTAATACATTTGTTTCTATTTAACCCATAGATGGGACCCTAACAGGTGCTACCACTCCGGGTCAGAGTGGACCTGGGAGCAATGGTGATGAAGTGGTGCTCCACATTACCCAGACATTCAGAACTTGAATCTCACCATCTGATAGAGTTTAATGTCCCTCCCAGGGCACGAAGACACTCAGCTACCGCATTATAGTTATATATATTATAAATATATATATATATATTATTATATATATATAAAACAAAAAAAAGGTTTGGTTTGGTTTGGTTTGTTTTACGGCATATCAACCTCAGTGGGTCATTTAATGCCGACAAAGTTTGAAATTAAATTCATTCTTAATGGATATGCAATTTTTTCCCACCATAAATGGGATCCCAACAGGTACCCGAACTCCGGGTCACTTGAATATTGAGATCACTTTTGTTCAGTCGGTAGAGCGTTCGGATAGAAACCACAAGGTTCCTAGTTCGATACTGACCCTCACCAACTCAGCGAATGAGTAGCACAGGGATCTGTGCGTTAAAGTGAGGAGCTGATGGTAGGTGTGGCGCTCCACCTCAGATGCTAAAAGAATCTCCTTGGTCTCGCACTATTGAAAAGAAAATAGACTTCCTTTGCTGTCTGGCTGATATTGACATTAGGCCGCCCCGACGACTTTACTTTTATATTAATATAATATATATATATATATATATATATATATATAAAGCAATCTACAGACGCGCGTTTCGGGGTTTACCCCTCTCAGTGCAGCTATACTTATTTTCAGCAGCTACCTCTGGTCGGGTTCGAGACCCGAACGAACTTTCGCTCGTCAATTCTCTTACCACAAGCAGCTGCCCAAGAATAGAAGGCAGAATAATCGCTATATTTCCAACTGGAAATAAACTCACCAAGAGGTCCCAACTTTATGTAAACAAGTGAGACTAGCTTTGCGCCGAAGCGCGTGAATTTTTGCAATTACCTTTCTAAACAGAGTGCTCAACCGAAAATTGGGGAGCGTTATACATTCTTGGTCTGAGGATCGCAAAAACTGACTAATACCAAGCGCCATTGAAATAGTTTACACTATTCTAACTTAAATCTATCTATATATCTACCTACCGTCACGAAGCTATTAAGTGCGACTGGTATAACTAACCTAGCGCCGTCGGCATCACTCTTTTTAGGGCCACTTCAGTCATCCGGAAATGACCTGGGATCAATGATGAAGAAGGGGAGCTTCACATTCCCCAAACCTCCAGAACTGGAACCTCACCATCAGATAGAGTTTAACGTCATACTCTATGAATGCAAGGTTGATTTAATTTTATTATTTTATTGTTGGATTTGTTTCGGATAAGTTTAAAATTATGTTACATCATATGATCCTTTTAAGATTCCCTGGCCGAACATTACACACACACACTCTCACACCCTCTCTCTCTCACTGGATTAGGGGTAGTATCTGTTCCAGGTGCTGTGCTCTGATACCCTTATCTATCCACCCGGCCTCGGTAAAGTAAATTAATAGCGTCGATCCCAGTAGGCGCCCAACGGGATCGACGCAATTTTTATGTCTACCACCCATGAGCTTCGGCTTGTGGGTGGGCCCACATAAATATCCTTGTGTCAAGCCCTCATAGGTGGAATGAGAGGCAAATAACCCCCCCTCTCTCTCTCTCTCTCTCTCTCTCACACACACACACACACATATATATATATATATATAATATATTAATGCTGATTGATATGAATATCATCATCATCATCGTCATCATCATCAGGTCGTACTAGCTGCAGGGATATCCATAACACTCTCTCGCAAACCGTCCCTATCAGTCACCACCACCGAGAGGCCCTTTATGCAGCCTCTAGAATTCGCACAGATCCAATCAACGTAGGTCCTTGATGGAAGGCCCACACTGGAAGGCCCACATTGCGGGCTCATGTGCAGGTTTACGCAGGAGAACATTTTTGATTGTGTCCTTGCTTCTCCAGCACTATCAACCATATCGTGTTTGTCTTACTTGGATAATTGTGTGATAGGAGGCAAGTGGCTGTACGGCTGTTTTGTCCGTGTGAGTATATTAAAGATATATATTATATATATATATATATATATATACATATTTATATATATATATATATATATATATATTATATATGTGTGTGCGTGTTGTGTGTGTGTGTACACGAAGAACTTGAGATAGACAATGAGGAGAAGACAGATACAGAGACAGAGAAACAAGAGGCAAGAGAGATAGAAATTGATAGATAGATAGATAGATAGAAGAAAAGGAGTGCTAGAGAATAAGAGAGAAAGAGTGTGTGTGAGAGAGAGAGAGAGAGAGAGAGAGAGAGAGAGAGAGAGAGAGAAAACAATAAAAGAGATATAGATAAATAAATAGACAAGTAGATAGATAGGAAGAAACCGATATATATATATATATATATATATATATATATATATATATATATATATATATATATATATATAGAGAGAGAGAGAGAGGAGAGAGAGAAAAAAAAGAGAAAGAGAAGAGAGAGGAAGAGATAGAGAGAGATAAAACCAGTGAAAGAAGACGAAAGAGATATAGATAAATAAATAAATAAACATATAGGAAGAAACCGAGATAGACAGAAAGATAGATATTAACAGAGAAGATAGATAGATAGATAGATAAGAATAGACCGAGATAGATAGATAGATAGATAGATAGATAGATAGGAATAGACTGAGAAAGGTAGATAGATAAGAATAGACTGAGATAGATAGATAGATAGATAGATAGGAATAGACTGAGAAAGATAGTTAGATAAGAATAGACTGAGATAGATAGATAGATTAATGGATAGATAGATATGAATAGACTGAGTTATATTATATATATATATATATATAATATATATATTATATATATATATATATATATAATATATAAAATAGATAGATAGATAGATAGATAGATTGATAGATAGATAGGAATAGACTGAGAAAAGATAGATAGATAGATAAAGAAAGAGAGAGAGAAGAGATAGATAGATAGATAGATAGATAGATAGATAGATATAATGTGAGAGAAATAACGAAAAAGTTACAGATATATATAAATACATAAATAAACAGATACATTGGAATAAACTCAGAGATAGACAGAAAGAAAGACAGACAGACTGATAGATAATAAAATACTTTATAAAGAATCTTTTTAAAATTTAGATTTAATATTCTCATTCAATATTTCCTTTGAATATATATTTAGGTCAATTCCAAATGATCGATATGTGTGCGTGTTTGCGCATGCGCCCGCGCGTGCGTGCCGTGCGTGCGTGCGTGTGTTATATGCAAGCACCATATATCTCTCTGCACTTTCAGCTTGTGTATGTTTGTGCGCCAAAAGACTTCCTGGTGTGTCGTGAACACAAAATACCGAAATTGATATCGCGAATAAGTTTCTTTTTTTTAAAAATTGGGTAATTGAATTTCTATCGAGAAGTTTATCGTCCTTCAAAGCGAGAGTCTCCTCCTTCTACCCCCGCTCTCTCCCCCTCCCCATATTCCTTCCCCTCCTTCGCCCTCCTCCTTCTCCCCCTCCTCTCCATATTCCTTCTACTCCTTCTCCCCCTCCTCTTCCATTGCTCAGAGCCGACTTTTCAAATCGAACACCGGTTGTGGGTTGTGGATGAAGCAATGCACAACGTGTAAGCGCACCAGTTACCACGGCTCTAGTGATCGCAGTGGGTCTGTCTATCTATCAATCTATCTATCTCAGTCTTCTTATATCCAACTCAGCTTCTCCATATATATCTTATTCTGTTCATATCTATCTATCTCTCTATCTATCAATCTATCTATCTCATAAGAATAAGATGTATTTGGGAGAAACTGAGTTGGCTATAAAAAACTGAGACAGACAGATAGATAGATAGATAGATAGATGTGAACAGAATAAGATATACATGGAGAAACTGCGGTTGCATATAAGAAGACTGAGATAGATAGATTGATAGATAGATAGATAGATAGATATGACTTTTCAAATCGAACACCGGGTGTGGGTTGTGAGTGAAGCAATGCACAACGTGTAAGCGCACCAGTTACCACGGCTCTAGTGATCGCAGTGGGTCTATCTATCTATCAATCTATCTATCTCAGTCTTCTTATATCCAACTCAGCTTCTCCATATATATCTTATTCTGTTCATCTCTCTCTATATATCTATCAATCTATCTATCTCATAAGAATAAGATGTATATGGAGAAACTGAGTTGGATATAAAAAGACTGAGACAGATAGATAGATAGATAGATAGATAGATAGATGTGAACAGAATAAGATATACATGGAGAAACTGGGTTGGATATAAGAAGACTGAGATAGATAGATTGATAGATAGATAGATAGATAGATAGATATGACTTTTCAAATCGAACACCGAGTGTGGGTTGTGGTGAAGCAATGCACAACGTGTAAGCGCACCAGTTACCACGGCTCTAGTGATCCAGTGGTCTATCTATCTATCAATCTATCTATCTCAGTCTCTTATATCCAACTCAGCTTCTCCATATATATCTTATTCTGTTCATATCTATGTCTCTATCTATCAATCTATCTATCTCATAAGAATAAGATGTATATGGAGAAACTGAGTTGAATATAAAAAGACTGATATAGATATAGATAGATAGATAGATGTGAACAGAATAAAATATACATGGAGAAACTAAGGGTTGGATATAAGAAGACTGAGATAGATTGATAGATAGATAGATAGATAGATATGACTTTTCAAATCGAACACCGGGTGTGGGTTGTGGGTGAAGCAATGCACAACGTGTAAGCGCACCAGTTACCAGGGCCCTACTGATCGCAGTGGGTCTCCTACCACGGCCTGACCTGCTTCGGTCACATGGTATACACACTGTCACCTAGCACGTAACCAAAAATTATTAAACTCTTGATCCTCACCTTTTTAGTTACAAAAATGGGTGCTCTCCCAATATGTCATCCACCGAGTTGTTTACATTCCAATATGTTATCTACCCATTAACTACACATTATATTCCCATTAAACTAACCCTAACCCCTAACCCTAACCCTGTCTTTTTTTTTTACTAGTAGATCACATGCCATGAATCATCATCATCATCATCATCATCATCAAGTCACGATGTTGGCACGGATATCGATGACAGTCTCTCTCCATCCGTCCCTATCGCTCATCATTCTCGGGAGGTCCTCTGTGCAGCATCCTGTATCCGCACAGAGCTGATCAATGTACGTCTTTGCTGGTCGGCCCACACTGGTGTGCCCATGTGCTGGCTTCTATAGGAGGACGTCGCTTATGAGTCCGACCTTGCTTCTCCAGCAGTATTCCCGCGTTCTTGTCCGTCTTACTCGGATGGTTTGGGTGATATGTGGCAGGTGGCCATATAGCTGCTTTCTCGTCTTGTTCAGGATTACCCGCAGCATTCTTGTGCAGCTGCCATCTAGTTTATTCTCTAGTCGCTTCGTTAGGGTCCAGGTGGTGCAGCCATACAAGCATTGTCAGTACAGTTTAACGAAACTCACACACACACACACACACACACACACACACACACACACATATTATATATATATATATATATATATATATAGATAGATATGAACAGACTGAAAGAGATATATATGAACAGATATATATATATATATATATATATATATATATATATATATATATATATAAATAGAATGTACAAGCACTTAAATCAATAAACTTCTGAAGAAGCCTGAACCAATAATGAGGCAAAATATCAATTGAACATAGTCGTTTGTGTTGTTATATCCACATCTTCCGCTACTCTCAGCCACATTTTGTCGGATTTATTCAATCTTTCATTCCTCATATAGATAAATAGATAGATAGATAGATATGAACAAAGATAAATAGATAGATAGATAGATAGATATAAACAGAATAAGACATATATGGAGAAACTGAGTTGGATATAAGAAGACTGAGATAGATAGATTGATAGAGAGATAGATAGATGGATATGAACAAAGATAGATAGATAGATATGAACAAAGTTATATATATATATATATATATATAATATATATATATATATATATATATATATATAGATAGATAGATAGATAGAGTAGATAGATAGACAGATAGATAGATAGATAGATATGAACAGAATAAGATATATGTGGAGAAATTGAGTTGGATATAAGAAGACTGAGATAGATAGATGATATAGATAGATAGATAGATATGAACAAGATAGATAGATAGATAGATATGAACAAAGATATATATATATATATATATATATATATATATATATATATATATATATAGATAGATAGATAGATAGATAGATAGATATAAATGAACAAAGATAGATAGATAGATAGATATGAACAAAGATAAATAGATAGATAGAGAGATAGATAGATAGATAGATAGATATGAACAGAATAAAATATATATGGAGAAACTGAGTTGGTTATAAGAAGACTGAGATAGATAGATAGATAGATAGATAGATAGATAGATAAATTGTTAGATACTTTCCCCGACTACAGAAGAAAAGGCAAACCTTAATTCCATTATTAAAGACAAGGTGAATAATTCTGCTAAATTCGAACGATAAGAGTGTAATGTAAAGAATGAAACGCACTGCGAAATGTCAGCAAGTAAAAGACTCGATTGAAATTCACTTTGCCTCCCTGTTGATCAAGATCGACAAACACCTGGAAGCACTTGCATTTAGATGAAGAGAAATTTATCTTTACTCCCCCCCCTCTCTCTCTCTCTCTCTCTCTCTCTCTCACTCTCTCTCTCTCTCTATCTATCTATCTTTCTCTCTCTCTCTCTCTGTCTTTACATTTCTATTTGACAAATCGATCGTATGGAATACTTGAATAAAAATTAGAGCAAGTTTAGTCTTGTATCGAAGTCTAATATCGAAGTTCGAAGTATTATATATATATATATATATATATATATATATATATATATATATATACTAGCAAATATATGCACCCTCCGGGTGCAAGTATTTAAGTTTGATATAATAAAATATCTATTAAATTAGAAAGGCTAATGAAACTGAATAAGAATACAGATAAAAGATTTGAAACAGAGGGAGTATAATAAAAAATAGAACTACTGAAACTTACTCTTCCATCACTCTCGTCTTTCATTGTTATTTTTTCTAATTTAAGTATTTAGTTAAAAGAGGAAGTAATAATAAATTGACAGTTATTTTTCTTGTTAATTTAAGATTCATTCCAGAGATTTTTGTTATATTTCATTAAATAAAACCAAACAGTTTTAAAATCAATAATACTAAGCACATATTTATTAAAATCAATTTTTAATATCAATATGCAAATTAGCCTTCCCGTTCACACTGTAAACCACTAAATTGTTGTATATATAAATATAATTGCATGTTGTCAGTATGTAGTCATGGTTAACAGTATTAATAATGTAAAACAATTTTATTAATAATTGAGGTTTAAAGAAAAATACGATCATGGAAAATGTGATGTCAATAACTAAGGGAATAGTGATATGAGTAGTAATATAGTTTCGGTTACAGACAGAAAAGCACACAATCTCCATTATAATAATAATAATATATATATATATATATACTAGCAAATATATGCACCCTCCGGGTGCAAGTATTTAAATTTTGATATTATAAAATATCATATTCAATTAGAAAGGCTAATGAAACTGACTAAGAATTCAGATAAAAATATTTAGAACAGAGGGGGTATGATTGAAAAATAGAACAACTTTGAAACTAACTATTCCATCATTTTCCATTACTCCCCTCTTTCATTGGTAAATTTTCCTAATTAGTTTAAAAATAGTTAAAATAGGAAGTAAAGGATAATATTACAGTTATTTCTTCTTGTAAATAAATTTCTTTTAAGATTTATCCACGAGATTTTTGTTTATATTTCTTAAGATAAAACCAAACAATTAGAAATCAATAATACCAAGCACATATTTATTAAAATAAAATTTTAAATATCAATATGCAAATTAGCCTTCTCGTTCAAACTGTAAACCGCTATTTTGTTGTATATATAAATACAATTGCATGTTATTAGTACGTAGATATGGTCAACAGTCTTAATGATGTAAAACAATTTTATTAATAATTGAGGTTTAAATAAAAATAAAATCATGGAGAATGTGATGTAAATAACAAAAGGAATTGTGATTTGTATAGTAATATAGTTTCGGTTACAGACATACAAACCCACAATCTCCATTATAATAAGATATATATATATATATATATATATATATATATATATATGGGAGAAATGTGAGGAGGTTAATCCGACAGTATGTGGAGAAAAGTAGACAAACACGGGATCTTATGGTAACTGGATGTTTATTGTCGACGATGCAACGTTTCGGCCATTTAGACCATCACCAGGACCAAAAGCCCAGTTCTAGCTTGATTGAAGGACATTTTCAGAATGGTGAAAAACAGTAGGTTGTCAGTAGGGGCGTGGGTGGCTGGGGGGTGATGGGTAGTGGATTTTATTCCCTCTAAATGGGGAGTGTTATATGGAGATGCAGGTGTTTGGTCAGAATGTTAGATGATAAGTGATGGGTAAAAAAAAAATGTATGTGTATGTGTGTTTGGGAGCTGGATTTACAACTAATGACAAATCCAGCTCCAAATCAAGCGCTTCTTGCAAAGACACCTGCCAGGCCGAATTTCTGCTGCATAGCCTGGAGCAGGCAGCAAGAGGCATTGATCTCTACGTGATCTCAGATAAAATACAGTTTATGTGTGTTCAATCAAGATGATGCGGTTTCCTCTGTAAATACCAAATCTCTGAAATTAGTTGACTAGTTCATATACCTCGGTAGCAATATCATATCTACTGAAAGCAATGTCAGCACGGTCTAGTTCATTGCTTCATCACCGGAGTTAAGCAGCGATGAGCCAATTCAATGCTTATTTGGGTGACCACTTAAGCAAGCTGTGTAAAAATAAAACAACCAAATCAAAGCCCTCCCGGTTGGGGCTGTAGAATACACCGACTGCAGATGGGTAAGACCCCACCTCAATGGGGTCACCTGTTGGCCGCGGGGCGGTGACCCGTGATGCTTAAAGGACGGAATCCTGGTGGTTGAGCAGTCCATGACATGCAACACTTCTCTCTGGCCCTAACGTAGGCTAGAGGGTCGGTCGGAGAGGCCTCCTCCAATCAATCGGTTGGTCACGTCAAACCCTAGACCTATATGTTTGTACATACCCTATTGCCCTTATCGAAACCCTAAACAATTTTATCATATATGTGCTACAAGGCAGTGGCTGAGGGTCTTAATGTTCTGGGAACGATGTTAAACTTTATCTGATGGTAAGGTTCCAATTCTGAGGTCTGGGAATGTGGAGAACCCCTTCAGATTTGGAGTGGTAGTAAATGTTAGGGTCCCATGTATGGGTTAAATAGAAACCAATGTGTTTGAAAAAAATACCGAGTACCCATCAAGAATGAATAAAACAAAAAACGTCTTTATGGCAACCCTAATCCTTTTTATCCTATATGTGCTAGAAGGCGATGGCTAAGGGCATTCATATCATGGGAATGATGTTAAACTCTATCCGATGGTAAGATTCCGATTCTGGAGGTCTTGGGGATGTGGAGAACCCCTTCAGACCTGGAGTGGTACTACTTATTAGGGTCCCATCTATGGGTTAAATAGAAACAAATTTGTTTTTAAAAAAATTGAGTATCATCAAGGATGAATGAAACAAAAACGTCTTTGGTATAAAATCACCCAACAAGAGTTGACATGCCGTAAAACCCAACCAAACAACCCACTATTACTCCCAGGTCCACTTTGACCCAGAATGGTAGTAGCTTTTAGGGTCACATCTATGGGTTAAATAGAAAAAGTGTGGAAATGGGAAGCACCCCTTTATCACCATTGCTCCTTGGTGTACTTCAGACCCGGAGTGGTAGTACCAGTTAGATTGCCATTTATGAGTTAAATAAAAATAAATGTTTTTGAAAAAAATTCTGTACCCATTAAGAATGAATAAAACAAAAACGTCTTTGGTATAAAATGATCTAACAAGGGTTAACATGCCGTAAAATCCAAACAACCAACCAACTATTACTCCCAGGTCCACTTTGACCGAGAATGGTAAGTACCTGTTAGGGCCACAACTATGGGTTAAATAGAAACAAATTCGTTTGGAAAAAAATCGAGTACCCATCAAGAATGAATAAAACAAAAACGTCTTTGATATAAAATGGGCCAACAAGGGTTGACATGCCGTAAAACCCAAAGAAGCAGCCCAACCAAATCAAACCAAACGAAATAATTTCTGAAGATATAGTCAAAAATGTATGTGTAATAATAATGGTAAAGAGAGCTATAATAGTTTTGTGTACATAAATTTGACTGCATACATAATGGTTTGTAGTATGTGATAGGGTTAGCCAATTTTTCGTCTGCTACGAATTTTAAAAACGAATTAAAATTAATTAAATCGATTATTTAAGGTCAAATTTTTGTTTAATTCGAAAAGTAGTAACATAATAAATGATATAATGGAATAACCCATCTCCCCCGTACCTGAACAGTGGCGATGGTTCTAAACAACTATTTAAGAACACACAGATTACTCTGTGCAGAATTCACCTGAAGTAATTAGACGACGGACTCTTCTCCTAATACTCACATGACCTTACTATATATCAATAACATGAATAAAAAAAGCAAAATAATATTACATTTAAAATGATTTTTTCGGTCAATTTCGATCGCATTCGGTCTGAGACATTGTTTAAAAATAGTTTTTTTACAAAATTAATGTAACATTCACGATTGCAAAAAGATTACAAAAAATCAGGGAATTATTTGATTTTAATGAAATTTTCAGTATCGATTCATCAATTAATGAATTATAAAATTATCTTATTTCAAAACTTTAGTTAAGTACTTCTGCTATGATAAATTAATAAATAAAATTCATTAAAATTTTAAGTTTAAAATGTCATATTAGATTCTAAGAAAATATTTTTAATAAATACTTTGGGTATCAATCACCCATATTTTTTGGTCGAAAACTGTATTGGAAATTTAGCACTCCCCGATTAAACGGAACAAATATTGATGTATATCTTATTATAATGGAGATTGTGTGTTTTTCTGTCTGTAACCGAAACTATATTCCTACTCAAGTCACAATTCTCTTAGTTATTGACATCACATTCTCCATGATTTTATTTTTTATCTAAACCTTAATTATTAATAAAATTGTCTTACATTATTAATACTGTTAACTATGTCTACATACTGACAACATGCAATTATATTTATGTATACAACAAAATAGCACTTTACAGTGTGAACGGGAAGGCTATTTTGCATATTAATATTTAAAAAATCGAATTTAATAAATATGTGCTTAGTATTATTGATTTCTAACTGTTTGGTTTTATTTTAATGAATATAAGCAAAAATCTCTTCAATGAATCTTAAATGAAATCCATTAACAAGATAAAATAACTGTCATTTTATTCTTTACTTCCTCTTATAACTAAATACTTAAATTAGAAAAAATAACAATGAAAGACGAGAGTAATGGAAGAGTAAGTTTCAGCTGTTCCATTTTTTATTATACTCCCTCTGTTTCAAATCTTTTATTATACTCTGTTTCAAATCTTTTTATCTGTATTCTTATTTAGTTTCATTATCCTTTCTAATTTAATACAATATTTTATTACATTAAAACTTAAATACTTGCACCCGGAGGGTGCATATATTTGCTAGTCTTTTTAATATATTTGAGATAAATAAAGGTTGTACTTACTTAATAATTAGTTCGTTTTGGCCGTTGTCTTCCGCCTTACAAGCTCGGTAACTTTGAATGGTGTTCAAATTCAGTGTCAATGACGTAGAAAAAAATGCAGCTCTTCTTTGTACGATCACTGAAAGACTCAAAGAAATAGATGTAGAACGATTGATCGATTTCTTTGGAAGTGTTGTATTCTTTGATCTTAAGTTTTCTCAGGAATTCAAGGAATTCTTTTTTTTCCTCTTGTTCCTCAAAAGATTTATTCCTTTTTTAAAATTCTTTTTAAATCACGGATCAAGTATTTGTCAAAGATATTATCTAACGATTAGTGTTCTATCTTAACTTGATCAACGAAAGGTTGTTTCATAATATTTTCCATTTTAATCTTATTAAATTGTTTTGTTTTTTTAGTTATTATTTTTCTTGAGATTTATTATTATTTCTTTTGTTTTGTTTCGTTAGTTCTTTTTTTCAGCTGCAAATTTTTTCTTTTGTCTTTTCTTTTTAATCTGTAAAAACTGATTTTTCCTCCACAAAAATGTTTGCGTTGTCCGCTTGCTGGTAGTTTTAGTTAGACAAGTCGGGGTGCATTTTTTAAAATATTATTTCTTTCTCACAGCAACTTTTAAAATATATTCGCCCGCTTTTAAATATATAAATATATTAATATATACTTTTATATATATTTGTTTTTCCTACTTTTGTTGTCTGCTTCTGTGAATTTCAGATTAGAAATTCGGTTTTCCCGTTCTTTTTAAATAACCAAAAACCCAGTGATTTTATTTCACTGTGAAATGTCCCAAATTTTATTTGGTATTAGTTAAGTCTCTGAAAAAGGACCAAAAAGAATTGTTTTAACTGTCCTTCGAAAATAGAGTTAAAACAAAAAATAAAAAACGTTGATTCTCATTCCTTTTGGGGTGTAGTATCGAAATTTCGGAGACATTTTTGCATTTTTTCGCAGACTGGGTTTTTTTGGCTGTAAGGTCGTATCGTGGTGGGGTTTAACGATAAGGTGACAGTATTGACCTCTTGTGTTTAGTTGCTGGTATAAAAGTCGGGCCGTGTTAGAGTTTCTGTCCAAAGGGTCCAAAGAACGTTGTGCAATGCCGTCTAAGAATGCATCGGCCTTATATATACGAAGACGCTCAGGGTTTAATCTACATAATGAAGTTAATTGCCGAAGAAGTCTCTTGTGTTTGGGGGTCGCATAAATGCTCATTAGCTTTTTTACGGATAAGTATGTGTCATTATATGTTTAGTAAAAAATGGGATATACGTTGGGTCTAATCTTCATTTGTTTAGTAACAAAAAAATAAAGATTGTATTATATTCTTCTATTGTGACTGAGATAATACGTCTATGCGCAGAAAAACGATGTACATATACACATACACATAGGAACAACGAAACAAGCACATACACACACTAACATAAACACAGACACAGGCACAGACGCAGACATAGACACACACACACATTGATGATATATAATATATCTATGCGAAGAAAGACCATTTACATATACACATATACATATTAACACCTAAACAAGCACATACACACACTAGCACACACACTAACACAGACATAGACACACACAGAAACGCACACACACACACAGACACATACACGCACCCCACACACATACACACTTAAAAATAGATAATATGTCTATGTGAAGAAAGACGATTTACATATACACATACGAACAAATAAACAAGCACATACACACACTATCATAGGCACACAGACACACACACATACATACACACACACACACGCACACACACACATCATTAATAAATAATAATAAATAATATGTCTATGCGAAGGAAGACGATTTGCATATACACATACACAGATTAAAAAAAACGAAACAAGCACATACACACACTTACACAGACAGACAGACTGACACACAGACACACACAGACACACACACACACATATATATATATAACAAATAATATGTCTGTGCGAAGAAAGACGATTTACATATACACATACATATATGAACAATAAACAAACACATACATACACTAACGCAGACACAAACTCAGACATAGACACATAGACTTACACACACACACACACACACACAAACACACACACACACATACATAGTTTCATTCTGGCTTTATTATCGTATTTCTTTCCTTGTCCCTTATTCATTCATTCACTCTCTTTCTTTCCTTCTTTCTTTTATTGCTTTTTTCTTTCTTTCTTTCTTTCTTTCAATCTACTTTTTCATCTTTCTCTTATTTTCCTTCATATTTATTTTTTTTCTTTTATTGTTTTATTGTTTCTTTCTTTTCTTTCTTTCAATTTTCTTTCTTTTTTTTCTTTCTTGAAATTTACTATTTTCTTTCCTTATTATTCTATTTATTTCAAGTTTCTTTTAATTCATCTCTTTTCTTTTTCTTACCTTCTTTCTTTTATTGTTTCTCTCTTTTCTTTCTTTCCTTTCTTTCTATTTTTCTTTCTTTCCTTATTTTCCTTTCCTTCGTTCTTTCTTTACTTTTTCGTTTTTTCTCTGTTATTTTCCATTATATTTATTTTTCTTTCTTTCTTTGATTGATTGTTTTTCTTTTCTTTATTTTTCTTTCTTTTTTTTTTATTTTTCTTTCTTTCTTGCAATTTACTTTTTCGCGTTCCTTCTCCATTTTCCTTCTCATTATATTTGTTTCGAGTTCTTCTTCTTCTTCTTCTTCTTCTTCTCTCTTCTCTCTTGACTGTCTTCTTCTTCTTCTTCCTTCTTCTTCTTCTTCTTCTTCTTCTCTTCTTTCTTTTTTCTCTTCTACTTCATCCTCTCTCTCCTTCTTCTTACTCCTTCTCCTTCTTCTTGATTGTTCTTCTTCTTCTTCTTCTTCTTCTTCTTCTTCTTCTTCTTCTTCTTCTTCTTCTTCTTCTTCTTCTCTTCTTACTCCTTCTTTTCTTGACCGTGTGTCTTCTTCTTCTTCTTCTTCTTCTTCTTCTTCTTCTTCTTCTTCTTCTTCTTCTTCTTTCTTTCTTTCTTTCTTTCTTTCTTTTTTCTCTTCTTCTTCACCCTCTCCCTCCTTCTTCTTCTTACTCCTTCCCTTCTTCTTCTTGACTGTGTATTCTTCTTCTTTCTTTCTTTCTTTTTTCTCTTCTTCTTCATTCTCTCCCTTCTTCTTCTCTTCTTCTTCTTACGCCTTCTCCTTCTCTTCTTGACTGTGTCTTCTTCTTCTTCTTCTTCTTCTTCTTCTTCTTCTTCTCTCATTGCCCTTTTTTTCCGAAAAGAAAGTAAGATCTAGAAACAATTATGGTAAATATTGCTCCACAAAAAGAATAAGAAGAGCTTTTTTTTAAATGACCCCCACCTTGCTAAAAATTAGTCAAAAATTCGGCAAACACTGAATGAATTAACAAAACCCCAAGACCAAACTAAGGGAACAAAGGAAATGAAGAAACAAACAAAAAAGAAAAAAGAATAAAGACGTAATGATAAGCAGACCAGTTGATTTAAAAAGATATTTCTATGTCAGAAAAGCAATTCTGAACAATGGGCAGTGTGGTTCCCTCTTATTACGAACTCCCATTTATTACGGAACAAAAGAGACGAAGGGATATTTGGATTGCAATCAACATAATAAACAAGTTGATCGGCACACGAAATAAGAACTCGTGATTGATAATAAAAAAAGATACCGTACTAGTTTGTTTTTTGTCATTTTTTATTATTTTATTATTTTAATTTATTACTAGCTATAATATATGCAACCCTCCGGGTGCAAGTATTAGTTTTGGATATAATAAATATCATAAATTAAATTAGAAAGGCTATGAAAACTGACTAAAGGAATGCAGATAAAAGATCTGCAACAGAAGGGGTATGATTGAAAATAGAACAAACTTTTTGGAAACTAACCTATTTCCATTCATTTTCCATTACTTCCCCTCTTTCATTGGTAAATTTCCTCTAATTTAAACTATTTAGTTAAAAATAGGAGTAAGGATAATATTTGCAGTTTATTTCTTCTTGGTAAATAATTTCTTTTTTAAGCATTTATCACGAGATTTTTGTTTATATTCTTAAAGATAAAACCAAACAATTAAAATCAAAATACCAAGGACTATATTTATTAAAATAAAACATTTTTTTAAATATCAATTATGAAATTAGCCTTCTCAGTTCAAAAACGTAAACGCTAATTTTTGTTTGTAACTATAAATACAATTGCATGTTAATTAGTACTAGATTATTGCGTCAACAGTATTAATTAATATAAAACCAATTTTTATTAATAACTGAGTTTAAAAGAATGAAATTTCATGGAGAATTTGACCGAAATAATTAAGGGAATTGCGGACTTGAGTGTAATTATAGTTTCGGTTTACAGGACAAAAAACACACATCTCCATTATAATAAGATTTGTTCATATTTTATTCTTTCGTTAAATCCGCACCCGAAAACTAAAAGTTTGTTGAAAATCAATCACAACTTTGTCAGGTTCTACTATCCATCGTCGAATCAGAGAAAGGATTCGAGCAAAATATCTAGATAGCAACAATTTTTTTTGTAGATTTCTTCCATGCGACTTAGACCCCATCATCATCATTCACAATCCCGCCCTGTCGGTTAGAATGCACCGACGCACCTCTGCAGACGGTTAAGGACTCCCCCAATGGAGGCTACCTGTTGGCTGTGGGTGGCGATCCGTGATCTTTAACGGATAGAACCAGGTGGATTATTGAGCAGTTCATGACTTGAATACCTCCACATCTTGAACACCTCACAACCAACACACACACCACACACACCACCCCACACCACACCAACACAAACACCACACACACACCACTATCTTGGGTAGCACGGCGGTCGGAGAGGCCCGCCTCCCACCTAGCACCTATGATTTTCCCAACCCTATTGCCCTTATGGCAAGCCCCAACCCTTTATCAAGGCAGTCGGCTGAGGGTACTACAATCTACCTGGAAATGACCGTTTTTTTAAATTCATTCTGATGCTGCAAGTTTCAGTTCTGGAGGTTTCGGAATGTGGAGCACTCCTTCACACCATTTGCTCACGGAAAGGGTAGATACCTGCTAGGGTCCCATCTTATGGGTTATTAAAACTTGAAAAAACATTGAGTTTATAAACAAAATTGTATTATGCATTAATTAATGTGATTTATTTCACAAACTTCTGTTTCGGCATTAAATAACCCCGCCGAAGGTTGATATGCCTTAAAAACAAAACAAACCAAACCAAACCAGAGCGGTTAGTATTTATTCGTATTGTAGACACTTGATGTCACCCGCCCCTCAAAAAAAAGAAAAAAAAAAGAAAATTGATAACCCCTTAAGTAATAAAATTCTAAACAGACTGAATACCATGTATAACTTTAAAAGATCATACTATGCTGGATCCAAGCCACATGGGTAGAAGAGGAAATGACAAACGCTGACTCAGCAGATAAATCAGCAGTGAAAATGACCCCCGACAGATTTAATATCCCGTATTCAGACTTGAAAAAACAAAAAATCAATAATTTCAATAGAAAATGGCAACATAATTGGAGTAACAATATAGATAACAGACTCTTCAATATAAAACTCTTATTATAGGAGGAATCGAAAACCAGGTTTCCAGAAAGTTCCGGAAGGCACAAGTTCACTTCTATCCGATTAATATACGGGTCACACCTAAACTACATTCTTTTTTATCCACCCTTAAACAAGAAAACCAGCCAGAATGCACATGAGCCCAATGCCCAAATACCAACACACTCCCGCAGAGCATTTCTAATAGACATTCCAACTCTTCCATTTTTCCACACAACCCAGACAATGCTGATACACGCATATGCATCAAGCGTGCAGAATGCATTTGGCAGGCATGCATGTATATAATATATATATACTATAATATATATATATAATAATAATAAACAAACTTTTAGCTATTTTTTCAGCGACAGCTTATTTGGGAGAAATATGTGTTTTTCAATCTCTTACGGGTCAGATCCCATCAATTTTTTCTCGAAAAGCTCCTAACTATACATTTAATCGTCATCATCATTACAATTAGGACACACACCCACAGGGCATATCTAACACACTACCATTAACTGTACAGCCATAAAAATCCCGAACAAACAAACATCAACATCCTCTAGAACATATATCATTCCCTCGACCTATCACCACACACCACACAGGCTCTCTCTCAGCAGAGCTATAGATACGAGGACCACCCAGGCGTGTGACTCGAACCCTTTGTGCCGAAACGGCACGCCGGCTTCTTACCATACCGCCAAACCAGGAAATCCGCAATTTGTCTCGCTCTTGTTTGTATATATATATATATATTATGTTCACCGGAATTGCTTGTCCTTGTCTTTCTTCCTCTCTTGATAATTGATTGTAAATCCCCCCTAGAAGACCGCAGCAGGCATTACGTACACAATGGAGGTCCTAAGTACACAACACACCCACAGTCGCTCACACTCAGACGACACCAGCATCCCACCGGACCCACACGACGCCACCACACACTCCACAGAGACGCACCGACACCACACAATCCTCTACACC
>CM042180.1:31374587-31396085 GCA_023376005.1 Doryteuthis pealeii
GGAACCCTGTGTAGTTATCAAAAATTTGGGTACATTTGAGATGGCTTGGGAAATTTGAACGACATTATTTGATAATCAACTGATCTCGAGAACATTGTTTTTTCTCGAAGATATTTGGTAATTAATTTCTCGTGTTTTTTTATTAATTGGAAATGATTTTCCTTTTTCCTACAGTGTACAGTGATTTTTAAGAATGTTGGCTGAATATTATATCCTATTAATTGATAGTCGAATGTTACGTTTAGATTTAATAACGTTCTAGCTTTGGACTTCTATTTATCTCTCTTACTATCTATAGGGTCCATCTTGTATCACATTCTCAACTCCCTTCCATCTCTCTTTTCTCTCTCTCTTCTCTCTCTCTCTCTCTCTATATAGATATTATTTATTATATTATATATATTATTTTAATCGTTATTTTTAAAAGCATTTTTTACGCATTAAACCTTTATCTATCTTTATTATGGTCACATCTGTGGTCACACACACATACACACTCTCTCTTTTTTCTCTTATTCTCTCTCTTCCTCTCTCTCTCTCCTGTTCTATATAGTATATATATATATATTATTATATATATTAATTATTACTAAAGCTGAGATTTGACTTTCAATCTTAAAGGATTTTTTCCTTATTTATGTTATGGGCACAATATTTTATACTTTTGAAATTGTTTGAAAAAAATCAGTTAATTGTTTTATTAGGCGTAATTGACAATTAAGTCCCAACAACCGACCCAATCCCTTGTCTAACATTATACAGGACTCTTATTCCCTGATATGCCAGTTAAGGGAGTGGAGAGTTTCCACAGCATGTAATAGTTTCATTACTAAAATCCAGCAGTCAGAACCACTCTAACACCCATCCTAACACCTACTAACCCTCCGTAGATTCGCCCCTTCCCTTTTTCTCGGGACTACAGAGAAATTTGTTTTTTAGTTTTAATAAAACTAAATTGATCGGCTTTAAATTATTTTTAAATTACTTTAATTTATTAATTTTATAGAATCAAATCGATACATGTCTATTAATGATTATTTAAACTTCTTTAAAATATTCATGTGGGTACCAAAAAAGTAGTATATTATTTCAAATGTGATGGATCTTATTCAAATTGAGCAAACCATACTACGAACAGATTGTTCGTTTCCTTAGTTTCTACGCACCCTCTAGACGGCTATATCATTTTTTGTCCACTCTCGATTCCTCGCCAATCTCCCTTCTTCCCCCTCTCTCTTATTTCTCTCATTCACTCTCTCTCTCTCTCTCTCTCTCTTCTCTGCTATATATATAATATTATTATATATATTATACTATATATATATATCCATCTCTATCTCTCCTACCTCTGTCTTTCACTCAAACTTGTTTTGTAATCTTTTTACACGAGTCTTCTCTCTCGATATATACCTGATGTTGGGTATATAGTTTTTATTCTTCAATCAATTTTTATTATTCAACTCTAGATTGGGTTTTGTTGGTTTGGTTGGTTTTGTAAATGTTGTATTTCCATCGTCGTATATACCCAACATCAGGTATATAATCGAGAGAGAAGACTCGTGTAAAAAGATATACAAAACAAGTTTGATGTGAAGACAGAGGGTGAGGAGAGATAGAGATGGATATATATATATATATATATATATATATATATATATATATATAGAGAGAGAGAGAGAGAGAGAGAGAGAGAGAGAGTGAATGAGAGAAAGAGAGAGAGAGGGGGGTAAGAAGGGAGATTGGCGAGGAATCGAGAGGTGGACAAAAAATGATATAGCCGTCTTAGAGGTGTGCGTAGAAACTAAGGAAACGAACAATCTGGTTCGTATATGGTTGCTCATTTGAATAAGATTCCATCACATTTAAATATATAACTACTTTTTTGTACCCAACATGAAATATTTTAAAGTAAGTTTAATAATCATGTTAAATCAGACATGTATTCCGAATTTGATTCTATAAATTAATAATTAAAGTAATTTAAAAAATATATTTTAAAGCCTGAGTTCAATTTTAGTTTTATTAAAACAAAACAAACAAATATTCTCTGTAGCCGGAGAAAAGGGAAGGGGGCGAATCTACGGAGGGTTAGTAGGTGTTAGGAGTGGGTGTTAGGAGTGGGTTCCTGACTGCTGGATTTTTAGTAATGAAACTATTACATGCTGTGAACTCTCCCACTCCCCTTAACTGGCATATACAGGGGAATAAGAGAGTCATGTATAATGTTAGACAGGGATTGGTCGGTTGTTGACTTAATTGCTAATTACGCCTAATTAAAACCAATTAAACTGATTTTTTTTCAAACAATTTCAAAGTATAAATATTGTGTCCATAACATAAATAGAAAAAAATCCTTTAGAGATTGAAAGCTCAAAATCTCAGCTTTAGTATAATATATATATATATATATATATATATATATATATATATATAGAGAGAGAGAGAGAGAGAGAGAGAGAGAGATAGAGAGAAAAGAGAGAGAGTGTGTATGTGTGTGTGTGAACACAGATGTGACCATAGATAAATAGATAGATAAAGGTTTCAAGTGCGTAAAATGCTGTTAATATAACGATAATATATATATATATATATATATATATATATATATATATATAGAGAGAGAGAGAGAGAGAGAGAGAGAGAGAAAAGAGAGAGGGAGAGAGGAGTGAGATGTGAATACAGATGTGACCATAGATAGATAGAGAGATAGATAGATAAAGTTCAAATGCGTAGAACGTTATTAATCTAAACGTTAAACATTTCTCGACTATCAATAAATAGGATAAATTATTCAGCCAACATTCTTAGAAAATCACTTACAGCTGTAGAAAAAGAAAATCATGTTCCAATTAATAAAAAAACACGAGAAATTAATTAACAAATGATCTTCGTAGAAAAAAAACAATGTTCTCGAGATCACAGTTGATTATCAAATATGTCGTCATTTCCCAAGCCATTCTCAAAATGTGAGCCAAACTTTTTGAATAACCTACAGCAGGGGTTCCCAACCATTTCTTTTTCAGGCCCCATCTAAGTAAATCATCAGGGCGGCCTAATGTCGGTATCAGCCAATCAGCAAGGGCGTCTATCCCCTTTTCATTAGCGCTAGACCAAGGAGATTGTTTGACCTCTGAGACGGAGCGCCACTCCTACCATCAGCTTCTCACTTTACCGCACATATCCATGTGCTACTCATACGCTGAGTTGGCGAAGGCCGCAATCGAACTAGGAAGCTTGTGGTTTCTAGCCAAACGCTCTATCGACTGAGCTAACCCGGCCCCTTTGGTATTACTAAATAGACTTCTTTATTTTTAACTAGCAGCGGCTACCCGGCGTCGCCTGAGTAGAGGGGGATTTTTAAAAAGTTATTCCTTCAAATCCATTATAACTGAATCATGAGTTGAATCCTCGTGGGATGTCCCATTTAAATTCCTATGTAAAACAAATAGATCTTGCATTGATCCAGCTATTCTCTCAAAAGAAATGTTAATGTCTACTATCTAAAATATTAAATGAAAAAAAAAAATCTATGTTGTTATCATCGACATTTTAGATTTTAATTATCTTCACGAATACAAATCAAATCTCTATTATGTTTGCCCAAACATCAAGATATGAAGATAGTGAATGTTTATATATATTTACTTTGTCGTTAATTCTAGCCGAACGCCCTACCGACTGAGCCCATGTGGTAATACATAATTCTTATAATCTAAAAAGTGAACTTTTGCGTTGGAAAAGCTTAAAATGCCAATACATTTTTGTTTAAACAAGCTTCAAGTGCATTGTGAAAAAGCTTCATGGCTTTTTCACCATGCACTTTATACTGTGCGTCTTTACACCGTGCTCTCCGTGTGTGCACTATTAAAAGTTATTCACTGGTCGCTGGACGCTCACAAGGCATGTAAACTTCTGGGGTTTGTTTACGACCTCCACACGGGATTCTAGTAGTCATCGTTTCTATTCAGCAAATTCTTCCCCACTTCTTCGCGTGGTCAGGGAAAGGTATCACCTTACGCACGCCGCGGGCTCTTATTTACGGTCAATTGACTATCTCCACGGGTGTCTAGTGGTAAGGGGAATGTCATCTCATTCATAATACCATTCGTAGTATTTTCCCGTAGTAACGAAATGACGATGGAATTGCTTTTCATAATTTATTCACTGCCAGTCTTGAGAGAGAGAGAGAGAGAGAGAGAGAGAGAGAGAGAGAGAGAGAGAGAGAGAGAGAGAGAGAGAGAGTTTCAGCTTATTTAATGTCTTCATATGGTCTTTAGATTTTCGGTCCTTCGAGTAAATTTCTGGGTGACAAACTTTTCTTCAGTTGGTCTTTTTTTCATTTCCAGCGACAACAGATCATTCACCGATCTCAGCACCAACTCGACTGCCCGACTCCGCCCGGCCAACTGCCTTGAACTCTCACTGACTGACTTCCTAACTGACAGATCTCCTAGTCGGGTCCTTATATATATAATCTCAAAGGAACAATCCAGAAGAATCTTTTTCTGGAACAATCCACCTCCTCCTAGAAGGAAAAGAATATTCGATTCGTTCTAATGATCAGGTTAGTTACGGTCAATAAAAGTTCACGGCCATTTAGATCAAAGGACACTTAGCCGTCAAGAAGACGGGATTTTCTTTAAAACCCGCCTTCACGTCACCAAAATCTCGTTAGAATTTTTAATTTTTTTCAGGCCGATTCTTCACAGAGGCCACCTAGTAAGTTCAGAGATCATCATTTAAGGTTTCTCTGTGTCTGGCACAAGGCCACAAATATGGTGTTCTCGGGAAAGGCCCGACCATTATGCTACACATGTTTTCTATGAAAAGTAAAAATGAAATACAGAAAAGATAGAAAATAATTTTTTTTAAATAAAAATCGAAAATTATACCCCCCGCCTAAAAAGTCCATGGCTTGTTTATTTTTTTTAAAGGCTTATCAACTTCGTTGGGTCATTTAATGCCGATAAAGTTTTAAAAGATTCGTAGTGATAGTTTGGTTATTTCTTCACTGAAAGGTGTCTGGAAATATATTAGATAGTTGATTGGCTCTTTTGTTTTACGGCATATCAACCCTTATCGGGTTATTTAATGCCGATTCAAGTAATTTTGATAAAGGTTTCTAGGTTTCAAGTTGGTGATATCTGGAAATTGTTTATTTGTTAGTTTTGTTTTCGGCATATCAACTTTGATGGGTCATTTAATGCCAGCAAAGTCTTGAAAGAATTCGTAGGAATAATTTGGTTGAAAGATGACAAATGATTATCAAATATGTTGTTTATCAGCCCTTTTTATTTTATTTTTGTTTTTTATATGTAAGAATTTGATTTCTTGCTGCTGTTGAATTTAAAAAAAATGGATTATATGTGTGTACATGTGTATCTTTTTGATTTGTTTTGTTTGGTTTTTCCTCTCCGAAACCTGACAGCTGACAGTGCGAGTGTCACCAGCTTAGTGTATCTAATTTAAGCGATTCTGTTATTGTAACATTCTTTCTATCTCTCTTTAAGTCAACTACTACTTAGCATACTTTAGAGCAGTGATTCTCAACGTGGTCCAAGCTGGACCATCTGTGGTCCACAGAACATTTCTAGTGGTCCACAGAGAGTTCAAAGCTACAAAAATGTTTTAGCCATTTCACAAAAAATTAACTAATTTAGCGCTTCTTATAATGTGTCAGAAACACCAAGATCACGGTAGTCACTAGCTGAATGTACTGAAATAAATTCTAAAGGTTAAATAGACTATTTTGTCTTTTCATTAAGTATTTTAGTGTGAAAATGGAACAGCTTAAAAGTAAAAGTAGGATTGGTCCATGGGAATTTTTTGAATAAAAAATGATCCATAAGCCGAAAAAGGTTGAGAAGCACTGATTTAGAGAGTCCGTAGTTTGTTTGTTTTTGTTTTACGGCATATCAACCTCGGTGGGTTATTTAATGCCGGCAAAGATTTGAAAGAGTCGCAAGGATAGTTTGGTTGTTCCTTCACTAAAAACGACAGATGATTATCAAATATGACGTTGTTTAGCAAGTTATTATATATATATATGGAAATACAATGAGGAAATTAATCTGACAACCGTTATTTTTTATATGTGCGTTTGTTTACGAAAGCTGATGACGTGATTATTGCATGTGATATTGATCTTCTTATTTTCTAAACAATAATATCCATATGAAATACGTCGTATCTTTGTTAGCATTTCACCTCGGCCTATTCACGTTCTGCATGCGTCATCCTATGATCTTCATTTTCCATTTTTTCACATGCAATGGTCACGCCATCAGCTTTCGTAAACAAACGCACATATAAAAATTAACGATTAATAACATTATATTCACACATTCAATATACACTTAACATTTTTCATTTTTCTCCCTTCCAAAAATTTCTGTAACAGTGTCCTGATGATGGTTTATTACCGAAATACTTAAGTATAGACATATACAATTGTTTCCTCTGATCGTAACATCCTGTGTTTGTTATTTAAAAAAAAAATATTTTCTTCATATATATATATATATATATTCAATTTTCTAATACTAGAAAATAAAAATTACCTATATATATATATATATATATATATATATATATATATATATATATATATATATATATATATATATATATGGTTCTTTTACAAGTATTGGTGAATTGAAAATAGAGAGCTCGATTATGGGTGTAAGAGCTGTATATATTTATTCATTATAGTGTACAATACATTTTAGGTGCGATCGTTACCATTGGTTTCAAAGCTGTGAGTTTACCAATTATCGTCAAAACAACGCGCCCGTTTAAGAAATGTCTTAATGTGCGCGTTGCCTTGACGATAACACGCTGCTTTGAAACCAATTGTAACAATCGCACCTTAAATGTATTGTTCACTAAAATGTATATATATATATATATATATATATATATACTCATTTTAGTTAATATATATATATTTCATTTTAGTGTACAATATATATATATATATATATATATATATATATATTATATATATATATGAGTAAGAAAAGGTGGAATGAAACAATCACACAATGCTGTTAAAGAAGAAAACAATTTATAATATAATATTCTTCTTTAACAGCATTGTGTGATGTTTTCATTCCACCTTTTCATACTCATATTGTCGGATTCATTTCCTTTCTTTTAACTTATATATATATATATATATATATATCTTCTATTAACATATATCTTCTCATATATATATATATATATATATATATATATATATATATATCTTCTTATATATATATATATATATTGTTGTGAGGTGTGGGCCAGCACACTTCTCTCCTGTGTTGTTATTATAGCGGTGCTTTTTGTACCACATTTTTTCATTAGTCGAAAAAGACATGGTTATGGGAGATCTGATCTGTCTTCCCATCAAGGCAGAAGGACTTAGTGTTCTATCAGCATGAGGAATGGATCTGTTACTCATCAAGAGTTTAGGTAGAAAAGATTCTATGGTCTCACGTGACGGCTCAAATGCTTTTAATCCTAATTTAACCGTTCTAACCATCCTTTCCGCAGCCCCATTTGATTGTGGATGGTAGGGTGGAGTTTTATAGGGTTTACATCCTATCTTCCTCAACCAGGAACATAGACTTTCATCACAGAATTCGGACGAATTGTCCGATACCAGGGTTCTCGGTACTCCGATCCTTGAGAATACAGTTCTCAAAATTTGAATGACAGTTGCAGATTTTCTATCACGCACCTGAATAATCTCTGGCCACCCCGAGAACGAATCTACTAAAATCAATAGTAGTCCTACGCCTTTGGCATAGGCATGGTCCATGTGTACTCGACTCCATGGTTCTTGTTCCTTTGGCCACGAATGAGTCGATTTTTGTGGAAAGTCTTTGATTTCCATGCATTTGGGACATTTTTTTACATAATCTTCAATGTCACGCGAATATCCTGGCCACCAGCTCTCCAATTTGAGTCTTTTTTGTGTGGCCGCTATTCCACAATGTATATCGTCGTGTACACTTTTTCTATTCGATATTTTGCTCAGAATAGGGTCCAGAAGGGTTTCTTCTTGAAGCTGTTTAATCGGCATTACATCGGTTTCGACCCAATGTAATACATCTTCAGTGTCGCTTATTTCGTCGTCTTCGTTAAATGCTAATCTGGATAACGCGTCGACATGCGGAATAGTGTTTCCTTTGACGTACATGATATCGAAATCAAAGGCCATCAGCAGTATGGCCCATCTCATTAACCTGGCGGATGTGACCTTGGGTAATTCTTTCCTTGGATTAAAAATGAATTCTAAGGGTCGATGGTCAGATTTTAGTAAAAATTTTCGACCCAATAGAAATTGTCGGGTGCGCTGTGTGCTCCATACTATGGCCAAAGCTTCCTTCTCTATATTTGAATAGTTTAATTCTGCCTTGGTTAGCTTTCGCGACAGGTACATAATCGGATGATCGTCCTGTGACAATATAGCAGACACAGCATATTCACTGGCATCCGTAGTTAAGGTTATTTCTTTTCTGGGATCAAAAACTTTAATAACGGGTTTTTCCATAAGTACTTTTTTTATTTGTTAAAAAGCCGTTTCTTGTTTTTGTGTCCACACAAACTCACTATTCTTTCTTCGTAATTCTGCAAATGCTTCAGTTAAATCGGAATATTTCGGCACATATCTGCTATAAAAATTAGCCAATCCTAAAAACGATTCTAATTCTTTTTTGTTGGCTGGGGATGCCACCTGCGATATTTTAATTAATAAATTTGGGTCAGGCGAAATGCCTTCTTTGGATATTTGAAAGCCCAAATAATTTATCTTCTCGCAATTAAATTTGCATTTATCGTAGTTTACGCTCATTCCGGCTTCTTTTAATTTGTTCATAACTCGCTGCGTTTTTTGTTGCAATTCATTTATACTGGTGGCCCCTATTAAAATATCGTCCTGATAAATTATCATATTTTCTACTACTCCTTTTAATACATTTTCGATTGCTCGTTGAAATATGGCCGACGCTGTCTTTATTCCGTATGGCATTTTCGTCCATCTCATTAATCCCAGGGGTGTGTTAATAGTGGTTATTTCTTGAAATTTATCGTCAATTTGTATTTGATTGTAAGCTGCCTTTAAATCAATTTTCGTAAATATTTAGTGCCTGTTAATGTATGCGACACAGTTTCAAGCTCAGGAATAGGATACGAATCTGAACAGATTTTATGATTCACACCAATCTTATAATCACCACATATTCTTAAATCCCCATCTTTTTTTCGTAAAACTACAATTGGGGAGGCCCAGTTACTACCACCGACCGATACTGGTTTTAACACTCCTTCTGCTACCATATCTTCCAATTTCTTTTTTACTAAAGGTCGCAAATGTATAGGTATCCTACGCGATTCGTAATATGAGGGGGGGGGGCTATTTTCTTTCACTCGTATTGTGGCTTTATAACCTCTCAAGATTCCTATTTTTTGCTTTTTACTTTCTATGCAGTCGATTAAATTGTCTGTATCTATGTTTATAATATCTGTGCCTATTAGTCCATGATTTTTTAAACAATCCACTACAGTTATAGGGACCACTTCGAATCTTCTATTAGCCTCAAACGTAGCGTCGAATTGTCCCAATGCAGTGATGTACGAGCCATCAAATTGTCTTAATTTCAAGTGACTTCTCTTTAACTTGGGTTTGCCCATATGTTGCCAAAAGTTCTTTGGAATAATAGTCACGTCACTGCCAGTATCGACTTGCATCTCAAATGGTATTTCATTTAATTTTACTGTCAACTTCTGTTTTTTGTTCACCCGTACTTGGTACACGTCTTCTATCGAATTTGTCCATTTCGACTTGACTCTGCATACCGTACTAAAATGATTCTGTTTTTTGCAAACATAACAGGTTTGTCCATAAGCAGGACAATTTGTTCTTTTGTCAATATTATGTTGAAAATTGCAGTACTTACAATTCTTTAGCCTTGTTTTTACTTGTAACACGTCAGTGTTATTTGCTGCATTTTCTTCTATTTGAAACACCATTGTGTTGTTTTGAGTATCTTCCTTGAATTCGGATATCATTTCCAGTTGCTGTACAAATTCCACGCATGTTTCTAATGTCATGTTATTTGACTGTAGACGTTCTAAAATTTTGTCTTTTTGATTCCTGTCGTGCATTCCTTCTATGAACCGTAACTGGATTAATTCTTCTTCGATGGTAAAATCTCCTGTTCCAAGCTGTTGAAATTCACAGAATCTCGCGGCCTTTTTTAGTCTCTGAATGTAATTCCTTGCTGGTTCGTTGGGATTTTGCTTCGTAGAAAGGAATTTAGTCCTCTCAGCAATAACCAGTTTTTTCTTAGGTCTTACATTGTTCTTTATGATGTGTGCAATTTCTTCAAAGGTGAGATCCTCCAAATCTTTTGGATACGCCATAACGGCTACTTTCATGTTTGCTTCACATCCAGCGGACGCTAAAAATAAGTCTGTAATCTCATTTTGTCCTCCAATGTTCTTTTTGTCTTGTAATTTTTTGCTTCTTGCAAAGGCTGAAAAACATTTTATCCACATCTCAACATAGTCAGGCTGCTCTAAACTTGCAAGTATGCCTATCGACGACGCCATGCGTTGTGAGGTGTGGTTTTGTGTTCCTTGTTACAGTAGTATTTATTCGTGCTTAATCTTAGCACTGGGTTCGGCTTCTCGTAGCTCACCCCTTTAGTCCCCTAAAGTGTCTCTATATATGTCCTGCAGTAATACACATATGTAAATGAGATAACACGCCATTGGCTATCTCACTACATATATATATATATATATATATATATATATCTTCTTATATATATATATATATATATATATATCTTCTATTAATTTATAATATAATATTCTTCTTTAACAGCATTGTGTGATGTTTTCATTCCACCTTTTCTTACTCATATTGTCGGATTCATTTCCTTTCTTTTAACTTATATATATATATATATATATATATATATATATATATATATATATATATACTCATTTTAGTTAATATATATATATTCGTTTTAGTGTACAATATATATATATATATATATATATATATATATATATATATATATATATATATATATATATTACGATCTGCGAATATATGATTGTGTGAGCTTAATATTTATCATGAAAGCGTTTCTCTTTTGGTGCGAGTGAGGCGCGCAATTAGCTCAGTCAGAATTACCTGCCCTTGGTGAAAATATTGGTTCTTCAGTAACTCAATAAGCGAGACGGTTCTTTAATAGAGCAAATAAAAGTCGAAGACGTTTAGACGCTTCGCTCCGCGCATGCGTTGACTAACAGATCCGAAGTGCGCATGCGTCAATAAGAAGAAATTAACGTTCGAGCTGTCTGAAGCTGTCATTCTCATCAATGTACACACACACACACACACACACACACACACACAGAGAGAGAGAGAGAGAGAGAGACAGAGAGACAGAGAGAGACAGAGAGAGAGACTGGCACATGCAAAAGCACAGAGACACACAAACACACAGACACACAAACACACATAAAGATACGCACAAACACACATAGACAGACACACATAGATGGTAAAACTTGCAAATCATACTCAAAATCACATGATATTACAGGGTGACCCAGAAAAAACAGAACCCAATTTATTTATTTATTTTCCCATTAAACTAACCCTAAACATAACCCTAACCCCAACCCGCCTAACCCTAAACCACCCGTTAAAATTAACAGTTTTATTATAAAATTTGTGGGTTCTATTTTTTCTGGGTTACCCTGTATACAGATTGAACCCCCCAAAAAACAGAACCCAATTTTTTCATTTATTTTCCCATTAAACTAACCCTAAACCCCAACCCTAACCCTAATCCTAACCCCAACCCCAACCCTAACACTAAACACCCCTAGTTAAAATTAACAGTTTTATTACAAAATTTGTGGGTTCTTTTTTTTCCGGTCACCCTGTATATAGATTGACCCCCCCCAAAAAAAAAACAGAACCCAATTTATTCATTTATTTTCTCATTGACCTAACCCTAAACCCCAACCCTAAACCCAATCCAAACCCTAACCCTAAACCCCCTAGTTAAAATTAACAGTTTTATTACAAAATTTGTGGATTCTGTTTTTTCCGGGTCATCCTGTATACAGATTGACCCCCCAAAAAACAGAACCCAATTTATTTATTTATTTTCCCATTAAACTAACCCTAACCCTAACCTCAACCCCAAACCTAGCCCTAACCCTAACCCTAAACCCCCTTTTTAAAATCAACAGTTTTATTACTAAATTTGTGGGTTCTATTTTTTCTGGATCACCCTGTATACAGTTTGCCTCCCCCCAAAAAACAGAACCCTATTTATTTATTTATTTATTTTCGCATTAACTAACCCTAAACCCCAACCCTAACCCTAACCCTTACCTTAACCCTAACCCTAAACCCCCTAGTTAAGATTAACAGTTTTATTACAAAATTTGTGGGTTCTATTTTTTCTGGATTACCCTGTATACAGATTGACTCCCAAAAAAACAGAACCCAATTTATTTATTTATTTTCCCATTAAACTAACCCTAACCCTAACCCCAACCCAAACCTAGCCCTAACCCTAACCCTAAACCCCGTTTTTAAAATCAACAGTTTTATTACAAAATTTGTGGGTTCTGTTTTTTCTGGGGCATGGGATTTTGAGTATGATTTGCAAGTTTTATCCACATACACATACGTATACACTGACACACAAAGGGACACGTCGAACGTGTGCAGACACAGGGGGACATTTAATGTCGTGTTCGCATCTTTTTTGACAAATTACCTGAGTCGTGTGCGCATGCCTGGATAATTGGACTTAAATATGTAGAAATATATTTCGCCTGAAGCACGAGTCATCTAACGTGTATTGCATTGCCAGTAACCGTTTCTATGAATTGCTATTGAGATATATTGGTTTCTATCTTATGGTTTTATCATTATTACTAGCAGGACCTGTGGATATACCACATTGAATATAAAGTATATTCAATTTAACAACAATTTGTGTTTTTCATACTATTTTATATATATATATATATATATATATATATATATATATATGAAGTAAATGGAAATGAATCCAACAGTATGAATAGAAAATATTTATACGAGTTAACAGGTTAACAAACAACACCATAGTTATCTAACTTGCATTGTGATAGCCTCCAAAACCAACCACCAAACCAATATATATATATATATATATATATATATATATATATATATATATATATATATCATACATCACCATGGCCACCAAACACAAATACGCTCTTTCATACGCCCATACGCACGTGGATACGGTCATTCATACGCACACACGCGCGTGGATACGGTCATAACGTCACAGTCTACACGCATTTTCATGCACACGCGTATGACAACATACGCACACGTACAAACAAAAAACGCAACACGACAATACAGTTATAAAAAAATACCATCTGTAACATTTTCCAAAAAAATTAATTTAACTAAAAATGCCAAAACAAGATAACAACTACTTCAGTTCCAGTGTTCTTCTGAAAAAGAGATTTTATCTCGAAATATCAAGAATAAATTACAGGTGAACAAAAAACACCATTGTTACCTTATTTGTTGTGCTTCACACCTGCATTGCCTTCAAAATAAACCTCCAAACCATATATATATATATAATATATATATATATATATATATATATATAATATATATATACAGCTGGGGAAATTTAGCTCTGGACTCCCCTTGGTGACGGCAGGCTCTCCATAGCGGACTGTTAATTTCTGTAGTAACTCTGGCGCAATACCAAGAAGCTAAGAGATTCTGAAAAAAGTAACTATCCATCCACATTTTCAGGAACAGCCTTCACATGCTGCATCTGTGGTCGGTGCTGTTTTTCTAACATTGGCTTTCACAGTCACAGAAAACGCTGTAACCTCAGGGGCACAAGAATTATATAGTCTTCCGAGACTGCAATGCTGATGATATTACAAATTGTTTTACCATTTTCTGTTCTTATCAATAAACAAATGCTTTCACTATTTGGATTATTCGGACTATTGTCCTCATCTTTATTGTTGTCTGTACAAAGTTTCGACCGATGTGCCCCCCGGCTTTTTTTTAGGTATTTCCTGTCAAACTCTGGACTCTAGTACAATGGGACGTAGTGTATATTTGTTGAATTTAAAAAAAAATTCTTATGCAGGGTCGTCTACAAAGAGTTTCTTTACTGACTGCAGTCTTGCGTAGGCCAACTACTTGTCCCCACGCTCCACTCGCTTCAGTTATTTATGGGCATATCCCCCAAACATCCAGGCACATCAGTCGAACCTCGCGCCCGTGCAACGCACAATTCTCGTGCATTCGGATGGACGCGTGTAGGCCCCAACATCCGGGCACCTGAATTGCACCTTGCGTCCATTCAGCGCCTACATCACATTTCTTTGCATTCGGGAGGGCGCGGGTTCGACTCCGGCAGGCAAGACAATGTCTTGCTCTTTTTCTAAATGAGTACGGTAGTACTCGTTCTCCGTCATAGTATATAGGCGTTAAGTTAAGAAAGTTCTAAGTTGCAGTTATCACTAGGCTGCAGGTTCAATCCTTGTCAAGGGCAACAGTAACATAGAATAATAATTAACTCAGCTTAACACCTGTATACCTCTGTTGATTGAATAAAGGGCTGGGGGTCAAGTTCCGTGAAGGCTCCCGATTATGATAAGAAGGTCCCCGAGTATGAAAAGAGGGTTCCCGAGTTCGAAGAGTAGGTTACCTAGTTCGAGAAGGCTCTCGGGTCCGACAAGAAATACCTGAAGAAAGCCGGAGGAACCATCGGCCGAAACGTCGTGTAGATAACAATAGATATGAGGACAATAGTCCGAATAATTCAAATAGTATAAATTATCAAGCCTTATCTAAAAAAAATTCAGAGAAATTGCATTGCCTACTTAATAGTCACCCATCTAAGTATTGAACAGACTCATTCCTGTGTAAGATTCAATGTTATAACACAGTCATAACTAGTTGAAACATAACAAACTCCGACACGTTTGTGAGACAAAACATTTTATATAGATAACAGCACATGGACAACGATACATAAAATACAAGATAGTGTATATAAGCATATATACATCAAAGGACTGAGCGTCCGTATATAGAGATCACTTACTAGGAGGGGGTGGGACAGAGCCCCACCGAGAAAGGGGTAGACAGTAGACTAACCCATGTGCTCGTTCCGGAGATTTAGCTAAATGAGGAAGAGAAGTTTAAATCAGGCGCTTAAATACCAGAGGTCCCCTAGTGGGAACAAACGGCAACACCGCGGGAAGATAACTCTTCCTGTCAAAGGGAAGATAATCCCCGCACCTGCTTAACCTTTGTTGCTTTCTTCGTGACCTGGTCATAAGTCAGTGTCGTGTTAGTTGATATTATTGTCTTGTCTTCAAAAAAAAAAAAAACCCAATGAGTATATTAAAAGCATTGAACTTTTTCTCCACTCCTCTAAGAAGTGGAGTGATAGAAAAAAATCGAATATTTTCTACTCACGCTTCGATGTGCCTCTGTAATCGAATCGACAAACCAAGCTTCATCGATAAATCAATCAATGAGTTTATCATTAAATATAAGTTGTTCTGCTTCCAACAAGTACCGAACGCTGATTTTTATCTTTATTTTTTTTGCCAACCTCGTTGCACGCCTTCCACTAGTCACAACTGACTTCAGTCCCCATAAACAGGTCTCTATCTATCTATCTATCTATCTATCTATCTGTGTCTGTCTAACTCTCTCTCTCTCTCCCCCTCTCTCTCTCTCTCTCTATCTCTCTCTCTCTCTTACGCTCTCTCTGTCTCTGTCTCTCTCTCTCTATATAATATGTCTGTCTGTATCTATCTACCTATCTCTCTCTCACTCTCTCTCCGTCTTTGTCTCTCTATATATATATCGGTCTCTCTGTCTGTCTGTCTAACTCTCTCTCTCTCTCTCACTCACTCTCTCTGTCTCTGTCTCTCTCTCTTTATATATATGTCTGTCTGTATCTACCTACCTATCTCTCTCTCACTCTCTCCGTCTTTGTCTCTCTCTATATATATCTGTCTATCTGTCTGTCTGTCTAACTCTCTCTCTCTTTCACTCTCACTCTCTCTCTCTCTCTCTGTCTTTGTCTCTGTCTCTCTTATATATCTGTCTGTCTAACTCTCTCTCTCACTCTCTCTCTCACTCTCTCTCTATATATATATCTGTCTGTCTGTCTGTCTGTCTACTCTCTCTCCCTCTCACTCTCTCTCTGTCTCTGTCTCTCTCTATATATCTGTCTGTCTCTCTGTCTAACTTCCTCTCTCTCTCTCTCTCTCTCTCTCTCTCTCTCTCTCTCTGTCTCTCTCACTCTGTCTTTGTCTCTGTCTCTCTCTATATATATCTGTCTGTCTAACTCTCTTTCTCTCTCTCTCTCTCTCTCTCTCTCTCTGTATTTGTCTCTGTCTCTCTATATATATCTGCCTGTCTGTCTGTCTCTATCTACCCCCCTCTCTCTCTCTCTCTCCTCTGTGCCTGTCTGTCTGCCTGTCTCTCTCTGTTTGTCTCCTTGTCTCTCATTCTTTATGTCTCTATCTGCCTACCTGCCTGTCTGCCTGCCTTACCTGACTCTCTCTCTCTCTCTCTCTCTCTGTCTGTCTCTTTGTCTCTCTCTCTCTCTCTCTCTCTCTCTCCCTCTCTCCATGTCTTTCTGATTCTCTGTCTGTCTCTTTCTTTCCTCTCTCCTTCCCTATCTCTCTCTTTTTCTCTCAATCAGTCTCTCTGTCTCGCTGTCTGTCTCTCCCTTTGTCTCTCGTCTCTATCTATCTATCTATCTATCTATCTGTCTATGTCTGTCTGAGTCTCTCTGTCTGTCTGTCAGTCTGTATGTATGTATGTTTCTCCCCCCACTCTCTCTCTTTCTCTGTATGTCTTTCTCTCTATCCCTGTCCCTTTCTATCTCTGCCTGTCTCTCCATCTCTCTCTCTGTCTCTCTATCTATCTCTGTGTCTCTGTCTCATTCTCTGTGTCTCTGTCTCTGTCTCTCTCTGATTTCCACGACACAAACATCCAATAAGATATCCGGAAAATATTGATAGACCAAAGAAGAGATAAGATGACATAAAAAAAGGAGGGAAGATGTTGGGAACAAAAGAATCCGTATGACTGGAGGATTGCCAATAATTTCCATCAGGGACAGGGGGTGGGGGCGATGGTGGGGTTCAGTTAACTTACGAACTCATATATTTATTTTTTTATCTATTTATTTATCACTTTCACCTATTTTTATTTTAATGCAATTTTCTGGTTTTTAGAAAACCATTTTTTTTAAGTTGCCATTCTTTTTATTTTTATTTTCTTCTCTCGCCAGTTCAATAAAAACAATCTGGTTAAATCGAACTTAACAAACCTAAATTCCACCACCGAAAGAAGAAAAATACCAAAAATCAGGGAATTAACCGAATTTAATGAAATTTTCAGTGTTGATATATTAATAGATAAAAGATATAATGCATCAGTTATTTCATTCAAAAACTCTTACATTTTTTCAGATAACTTTGAACCACGTATTTTTCGGGCGTAACACAGATTCTCAAAGATACGTCATTAAAAATTAACTGAGCTGAAAAAATGTAAAAGTTTTTAAAATAAAATAACTGGTGCATTATATATTTTATTCATTAATATATCAACATTGAAAATTCATTAAATTCGGTTAATTCGTTGATTTTTGGTATTTTTTAGATTTTTGGCGGGGTGAAATACAAATGGTGGAATTTAGGTCCGTTAAGTTCGATTTAACCAAAAAATCTTCCTATCCTCTTTGCTTATTTTTTATCCTATTTATTTAGTTTTGTTTCGAATAGCATGGTCGGCCACAAACAAATTATCAGTCATATGGAGGTCCAATCTCCCTGACAAGCTGAAGCGACAGTTCTGCCAGGCTATGGTTGTATCAGTGCTGCTATATGGTTGCACTTGGACCCTAACGAAGCGTCTTGAGAACAAGCTAGATGGGAGCTGCACAAGAATGCTGTGGGCAGTCTTGAACAAGCCGTGGAAGCAGCACCCCACGAGGAGGCAGTTGTACGGTCACTTGCCCCCCCATCTCACAAACTATCCGAGTGAGACGGACAAGGCGTGCAGGACACTGATGGAGAAGCAAGGATGAGCTAATAAGCGACGTTCTCCTGTGGAAGCCAACACACGGAATGCAGGTGTGGGGCGCCCGGCAAAGACCTACATTGACTAGCTGTGCGAGGATGCTGGCTGCTCCGCAGAGGACCTCCCAGGTACAATGATTGATAGGGAAGGTTGGCGAGAGATTGTCATGGATATCCGTGCTACAAGCGCGACATGATGATGATGATGATTTCTATATACTTTAAAAAAAATTTTTTTGCACTTTAGCTCAGTCGGTAGAGCACCCACCTATCTAATCTCTTTCTTCTTCTCTTCTTCTCTTCTTTTTTCTCTTTTTTTATTATTTTTAGCCTTTAAATTCTGCTCATTTTGTATATACACTCTTACAACTATTTCTCCAAGCAATATGCCCCAAGCTAAGCCACACCTCATCCAAAACATAGACCTCCCCGCCTCATCCAAAGAAACTAACCCCACCCATTCCAAAATAAGACACCAACCCTCCCTCCCCTAAATTGATAGATATAAAAGAGATGTTACTTTGGGAAATTCTAAGTAAGAGTCATGTTCTTGTGATTACCTGAAGATGCCGTATTAATACGGTTGAAATAAATTATTGTAATGAAGCAAGTTTAGAGTTTTTCTTCATTTACTAAATATCTTGCTCTGTCCTTTTACTCACTGGTATTTGGTACATTGAGCTCTCCTTATGGTCTACCTGCATCAGCTTGGTTAAACCACACATGGAAAGACCCTAACTACGGAAAAAAACTATATATATATATATATATATATATATATATATATATATATATATAATAACAATTGTAACACTATTTAAGTGTTATGGGTTGATTGGCGATCTATTGATTAATTACCAATTAATTAAAACTACCATAATTGTTAATTATGGTGGTTTGTTAAATTACAACTAATTACAACTAATTATTATAGCATTGATGTCACTCAACTATATAGTTAGAACCTACAGAACATAGAACCTAGGGGGCTACAATCACAGTGAAGGAGTAGCACAGTTTGGATTTGTGCGGTAAAGTGGGAGCTGACGGTAGATATGGCGCAACACCTCAGACGCAATAATGTTGCATAGTCTTCTTCTTCACTTACTTCTATATCTTCGACATCTATTCTTCTGGCCGTCTTTGGTATTTCTAACATCTTGTCTTGGTCTGGAATCTTCTGAGGTCTTCTTCTATTGTCTTTGACATCTTAAGTTCTTCTAGGTCTCTTCTAACGTCTGGACTTCACTTGGGGACTTCGTGTCTGGTCTTTCATTGGGGATTTCTCTTCATCAGAATCCCTGTGTCATTGTTAGTTTTTAGATAATAACACAAAACTTCGATTTACTTTGATCATATTTTCGCCCTGTCGGCTGGGGCGTTAGAATGCACCGACTGCACCTCTGCAGAGGGGTAAGACTCCCCCAATGGGGCCACCTGTTGGCCGTGGGTGACGACCCGTGATGCTTAAGGATAGAGCCCAGGTGGATGAGCAATTCCTGACTTGCAATACTCCGCTTTGGTCCTACCTTGGTCTAGAGGGGTGGTCGGAGATGCCCCCTCCGATCAATCGGCTGGTCATGTCAAGCCCTAGCACCTATATGATTTTCCCAACCCTATTGCCCTTATGGCAAGCCCCAACCCCTTTTTAGCATATGGGTGCTAGAAGGCGGTGGCTGCGGGTCTACATGTCCTGGGAATGACGTTAAACTCTATCTGATGGTGAGGTTCCAGTTTTGGAGGTTTGGGGAATGTGGAGCACCCCTTCATCACCATTGCTCCCTGGTCCACTCTGACCCGGAGTGGTAGTACCTGTTAGGGTCCCATCTATGGGTTAAATAGAAAAATGTATTTATAAAAAAAATGTATTATCCATTAAGAATTGATTTATTTCAAAACTTTATCGGCATTAAATGACCCACTGAGGTTGATATGCCGTAAAACAAAACAAACCATTTGATCATATTTTATTCTCGAAATCCCCCACCAGACTACCTGCGCAGATCGAGTCGGAGCGTGTATATCACGACTCACCACCGTCGTGGTTTCTCGCCGACTGACTAAAATCTATTTCTAATCTAAACCGGAAGAGGGTCTTCTCCACCGATTCTCACGGTATCCACCGGAAAGAAAGATCAGGACAGATCAAGCCTTGTCATTCAAATCCTTCAATGCCATGGGCTGCAGCTTATGACGGCCATTTTGATTTCTACACTATTGCACATAAATATTAGGTATCTAATAATTATGTAACAATAACAAACACACTAGTCTAGCGCTAGTGAAAAAGGTATAGACTCCCTCACTGTCAGTTTGATACCGACGATAGGCCACTTTTAAGTTAGTTATTAATAAATTAGCCTTTAAAGACATTGATATTCCAACTATTGATACGCAAAGTACAACTTACAACCAAACATATCCTTCTAAATTGTAACAGACTTAAACATATCCGCACTAATTACTATCAAGCAAGAAACCTGAGGGACATCTTTAAGAATACAAACCCTGAAAACATTTTAAATTTTCTAAAAGAAAAGTAACCTTTTCAAAAAGTTATAACAAAACATAACCGAATATCTCTATAGAACTACTACTTTAAAGACTGAAATCAATAATAACCTTTTTTCGCATTAAATGACCCACAGAGGTTGATATGCCATAAACAAATATCAAACCCCATAAAACCACTACTTTAAAGACTGAAATCCAAAATAACCTTTTTTTGGCATTAAATGACCCACAGAGGTTGATATGCCGTAAAACAAAACTCAAAACCCATAAAACCACTTTTAAAGACTGAAATCCATAATAAACTTTTTGGCATTAAATGACCCACAGAGGTTGATATGCCGTAAAACAAAACTCAACCCCATAAAACCACTACTTTAAAGACTGAAATCCATAATAACCTTTTTTGGCATTAATGACCCACAGAGGTTGATATGCCAAACAAAACTCAACACCGTAAAACCACTACTTTAAAGACTGAAATCCATATATTTTTTTGGCATTAAATGACAGAGATTACCATGGTCGTTAAACAAAAATCACCTAAACCTAACTTTAAAGACTGAAATCCATAATACCTTTTTTGGTCATTAAATGACCCACAGAGGTGATATGCCGTAAAAAAACTCAAACCCATAAAACCTACTTTAGACTGAAATCCTAATAACCTTTTTTTGGCATTAAATGACGGCCACAGAGGTTGATATGCGTAAAACAAAACTCAACCCATAAACCACTACTTTAATGAAATCCATAATAACCTTTTTTGGCATTAAATGACCCACAGGGGTTGAATATGCAGAC
>CM042180.1:31396185-31418685 GCA_023376005.1 Doryteuthis pealeii
TGTGATTGTGTGACACAAGGTCGAATTTCTTAAGCGGCGGTTAACAGGTTTTGCTGAATTCATGGGGTGGTGGGAGTTTTGTTTTTTTCCTTCTCCTAGGGCAATGGTTACTAACCAAGCGGTTCGTTAAAGAGAGCCCAGTCTGTCCGGCTATTTACCCATAGCTGGAGCACGGAGATTATGGATGCATAACACGTTTCTCAAGGGCATTAGCACTATGTAAGAAAAAACCAGTGTTCACCAGGATATTGAACTCGGGTGACGGGGCTTCCATTTTGTTCCCCATTACTAGACCTCAACGATTCACACCGCTTCCATCAATCGTGTATGATAACGATAATATATAATTTTTTAGATCAACTATTACGTCAATAATGGACCATTCCGTTTTAATCATAAAGAATGAAAGGGAAGAAAAAGGACATGGCACACAGAAAAAATGATAAGAAAGAAAAAAAAGAGTAGAGGAAGATAAGAGAGGTGTGAGCGCGTAAGCGAAACGCTAATCTGTTTCAATCGAACATAATTAAAATATATAATAGAAGGAAAAAGAAAAGAAAAATGTGTGTGAGGGGAGTTTAAAATCAAGATTATTATACTTTTTACATATTGAACTATTTTTGAAAATAGCTTCTTAAGTAAACATATCCATGGATGCCTACAAAGATGGTGTACCTGTTATAATTTAGTACCTCAATTCACAAATTCTTTACGTCAGATTACCGAAGTTAAGCACGATGAGCCGGTTCAAAACTTAGTGGCCGAAATCACTTAACAACAGAAATTACCGTTCTAAGCGCGTGTGTACTGCTTTACTATTGATATAAATCGACCATTAATGTATTTAGTAATAGTATATATATATTATATTATATATATATATAGGAGTATATATAAACAAATTTTTTTGAATGAAACAGAAGCAAAAATACAGAGCTCAACCACAAATTGTGAGCAGCTTATTCATTATTTAATTGTGAGTTTTAAAAAAAAATAAATGCTTATTATAACAGCTACCCCAGGTTGTCTTGCTATGTCCAATCATCAGGCGTGCAAATTAGATCCGATGGTGTTTATTTGAAGATCCTTTTTGATGTTATACTTGGACTGCAAATTACGTCGGTTGTTTTTATGGACTATATATGAGTTATTAATATCTCGGTTACTATTAGTTCATGGCTACTTGCAACTGTCAGACGAGACTGTCAAAAGTTGCGTTAAAAAAAAAACGATGGTTTAGCGTTTGATAAAAGAACGTTAAGCGTGGTTCACGCATGGAATGTATGACGCTACAGCTTAAAAAAAACTGTGAGCTTGTTTAGCGCTTTATTATAACGTGAAGCATGTTCACGCCGATGGAATGTTATAGCGAAAGATTTTGTTTTTTTTAAAAACTGACTTTCTGTCCTTCTTATCTTTTAGCGTTTAACTATAACGGTTTAACAGGTTTGAATTACAGAGTTTATCCTTTTCTAGACTGGATACCAACCAAGTGTTAAAGTGACCACTCTGTCCTATATTTACCCATATCCTGGAGAGAGTTTTGGATTGAAATGCCGTTTAAAGTCTGAGTAAAAATCTCTGCATATAGTCTTATAACTGTAGCACGCGATATACTGCGCGCTTCACTATGTGGAAATGACACGACCGGTATGAGTCATAATATCCCTGATGCATTGCTGTTGCATTTCACATTTTTGCGCGTATATATCCCTTTCGGATACCATACAGAATTCCAACATTTCCCCCCTATGGAGGGGTAGACTGCGTTCTAACCCTGTTATGGCAACCAGTCTAGGGAAGGAAAAATCTGAATTCAAACCAAAGGGATCTCTTCTCGTTAGTTAAAAACTATTTGAGACCCCCTCTCCCCCCATTCTAGTTATTTCCTTCAAAATACAAACTGTATTCAAAAAGTATCATGTCCTGGGAATGAGTTAAACTCCCTATGTAGGCTCCAGTTCTGGAGGTTTGGGAATGTGGAGCACCCCTCATCACCATTGCTCCCTGGTCCACTCTGACCGGAGTAGTAGTACCTGTTAGGGTCCCATTTTTGGGTTAAATAGGTAAAACATGAGTTGATAAACAAATTATCCATTAAGAATTGATTTAGTTCAAAACTTTATCAGCATTTAAATGACCACTGAGGTGATATGCCGTAAAATAAACCAAACCAAATCTAAAATCAAAAAATATCGAGACTGAAGCTGTATTTACGAAGACAGAAACGAATAATGAATGAAACGTTAATTTGCTTCAAAATTGGCCCCTCAACAGTCACCGGACTTAATTCCAGCAAATTTTCCAAATCATCTGCTGAATAACGATTGTGGAACCGTTGTGAACTACAAAGGTTACTAAATGATAAATAACAAAACGGAGGTTGGAAATGAAATGAAATATTATAACATTAACAAAATACAATACTCACCAGCGGTGGGAAAGAATGTAAACCACTGCAAGTGGTATAGTTATTTACTAAGCTTAGCTTAGACCTGGCCACAAGGCCAGTATTATGCTGAGTATGTATTGCTGAATATATATATATAATATATATATATATATATATATAATATAACGTAAACAATATGGCTATTTTCAGCCGACAATATTTGGGAGAATATGTGCTTAATTGAAGTCAAACCTATTTTTTTTTAAGTTAATACATTAATGATTAATTAGGCAGGATTTAACTACTTAAATGTAAGGCTAAACACATCGAGAAAATCAATCTCTAATCTCTGGGCCGAAATGTACATACAGAGATTGATTTTTCTCGATTTGTTTAGCCTTACATTTAAGTAGTTAAATCCCGCCTAATTAATCATTAATGAATTAACTTTTCAAAAAAATTAGGTTTGACTTCAATTAAGCACATATTCCCCCAAATAATATATATATATATTATATATATATATTATATATCTATGTATAATCTCTGTTCGTATCTATCTATCTATCTATCTCAGTTTACAATCTCTCTCCCTCTCTCTCTCTTCTCTCTCTCTCTCTCTTTCTCTTCTCTCTCTCTCTATATATCTATATATATATATATATATATATATATATCATCTGTTCTGTCTATCTATCTATCTATCTATCATCTATCAGTCTGTCTGTCCGTCTGTTTCAGTCTTTTCTTTATCTATCTATCTATCTATCTATCATCTCTATCTCTCTATCTCTAATATTATATATATATATATATATATATATATATATATTTCCCAGTCTATCTCGTGTCTATCTATCTCAATCTATCTCTGTTCCTATCTATGTAGATATTTCTGTTCGTATCTATCTCAGTCTACTTCATCTATCTAACTATCTATCTATCTATCTACATAATATCTATCTATCAGTCTGACTGTCTGTCTGTCTGTTTCAGTGTTTTGTTATCTATCTATCATATATTTCTCAGTCTACTCGTATCTATCTATCTATCTCTGTTCCTATCTATGTATATATCCTGTTCGTAGCTATCTATCTATCTATCATCTATCTATCTATCTATCTATCTATCTCTATGTCTGCCTGTCTGTTTCGGTGTTTTTTTCTATCTATCTATCTATCTATCTATCTATCTATCTATCTTTCTTTCTTTCTTTCTTTCTTTCTGTCTGTCTGTTTCAGTGTTTTCATTATCTAATCTATCTATCTATCTATATCTATATTTCCAGTCTACTCGTATATATCTTATCTATCTATCTATCTATCTATCTATCTATCTATCTCTGTTCCTATCTATGTATATATTCTCTGTTCGTAATATCTATCTATCTATCTATCTCTATCTATCTATCAGTCTGTCTGTCTGCTGTCTGTTTCAGTGTTTTTGTTATCTATTTATCTATCTATCTATCTTTCTTTCTTTCTTTCTGTCTTTATGTCTGCTGTTTTCAGTTTTTCATCTATCTGTCTATCTTCTATTTTATCTATCTATCTATCATCTATCTATCCCAGTCTACTCGTATATTATCTAATATATCTAATATAATCTATCATCTATCTCTGTTCCTAGTCTATTATATATCTCTGTTCGTATCATCTATCTATCTATCTATCTAACTATCTATCTATCAGATCTATCTATAAGTCTATCAGTCTGTCTGTCGTTTCTGTCTATCTATCTTTTCATATCTATCTATCTATCTATCTATCTATATTTCCTCAGTCTACTCGTATCTATCTAATCTATCTCTGTTCCTATCTATGTATATTATTCTCTGTTCGTATCTATCTATCTATCTATTTATCTTCTATCTATATATATATATTATATCAGTCTGTCTGCTGTCTGTCTGCCTGTCTGTTTCAGTGTTTTCATTATCTTTTATCTATCTATCTTTCTTTCTTTCTTTCTGTCTGTATGTCTGTGTTTCAGTCTTTTCCTTTTCTATCAGATATATCTATCTCTATAGTGTGTATATGTGTGAGGGGGTTGTACACGCATATTGAATAAAAAAATTATATATATCTGAATTATGTGGTAATTTCTAATTACAACAATTACGTTACTGAAATTCGGAACTGCCATTTTTCGCCTGCAACTAAATAATTCCTGTTCTCTTTGACACAATTGCTAATATCCAACATTTACAATAAAAGACAAATGATCTTTTTCTTTCTGGCAAATTCTTCACTAATTGTATCGTCAACATTAATATTAACAAATTCTTTTCATTCCGTGATATTTGCATTAATGTAATTATACTATCATAAGATGAACTTGTTGCCTGCATAAAAGTTCTCAAAGGGATCAGTGTCTGTCGAGGTCGACAACGAAGGTAACAGCCCTGGGATTTTATGGCATGTTTCTGTTTTATACATTACCTATGAACATTAATGGGTATGTCCCAATCTCATAAATACGAGAGTATATATATAATATATATATTAATATATAATATTATTATATATTTGAAAATGGTTTTAAAAAGCGTGTGCATTGTGAGATGTTATAAATAAATAACGAATATTCACAATTTTTTCTTCTGAAAAAGATACTTTTTTTCGGTCACGTCTATCAGAGAAGCATACCGCTGACACTAATGTTTGCGAAAAGCGTCTTATAATCATTCAATGTTCACTATTAAGGCCGCTGACAACGAATTCGTCTTTCAATTCTGAATCCTTGTTGATCAACCAAATTCCGTCCGAACTCTGTATACAAAAACAATCCTTCAATTTACGTTATTCGGATCAACAACCACTCCCCAACAATAATATGCTGATTAAATAAACTTTGCCTTTCTCACAACTCTGCTACGTATATATATATATATTATAATATAATATTATAATATATAGATATATATATATTATATAATATATATATATATTACTTCCAGCATCTGCTATTTTAACATATTCCTCGTACAAACATTTAATGTCACGGGTATGCTTTTCTATGAGACGTTGACCGAAAAAAAGAATATCTTTTTCAGAAGAAAAAAAATTGTGAAATTGTATTTATTATAACATCTCACAATACACACGCTTTTTTAAAACCATTTTCAAAATGTTTCTCGCACATCAATCTATTCACACACACACACACACACACACACACATATTATATATTATATATATACATATATAATTTAAATACCAAGCGGGTTGGTATAATCCTCGGCGGTGAGAAAAAAACCAGCAAATAGTGGATTGTAAAAATATACTACCAAACATCAACCGGAAGAAAAAAAAAAAAAAAAAAAAAAGACCAAATAATCTACCAAAAAATATATCTATTGGTACAATATTGGTAAAAGAAAACAACAATTATATGTATATATATGTATATAAGATATATATAATATATATTCAATATAACCACTAGGAGAATAAGCTAATAAGTAAAAAGTGCTCAATACCTAAGTAGTCTTTATCTATTTATTAGTCTTATATATATATATATATATATAAATATATATATATTATATAGAAAAAATAAAAAGTAATTCTATTCAATGAATGAATGCTATATTACCGATTCATTCGCATTTGCGTCTTTTATAGATATCAACTCTTTAAAATATTTAAAAAAATGTTTTTCACGAACTAATTGAGAATAAATAAGAATAATAAAAAAATATTCTATTTGTCTTAACTCTTTTGTTGCATTCTCTCTCTCTCTCTCTCTCTCTGTGTTTATATATATATATATATTATATATAATATAATATATTATATAGTAAAGTAAACAAACAAATGTGTTTTATTTTTATATGCTTTAAGCCGACCAATTTTTAGAAAATATGTGCTTTATTATAAGTCAGTTACCTAATTTTGAAAAATTAATTAGTTAGTATAATGAATTAGGCGGGCATATATGTTCAAATGTAAGGCTAAACAAATCGAGAAAGTCAATCCCTGAATGTACATTTCGACCTATTAGGTCTCATCTGCAGATTAATAGACATGGGAAACCGCATCTGTGTGTGACTCGAAACCTCGACGAATCTCTACCGTACAACTAGCTTGCCATTCCCACATTTTTCCGTTTCTTTTTGAAACTTATGTATACTCCCATTTTTATTGACTTGTACACGACAGTTGAGGTAAAGTAAACAACAAATGATGTTCATTAATATAATTTTTCAAAGATTAGGTATGGACTTCAAATAAGCACATATCCTAATATATTATATATATAATATATTATATATATATATATATATATATATAATATATATAATATTAACATTAAACAAGCCACAGTTTAAAGAAAACAATTTTTAGCTTTACATTTCCCAGCGCGTTGAAGAAAGCTTCATACAAACGCTAAAAAATTTGATTTTAATACTGTTGGTTGTTAACTGTTATATATAATATATTATATATATATATATATATATATATATATATATAATATAGTATAGATATTAGTGGCTTAATTGAAGTCATACCTAATATTTGAAAAATAATTAAAATGAACACATTTTGTTTACTTTTACCTCATACTGTCGTGTAGCAAGTCAATAAAAAGTGGAGGTATACATAAGTTTCAAAGAAACGGAAAATGTGGGAATGGCAAGCTAGTGTAACGGCTAGAGACTTCGTCGAGGTTTCGAGTCACACACAGAGCGGTTTCCCATGTCTATAATCTTGCAGATGAGACCTAATAGGTCGAAATGTACATTCAGGGATTGACATTTTCTCGATTTGTTTAGCCTTACATTTGAACATATATGCCCGCCTAAATTCATTAATTACTAACTAATTAATTTTCAAAATTAGGTATGACTTAAATAAAGCACATATTTTCTAAAAATTGTCGGCTTAAAGCCATATAAAAATAAACACATTTGTTTGTTTACTTTACTATATATATATATATATATATATATATATATATATATATAAAACACAGAGAGAGAAGAGAGAGAGAGAATGCAAAAAGAGTTAAGACAAATAGGAATATTTTTTATATTCTTATTTATTCTCAATTAGTTCGTGAAAAACATTTTTTTAAATATTTTTTAAAAGAGTTGATATGTATAAAAGAAAGCAATGAGAAATGAATCGGTAATATAGCATATCCATTCATTGAATAGAAATTACTTTTATTTTTTCTATATATATATATATAATATATATATATATATATATAAAGACTAATAAAGATAAAGACTACTTAGGTATTGAGCACTTTTTACTTATTAGCTTATTCTCCTAGTGGTTATATGAATATATATATATATATCTTATATACATATATATACATATAAATTGTTGTTTTCTTTTACCAAATATTGTACCAATAGATTATATTTTTGGTACGATTATCTTGTCTTTTTTTTTTTTTTTTTTTTTTTTTCTCTCGGTTGATGTTTGGTAGTATATTTTTACAATCAAACTATTTGCTGTTTTTTCTCACCGCGAGGATTTACCAACACGCTTGGTATATTAAATTATGTATATATATATATAATATATATATGTGTGTGTGTGTGTGTGTGTGTGTGAATAGATTGATGTACGAGCAAAATTTGAAAATGGTTTTAAAAAAGCGTGTGTATTGTGAGATGTTATAATAAATACAATTTCACAATTTTTTTTTCTTCTGAAAAAGATATCTTTTTTTCGTCACGTCTCATCAGAAAAGCATACCGTGACATTAATGTTTGTACGAGGAATAATGTGTAAAATCAGCAGATGTGGGAAGTAATATATATATATATTAATATATATATAATATATATATATAATAATATATAAAATATATATATATAATATACGTAGCAGAGTTGTGAGAACAGGCAGAGTTATTATCAGCAATATTATTGTTGGGAGTGGTTGTTGGATCCGAAAACAGTAAATTGAAGGATTGTTTTTGTATACAGAGTTCGGGACGGAATTTGTTGATCAACAAGGATTCAAGAATTGAAAGACGTAATTCGTTGTCAGCGGCCTCTAATATAGTGAACATTGAATGATTATAAGACGCTTCGCAAACATTAGTGTCACGGTATGCTTCTCTGATGAGACGTGACCGAAAAAAGATATCTTTTTCAGAAGAAAAAAATTTGTGAAATTGTATTTATTATAACATCTCACAATGCACACGCTTTTTAAAACCATTTTCAAATATATATATTATATATATATATATATATATATATATATATACTCTCGTATTTATGAGATTGGGACATACCCATTAATGTTCATAGGTAATGTATAAAACAGAAACATGCCATAAAATCCCGAAGGGCTGTTACCTTCGTTGTCGACCTCGACAGACACTGATCCCTTTGAGAACTTTTATGCAGGCAACAAGTTCATCTTATTGATAGTATAATTACAAATGCAAATATCACGGAATGAAAGAATTTGTTAATATTAATGTTGACGATACAATTAGTGAAGAATTTGCCAGAAAGAAAAGATCATTTGTCTTTTATTGGTAAATTGTTGGATATTAGCAATTGTGTCAAAGAGAAACAGGAATTATTAGTTGCAGGCGAAAAATGGCAGTTCCGAATTTCAGTACCGTAATTGTTGTAATTAGAAATTACCACATAATTCAGATATATATAATTTTTTTTATCTCAATATGCGTGTACAACCCCCCTCACACATATACACACTTATAGAGATAGATATATATCGATAGAAAAGGAAAAGACTGAAACAGACAGACATACAGACAGAAAGAAAGAAAGAAGATAGATAGATAAATAGATAATGAAACACTGAAACAGACAGGCAGACAGACAGACAGACAGACTGATATATATATATATATATATATATATATATATATATATTATATATATATATATATATATAGACAGATAAATAGATAGATAGATAGATAGAAGTAGACTGAGATAAATACGAACAGAGATATATACATAGATAGGAACAGAGATAGTTAGATAGATACGAGTAGACTGGGAAATATAGATAGATAGATAGATAGATAGATAATGAAAAGACTGAAACAGACAGGCAGACAGACAGACAGACTGATAGATATATAGATAGATAGATAGATAGATAGTTAGATAGATAGAAGTAGACTGAGATAGATACGAACAGAGATATATACATAGATAGGAACAGAGATAGATAGATAGATATATAGATATATAGATATATACGAGTAGACTGGGATAGATAGATAGATAGATAGATAGATAGATAGATAGATAGACAGATAGATAATGAAAAGACTGAAACAGACAGACATACAGACAGAAAGAAAGAAAGAAAGATATATAGATAGATAAATAGATAACAAAAACACTGAAACAGACAGGCAGACAGACAGACTGATAGATAGATAGATAGATAGATAGATAGATATGAACAGAGATATATACATAGATAGGAACAGAGATAGATAGATAGATAGATAGATAGATAGATAGATAGATAGATACGAGTAGACTGGGAAAATATAGATAGATAGATAGATAGATAGATAATGAAAACACTGAAACAGACAGACAGAAAGAAAGAAAGAAAGAAAGAAAGATAGATAGATAGATAGATAGATAGAGAATGAAAACACCGAAACAGACAGGCAGACATAGAGATAGAAGGATAGATAGATAGATAGATAGATAGATAGATAGATAGATAGATACGAACAGGGATATATACATAGATAGGAACAGAGATAGATAGATAGATACGAGTAGACTGAGAAATATAGATAGATAGATAACAAAAACACTGAAACAGACAGACAGACAGTCAGACTGATAGATATATATATAGATAGATAGATAGATAGTTAGATAGATAGAAGTAGACTGAGATAGATACGAACAGAGATATATACATAGATAGGAACAGAGATAGATAGATAGATAGACACGAGTAGACTGGGAAAATATATATATATATAATATATATATATATATATATATATATAGATAGATAGAGATAGATAGAGATAGATAGATAGATAAAGAAAAGACTGAAACAGACGGACAGACAGACAGACAGACTGATAGATAGATAGATAGATAGACAGACAGACTGATATATATATATATATATATATATATATATAGAGAGAGAGAGAGAGAGAGAAAGAGAAAGAGAGAGAGAGAGAGAGAGAGAGAGAGGGAGAGAGATTGTAAACTGAGATAGATAGATAGATAGATACGAACAGAGATATATACATAGATATATATATATATATATATATATATATATATATATAATATATATTTGGGGGAATATGTGCTTAATTGAAGTCAAACCTATTTTTTTTGAAAGTTAATTCATTAATGATTAATTAGGCGGGATTTAACTACTTAAATGTAAGGCTAAATAAATCGAGAAAAATCAATCTCTGTATGTACATTTCGGCCCAGAGATTACAGAGATTGATTTTTCCCGATGTGTTTAGCCTTACATTTAAGTAGTTAAATCCTGCCTAATTAATCATTAATGAATTAACTTAAAAAAAAAATAGTTTTGACTTCAATTAAGCACATATTCTCCCAAATATTGTCGGCTGAAAATAGCCATATTTGTTTACGTTATATATATATATATATATATATATATATATATATATATATATTCTCAGCATAATACTCAGCATAATACCTGGCCTTGTGCCAGCTCTAAGCTAAGCTTAGTAAATAACTATACCACTTGCAGTGGTTTACATTATTTCCCACCGCTGGCGAGTATTGTATTTTGTTAATGTTATAAATATTTCATTTCATTTCCAACCTCCGTTTTGTTATTTATCATTTAGTAACCTTTGTTAGTTCACAACGGTTCCACAATCGTTATTCAGCAGATGATTTGGAAAATTTGCTGGAATAATCCGGTGACTGTTGAGGGGCCAATTTTGAAGCAAATTAACGTTTCATTCATTATTCGTTTCTGTCTTCGTAAATACAGCTTCAGTCTCGATACTTTTTGATTTTAGATTTGGTTTGGTTTATTTTACGGCATATCAACCTCAGTGGGTCATTTAATGCTGATAAAGTTTTGAAATAAATCAATTCTTAATGGATTTTGTTTATCAACTCATGTTTTTCTATTTAACCCATAAATGGGACCCTAACAGGTACTACTACTCCGGGTCAGAGTGGACCAGGGAGCAATGGTGATGAAGGGGTGCTCCACATTCCCCAAACCTCCAGAACTGGAACCTCACCATCAGGGAGTTTAACGTCATTCCCAGGACATGATACTTTTTGAATACAGTTTGTATTTTGAAGGAAATAACTAGAATGGGGGGAGAGGGGGGTCTCAAAGTAGTTTTAACTAACGAGAAGAGAGACCCTTTGGTTTGAATTCAGATTTTTCCTTCTCCTAGACTGGTTGCCATACTAGGGTTAAAGAACGCAGTCTACCCCACTCCATAGGGGGAATTGTTGGATTTGTATGGTTCCGAAGGGTATTAGCGCTATGTGAAATGCAAACAGCTGCATCCAGGATTTGAACTCATCCTGTCGTGTCCATTTCCAACAATAGTAAGCAGTATATCACGTGCTACAATTATAGACGATTGAGAGATTTACTGATTTTAACGGCATTTCAATCCAAATACTCTCCCTCCAGGTATGGGTAAATAGTAGGACAGAGTGGTCACTTTAACCTTGGTTAGGTATCCAGTCTAGGAGAAGGAAAACTCTGAATTCAAACCTGTTAAACACGTTATATAAACGCTAAACAAGACAGTTTTAAAAAAAACAAAACTTTAGCGCTATAACATTCCATCGCGTGAACATGCTTCACGTTATATAAACGCTAAACAAGCCACAGTTTTTTTAAGCTTTAGCGTCATAACATTCCATCGCGTGAAACACGCTTAACGTTTTTATAAACGCTAAAAAAACCATCGTTTTTTTTTTTAAATCTCAACCTTTTGACAGTCTCGTCTGAAGATTGCAGTAAGCATGAAACTAATAGTAACGAGATATTAATAACCATATATACGTCCATAAAAACAACCGACGTAATTTGCAGTCCAAGTATAACATCAAGAAAGGATCTTCAAATAAACACCATAGGATCTAATTTGACAGCCTGATGATTGTGACATAGCAAGACAACCTGGGTAGCTGTCTATAATAAGCATTTATTTTTTTTAAAAACTCAACAAATTAAATAAATGAATAATAGCTCTCACAATTTGTGGTTGAGCTCTGTATTTTCTTTGTTTCATCCAAAAAAATTTGTTTATATATATACCTATATATATATATATATATATATATAATATATATATATAATACATTAATGGTCGATTTACTACAATAGTAAGCAGTACACCACGCGCTTAGAACGGTAATTTCTGTTGTTAAGTGGTTTCGCAACTAAGTTTTGAACCGGCTCATCGCTGCTTAACTTCGGTAATCTAGACCGTAAAGATTTTGTGAATATGAGGTACTAAAATTATAACATACACCATCTTTGTAGGCATCCATGGATATGTTTACTTAAGAGCTATTTCAAAATAGTTCAATATGTAAAAAGTATAATAATCTTGATTTAACTCCCTCACACACATTTTTTCTTTTTCTTTTTCCTTCTATTTATATTTTCATTATGTTCGATTGAAACAGATTAGCGTTATCGCTTTCACGCGCTCACACCCTCTCTCTATCTTCCTCTACTCTCTTTTTTTCTTTCTTATCATATTTTTTCTGTGTGCCATGTCCTTTTTCTTCCCTTTCATTCTTTATGATAAAAACGGAATGGTCCATTATTGACCGTAATAGTTGATTCTAAAATTTATATTATCGTTATCATACACGATTGATGGAAGCGCGTGGTGTAATGGTTAGAGTCGTAGGAAATGGACCCGTCAACCCGAGTTCAAATCCTGGATGACACTGTTTTTCTTTCACATAGTGCTAATGCCCTTGAGAAACGTATGCATCCAACTACTCTCCCTCCAGCTATGGGTAAATAGCCGGACAGACTGGGCTCTTTAACCTTGGTTAGGTAACCATTCTAGGAGAAGGAAAACTCTGAATTCAAACCTGTTAACCGCCGCTTAAGAAATTGACCTTGTGTCACATCCTGCTCGTGCGGAGGGTTTGATATATATATATATATTATATATATATATATATATATATATATATATATATATATACATAATTTAATATACCAAACTTGTTGGTAAATCCTCGCGGTGAGAAAAAAAAACAGCAAAATAATTTGATTGTAAAAATATACTACCAAACATTAACCAGGAAGAAAAATTTTTTGCAAAAAATAAATGACCAAGATAATCGGACCAACAAAAAATAATCTATTAGTACAATACTTTGGCCAAAAGAAAAAAACAATTTATATGCATATATATATATATATAAGATATATATATATATTCATACAAAACCGCCAGGAGACTAAAGCTATTAAGTAAAAAGTGCTTAATACCTAAGTAGGGCAAATAATAAAGATAAATCTAATGAGTCAGACGAACCTACTAAAAGTTTCGCTTAATGCTCTTCAGGACTCAGATCTTATCCCTGAAGAGCATTAAGCGGAACTTTTAGTAGGTTCGTCTGACTCATTAGATTTATCTTTATATATATATAATATATATATATATATATATATTAATGGTTGATTTATTACCGTCGGTTTCCAAGCATTATATGCTTTTCCTCAGTTAAATTGCCTTGTAAATGACATCCAAATGAATATCCGTTAAAATAGGGTTCTGATTTTGATTTCATCGCGTGTACTCCTCGTGCGCGCGATGTTAAATTAACACTCGGAAATTTTCCCTTTAACATTTTCCCTTTTAACATTGTTGTACTCCTTATTATATATATATATATATATATATATATATATATATATATATATATATATATTTTATCTTTCAAAGAGAGAAAAAACTTAACACACCATCATTCCGTAATAGATTTATTTCGACCAGAAAAATAAGTTTATTGCGGAATGACAGTTTGTTAAGTTTTTTGTTTCTTTGAAAGTTAAATATTGCTCTGTATTTAATCTAATCTATTGATTATTATACATTGAGCTCTCTTTAGGGATTTAGAAAATCCTTGTATGAATATATGTTTGCACCTACAAGAGCATACAGTATGGTTGTACAGTGAGATTTTGAGGATCCCAGGTGGAATCCTCCCTTACTACTAGTCATTTGGATACCTTACACACACACACACACACACACACATATATATATATATATATAATATATATATATATATATATATATATATATATATATACACGACTGATAGGTGATTGATTTTCACGGCATGTCAGTTTAGGGAATCACGTACATCACATTTTTGTGTAGTTATTTCCTAAAGAGTTTTCTTGCTCACACTCTTATGTTATCAAGTATTGCTACCAAATAATTAAATATCTTAAACACAATTATATGGTTTCAAGTATATTTTTCTATTTAGTAATAATTATTTGTTTCTCAGTCCCACCGACAGGGGGCGGGGTATTATCAACGGTATAGGAGATAATTAATTGAAACCCTACAAAGTATTATTATTATGTTGCCCGTTTCTTTTAAGTGCTATATCCAGCAATATCGTTCTGTCGAATTCTGGATAATGAACCGAATCTACTCTATTAATAACAGTAATTTATTTAATTATATCGATAACTTGAATCGATATTTGATCGTACCTGGCTCTTATAATGATTCTAGGAAATGACAAATCTACAATCCCGCCAATTGCTCATATCATTAGGTAATGTTTCCTTCACATCCTAGAGTCACTATCTGTTTCTAGAACAATTAAAAGAACACACACACACACACACACACACACACACATATATATATATATATATATATATATATATATCATCATCATCATCATCATCATGTCGCGCAGTTTGCACGGATATCCATGATGATCTCTCGCCAGCGTTCCCTATCATTCATTGACTCCGGCAGCTCCTCTGCGCAGCAGCCAGTATCCCTACATAGTTGGTCAATGTAGGTCCTGGTTGGGCGACCCACATTAGCGCGCCCATGCGCTGGCTTCCACAGTAGTACGTCGCCTACGATCTCGTCCTTGTTTCTCCAGCAGTGATCTGCATGTCTAGTCCGTCTCACTCGTATGGTTTGTGAGATGGGGGGCAGGTGGCCATATAGTTGCTCTTTTGTGGGGTGCTGCTTCCACGACCTATCCAGGACCGTCCGTAGCATTCTCGTACAGCTCCCATCTAGCTTATTCTCAAGACGCTTCGTTAGGGTCCAAGTGGTACAGCCATACAGAAGTACCGACACAACCACAGCCTGGAAGAATCACCTCTTTAGCCTGTTGGGGAGATCGAATTTCCACATGACTGATAGTTTGTTGGTGGCCAACCATGCCTTTCCTATTCGAGTGTTAACATCGCTTTCTGTGGATGAGATATTACTCCCTAGGTATGTGAATTTTTCTACTGACTCTTTGAAAGGAAGGAAAAACTCAGCACCGTTATTCCATAATAAATTTATTTCGACCAAAATCGGGGCCTTTAATTTTCATAGTTGTTAATTTCACTGATTACTACCCCTAAAACATCTTTGCCCTGAAAAATGTTCTTTTTTCTCATTTGCAATGACTTCCTGTCACCATAGTGACAGACTTTTAATGTATATATTTTGTAAAAAAAAAAATTTGAGGAGGTAGAAAATTCTACATTGAGAACATTTTTCTGTTATACAATTCAAATTATTGGTGATTATCCATCTGATGAGACTTGATTTGGGGAACTTTGTTAAATCAACTTAGATTTATAAAGGCCCCAATTTTGGTCGAAATAAATTTATTATGGAATAACTGTGTTGAGTTTTTCCTTCCTTTCAAAGATAAATATTGCTCTGTATATAATCTAAAAAGATTATTATACATTGAGCTCTCTGTAGTGATTCAAAGATTCACTGTATTTGTACATACTGGATCATACAATAATAATACAGTGTGTCTTAGAAATCACATATAGAATCATCCCTTACTACCAAGTTTTGGATACCTCACATCTCTCTCTATATATATACATATAAATATACAAATATATTATATGGGGGATTCTCCTATCGTGAATGAGAGTCATCAGTGAGGGATTTGTTTTCTCCCATGTTGTGCAGGCTATCAAAAAGACATTTTGTGTTTCATCGAGTGTGATAGCAGCCCAGCCTTGCTGCGAGCTATGAAGCCACACCGACGGATGAAATGTTCTAAAGCAGGGGTCAGATGTTTTTGTTTTAATGTTAGGCGGTGCTGATCTTGATGTTTCAGTCTATATTTTTCAAATTTTTCAATTTTAATCTAACGAAACGTATCTAATGCCATTCTTTCCGATTTTCCCAAGAACTCAGGTTAATATTGAGGCGTTTCAAATTGTCCTTCCACTTGTATTTATAGTGTAAGAGTGGACATCCAATAGATCGCTTAGCATTTGATAATTGTCCGTATAATATCTTCTTTGGAAGCCTGTTCTCATTCATTCATTCTGACAACGTGACCAGCCTACCTAAAGGTATTTGCCTCACATCCCACTTATGAGAGCGTGACAAGGACATTTTTATGTGGACTAACCCACAAGCCGAAGCTCATGGGTGGTAGGCACAAAAGGTGCGTTCATCCCATCGGTATTCTCACTCGAGGGGGCGCCTCAAGCACTGAGCAATAAACCCAACCCTGCCCCTTTAAATCAAGGGGGAAGGTATTGCCTGGGGGTATAGCCCCCTGGAATCAACGCAGTTAATTTTACTTAGCCACTCCAGTGGTCGAAGCACTCTGGAACAGGACCCTAGGGGCCTTTGTCGTTTAAGCGATCACACTACTGTTCTTTCAAAAGTTGTGTTCTAATAAAAAAATCCTTTGATTAAGGCAGTGCTCGGTTTCAGTCATAACTGAAACCTTTTGTGGCAAATATAATTAGTGAAAATCGTACCGTTTGACATTTAGCAATGTTTGACCCGGAGTAGTAGTACCTGTTAGGGTCCCATCTATGGGTTAAATAGAAAAACATGATTTTACAAAAAATTGAGTATCCATTAAGAATGAATTTATTTCAAATCTTTATCGGCATTAAATGACCCACAGAGGTTGATATGTCCTAAAACAAACCAAACCAAACCACTGGAGAATACTGTTCTACAAGTTATGTTATTAATTATTACACGTTAAGGAATTTGTAAATAAAGGAATTTATGCATGAATATATATTAATGTTGATTATATAACATGATATTGATATTATAATATCAATGATATTAAGTGTAGTATGGTGTAAAAATATAATTAGCCTTTCAAATCCATGATATCGAGATTTTGTGTAACTAAAAATATAACATTCTGTGCGAACTAACACCCTACAATTTGAACAAAAAATATTTATTCTCTAGGCAAGAAGATTGGACGTGTTCCGCCTATACCACACTCAAAGAAAATGCTATTTTTGCTAGGTTACATTCACACACACAGAAACACACACACACACACACACACACACACAAAACACACACACACATATATATATGTGTGTGTGTGTGTGTATATATATACATATATATATATATATATATATATATATATATATATAGTGTACCTTCATTTACGAGTTTTTCCGAGATTTAAAATATAACATTCTGAGCGAACTAACAATCCACAATTTGAACAAAAATTATTTATTCTCTAGGCAAGAAGGTTAATAGTGTTCCGCCTACACCACACTCAAATAAAATGCTATTTTTTGCTAGGTTACGTTCACACACACAGACACACACACACATACATACTCACACACACACACACAAACAAACAAACAAACACACACACACACACACACACACACATTGTAACGTTGTGCCTTTTTTCCGGGCACTAAAACGATATCTGTAACGTTGTCGTATATCTGGTCACAGTACCCAAAGCTGATATGAGTAACGCGGAGGCGGTGGCGACGATATATTCACCGTACTAAAAAGGAATTCTGCACGTGGTGGTCATCTTGTTGATAAAAATTACAACGCGAGAAATATGTAGTCACAACTGCTAGCCTTTATTTTCGTGCTCGTCTCGTGGGCTCGTCTCGTGGGCTGTATCGGAGAGGAGGAAAAGCAGAGAGAAAGAGAGAGAGAACACTACTTGATTACTGTGACCCAATACTAGGCACCAAAGGCCCGTCCGTACCCCTACGCGTCCGAAAGCAAAAAAGAGGCCGGTCCCTTTCTTCGTTGTTCCACGTCACCACGTGACTTCCGGTTCCGGTCAACACCCGACTTCCGGTTGACACTCAATTCTCCATACGGGGAGGTCACGCACCGGTCAAACTGTTTTGTGTTCATTACTCTCTCACTTTTTTCTTTCTTCTTCCTTTTCTAATATAGTAGTTCTCGCCCACAAAAGCCAGGACCTTCATTATCTCGTTACACACACACACACACACACACACACACACACATATATATATATATATATATAATGCTAAAATGATAAGTCTCTAAGTCTTTTATTATTTCTTTACTTATACTAGCAAATATATGCACCCTCCGGGTGCGAGTATTTAAGTTTAAATGTAATAAAATATTAGATTAAATCAGAAAGGCTAATGAAACAAATTAAGAATTCAAATAAAAAGATTTGAAACGGAGGGGGTATAATCGGAAAATAGAACAACTGAAATTTACTCTTTCATCACTTCCGTTTTTCAATGCTAAATTTTCCTAATTTAACAATTTAGTTAAAATAGGAAGTAAAGAATAAAATTACAGTTATTTCTTCTTGTTAATGAATTTCTTTTAGGGTTTATTGAAGAGATTTGTACTCATATTCATTAAGATAAAACCAAACAATTAGAAATCAATTATACCAAGCACATTTTTATTAAAATCAGTTTTTTAATATCAATATGCAAATTAGCTTTACGTTTACACTGAAAACTGGTATTTTGTTGTATATATAAATACAATTGCATGTTATTAGTATTTAGGTAAGGCCAACAGTATTAATAATGCCAAACAGTTTTATTATTAATTGAGGTTTAAATAGAAATAGAATCATGGAGAATGTGGCGTAAATAACTAAGGGAATTGTGACTTGAGTAGTAATATAGTTTCGGTTACAGACAGAAAAACACACAATCTCCATTATAATAAGATATTTGCTCTGTGACTCTAACATTAAGAGCACACATTGAGCTCTCAAACTGTGACAGGTTTTTTTAAATAAAACTCTTGTGTCGTAAGGAAGATTTCTTCACTGGACTTTTGGATTATATGTATATATATATATATATATATATATATATATATAATATGTGTGTGTGTGTATGTATGTGTGTGTGTGTAGTGTACCTTCATTTACGAGTTTTCCGAGATACGAGCTGTCACTTGGTCGATTTTTGGGTCTATGTCTAGAGCTAAGATTTGAGGTACGAGCGAGCTACATATACACAAGTTCACTAAATGCATTTGAGTTTTCTAATCTATTACGACAAGGAAAAATATCATCTATTAAAGAATAAGCATAAAAACTTATTACAACACATGATTCATAAATAAATATATAAATTTGCATCAACATTCTCATGCATTGTGGATTTATAGGAGATATTGATGATCCCAAATAGAATTATCCCCTTCATGCTCATTGGAATAATGTTTGCCTCTCAAACCCTCTTTCATGGGGCCGAAGAGAGGCAAACATTTGTTGTATGCTCTTCTTTTTACTTCTATTATTCTGTTCATCTTTGGTATCTTACGTTCTTGGGGACTTACCTAGTCTTGGGGACTTCGTGTCTGGTCTTCTAGGTCATTCTTGTTGCCAAGACATTCATCAACCACAAAACCATGTTATTTCCGTAAGCTTTTATTTATCTAACTAAACATTTCATGTAACTAAACATAGCGCGCGTATGCAGGTGAATCCCAGCTAAGGCAGACATATCTTATCTGCCTTGACGTCCAAGCTGAAACTGAGAATCAACCAGGTCCCACGTACTTACTTCTTTGGCCATTTGGTGATATCTAGTCGTTTCTATTCTCTCTCCATATGGAATTCTATTTCTAGATTCTTGTTGGCTGTTCGTCTTTGATGCATTTCTTCTTCTTGGTCAGTCTTTTTGCCAAGACATTCATCAAGCAAGAACACCATATTATTTCTTTAAACTCTTCTTGCTTAAACTTCTTCTAACTAACATAACGCGCGTGTGCATTTGACCCCAGCTAAGGCAAACATGCTTTCTGCCTGACGCCCAAGCTAGAACTGAGGGTTAACTTCACGTATTTCGCGGGCTTTCTGTAATATTCCATGGAAAGTCCCGCCCGTGATATGAAATGGGGCCATCCCTTCAGAAATACATGTGGTTGACAATAATCTATGCATAGATTATGTAACACATTATTATATACTGATATCCTTGGGAAAGGTATCAACCGTCTCATCCTTCCAGCTATGGTTAAATAGTACCATAACTTTGGTATTGAATGAACCACAAAAGTTGATATGCTATTAAAAAAAAACCAAACTAATGGAAATCCCTGGAGAATATTACGATTACTGTTCTTTGGTATTAAATGAACCACGAAGGTTGATGTGCCATTAAAAAAGAAACCAAACTAATGGAAATCCCTGGAGAATAGTACGATTACTGTTATTTGGTATTAAATGAACCACGAAGGTTGATGTGCCATTAAAAAAGAAACCAAACTAATGGAAATCCCTGGAGAATAGTACGATTACTGATATTCCACAAGTTGTGTTCTAATCAAAAATCCTTTGATTAAGCCAGTGCTCGGTGTCAGTCATTTCTGAAACCTTTTGTGGCAAATATAATTAATGAAAATCGCACTGTTTGACATTTAGCGATTTGTTTGTGGTTTCCGTTCCGCTTTCTGCATCCAACTTTTGAAAAGGTCTTCAAAGGAACTGAACCACGCCTTCATAATAACATAATATGTGCGTAAAAAAAATGATGGAAATATTTTGTGCATGGGTCGGCATTTACTGAGCATGGCCACTGTAGAATAGTGACGAACTTTTAGTTTCAAGCGTGTAGAAATCTTACTAAAAAAACTTACATTTATTGCATAATAACTAAAAAAGAAGACATAAGTCACACAATATTAGAAATTAACCCTGAATGCATATACGCCTTTATGTACAGTATGTGTACAAAATGTACAATATGCATATCTAAAATACTAGAGGTGATGAGTAAAAATGGATTTCAAATCTGAATTCAGCTGCACCCACCCCCCAAATTAGGTTAAAACAGCTATTTTTGTGCTTGCCTCAATTTCTTTGTAAACCAGTGTAATTCGTATTATTTGGATTATTCGGATTTGTTGTTCTTATCTTTATTGTTATCTATTGTTATCTAAACCACCAGAATGCAGTCTACGCAAATTATCTGGCACTTCTAGCTGATACTCTGCTGTATATCCTAGAGAGTGAATCGTAGAGCATTGTACTCTATTAGAACATTCTCAGTCGATAGAGCGTCCTACTGGAAACCACAACGTTATTGGTTCGATACCGACTCTTGCCAACTCAGCGTATGAGCATCACAGGGATCTGTGCGGTAATGTGAGGAGATGGTGGTAGGTGTGGCGCTCAGCATCAGACGTCAAACACTATTTCCTTGGTCTAGCGCTAGTTAAAAAGGGGATAGACTCCCTCGCTGTCTGGCTGATACCGACATTAGACCCCCCCCCGACAATTTTACTCTTACTTTTATTTCAAATGATAAGCAATTACTGAATAGGTATTTATCTCGCATTCCATGTATGACACAAGGTCGTATTAATGTGTGACCATCCACGAACTGCAGCTCATGGGATAGCAGGCACAATAAATGTGTAGATCCCGTCGGTATTGCCCCTCAAGGGGGCACCTCAGACACTGGTCAATAAACCCAACCCTGACCCTTTGAATCACTGGTCCCGAAAAAGCGGGTTATTGATGGGGATATTCACCTCGCATCCCACGTAAGCGGGTGTGATACAAGGTCGTTTGATGTGGGGCAACTCACGAACCGAAACTCATAGATTGAAAGGCACAAAAAATG
>CM042180.1:31423685-31433185 GCA_023376005.1 Doryteuthis pealeii
GTTTTAATGTAATAAAATATATTAAATTAGAAAGGTTAATGAAATAAGAATGCAGATAAAAAGATTTGAAATAATATTTTGTTAACTTTTTTCATGGAATGTATTCATCAAATTGTATTGGCATTTCAGTCTCGGAAGACTATAATAAAGTTGTTGTGCCTCTGAAGTTACAGCACCTCCTGTGACTGTGAAGTCCGATGTTTGAAAAACACTCTCGACCACAGATGCCGCATTTGAAGGCTGTCCATGAAGATATTGATGTGCCGGTGCTTTGTTGCCTCTGCTTTCTTCTAGACCTCTTAGCATCATGTTTTAGGTGACTTTTAAGGCTTGATCCCCCCCCGAAAGTGGGCAAAATTGGCCAATTTCGTGTACAAATAAAGTGCCAAACCAATATGATTTTCTGATAGAGTTCGATGAGGAGTATCACATAGTAAACGATGGTTGAGTTCGCTTGAGAATTGGGGGAGATATGGGGCTTCAAAAGCGCCCCCAAAATGCCATTTTTCAGCCATTATAAGTTTACGTATTTTGATGAAAATGTACGTTATCGATTTTATTGGGGTTTTTTTCTGATGGATTCTAATGCCTTGAATTTACTGATGCTGAAAAAAGTGCTCAATTCGGAGTTTTAGGTGACTTTTGAGGCTTGATAATCCCCCTGACATGAACAGTCCTCTATAATAATAATAATAATAATAATAATAATAATAATTTTTTTGCACTCAATTATTACGTCTGCATCAAGCTGTGCTACTCATGTGCTTACTTGGCAAGAGCCAACATCGAAACCAGAACCCTGTAGTTCTTAGCCAGATGCTAAAAGAGAGAATAAGCAATAATATTAGAGAACATTAACACCAAGTAATTATTTATTAAATCCGGTTTTATTAAAACCTCTATGCAAATTAACAGCACCATATATTATGTAAACCTTTAATTTCTTAGTGATATATAAGACACATTACAGGATTTTAAATGCACTAATAACAAAACTCAGATTTTCAGAGACATCTCGAGAGCCGACAACAGCGCCCGCCCTGGACTCGTATCTCGTAACTCGTCGCAACTAAATCATAAACATAAAATTGTCATTCGCTTCAGGAAGATCAAGTGAATGTCACCAATTGACAATCATCGGCCAGGGCATGAACTCAGATTCAAAATATTCTAACTACAGTATGTACATAATTCATTGGCTAGCCATGAATTATATAAGTTAAAAAAAGTAAAGTCGTCGGGGTGGCTTCATGTCGGTATTAGCCAGACAGCGAGGGAGTCTATCCCCTTTTTACTAGCGCTAAGCCAAGGAGATTATTTTAGCTTCAGATGTGGAGCGCCATACCTACCATCAGCTCCTTATTTTACCGCACAGATCTCTGTGCTACTCATACGCTGAGTTGGCGAGGGCCAGTATCGAACCAAGAACCTTGTGGTTTCTAGCCGAACGCTTTACCGACTGAGCTAACCCACATCCCATAGCTTGAACGGCACTTACGAAAGTATTGCATAACTTTTGAATTAACCTTAAATATACGAAAATCTAATTAATAATGGAGATTCGCTTCCGGTTTTTGTCTGTAACAAAAAATCACGTTACTGCTTACGTCACATTACCCAAAATCGTCATAACATAGAATAAAAACACTCAAAATTTGAACATGCAACATTAGACAGTCCTCATTGTTTTTTAAAACAAGTTTTAATAGATACATGACTGGTATTATATATCTATATATAGTTTGTTTTATTTTAATACATATTTAAAGTTTACATTTCAAATTGTTTTATTTTTTTAATTCTTTAATGAATTTGATGATTTTACTTACTTAGAGTACAAACTCGCATACATTGAATTTTTAACTCCCACCTCTCAGGCAATATGTTTCAAAAATCTATTTTTACATCGCCCGGAGGGTGTTTTTTTATTTTGTACTAGTAAACATAATTTGATAAAAAGTATTTTGTAAATAAAAACTTTTGTAAATAAAAACTTTTTTGTAAATAAAAAAAAAGTTTATTTCCCTCCTCCTCCAAAGTATGTGGTAAAACATGGTCAATTTCTATGCGGTGTTTAACAGGTTTGAATTCAAAGTTTTCCTTCTCCTAGACAGGTTGCCTAACCAAGGTTAAAAAGCCCAGACTGTCCTACTATTTACCCATAGCTGGAGGGAGAGTAGTTGTATTCATACGTTTCCCAAGGGTATTAGCACTATGGGAAATTAGCGCTAAGTGAAATGTAAACAACCTAGTCCAGGATTTGAACTCAGATCGACGAGTCCACTTCCAGCGACTCTAATCATTACACCACGCGCCTCCAAGCTGTATTTTTTACTCCCACCCCTCAGGCAATATGTTTTCAAAAATCTATTTTTACATCGCCCGGTGGGTGTTTTTTTAATTTTGTACTAGTAATTTTAATAAAGCCAAATAAATCTAATTTAATTCTATTTGCCACACTACTTTTGATTCTTTTTTTTTTCAATTTTCTTTTTCTTTCTTTCTTTTTTTACCTGACCGACTTTCTACCCTTTCCTTTCTTTTTCTTTTTCTTTTTCTTCCTTTCTTTCTTCCCTGTTTTACTTTGTTCTTAAGAAAACTATCTATTTTTTTTTCTTTTTACCTGCTTGTTTTAAAGTTGCACCTGTGTAAACATGTCTCGTTTCGCTACCTGCTTGGTTTGTAAAGTGTTTTTGAAGAACCTGTCAATATACAAGCTTGGTCGCAACTATCAAGTCAGACAGGAGAGATTTTGGACGGGGGTTACATAAATGAATCATGAAAAAGTTTTTAACATTACGTCGTTTGCTAAGTTTTTTTTTTAAATGTATATATCGTCTGATCAACATGAATTTCTTGCAATCGGTGGGGGCTCGTAACACTGAAATTGTGGAGTAGACAGTTTCTCATACAGCATTTTTGTTTTTCTTTTCAAGGTATCATAGGTTGACCTTTGACATTAAATTTAAGAATTATTGATAAAATTAGGACAACCACAAATGATAATATATATATATATATATATATATATATATCTTATTATAATGGAGATTGTGTGTTTTTCTGTCTGTAACCGAAACTATATTCCTACTCAAGTCACAATTCCCTTAGTTATTTACATCACATTCTCCATGATTTTATTTTTATCTAAATCTCAATTATTAATAAAATTGTCTTACATTATTAATACTGTTAACCATGTCTACGTACTGATAACATGCAATTATATTTATATATATAACAAAATAGCGGTTTACAGTGTGAACGGGAAGGCTAATTTGCATATTAATATTAAAAAATCGAATTTAATAAATATGTGCTTAGTATTATTGATTTCTAACTGTTTGGTTTCATTTTAATGAATATAAGCAAAAATCTCTTCAATGAATCTTAAATGAAATCCATTAACAAGAAAAAATAACTGTCATTTTATTCTTTACTTCCTCTTATAACTAAATACTTAAATTAAAAAATAACAATGAAAGACGAGAGTGATGGAAGAGTAAGTTTCAGTTGTTCCATCTGTTTCAAATTTTTATTATACTCCCTCTGTTTCAAATCTTTTATCTGTATTCTTATTTAGTTTCATTAGCCTTTCTAATTTAATACAATATTTTATTACATTAAAACTTAAATACTTGCACCCGGAGGGTGCATATATTTGCTAGTATATATAAAGAAAATCTAATGAGTCAGACTGAAGAAGAAAGGAGCAAGACAATATTTATTTTGTCTTGCTCCTTTCTTCTTCAGTAAGATTTTAGCCCTGAAGAGCTTTATGCGAAACTAATAGTAGGTTCGTCTGACTCATTAGATTATCTTTATTACTTAGGTATCGAGCACTTTTTACATATTAGCTTTCTCCTAGCCGTTATATGAATATATATATATATCTTATATACATATATATACATATAAGTTGTTTTTTCTTTTGGCCAAATACTGTACCAATAGATTATTTTTTTGTTGGTACGAATATCTTGGTCCTTTCTTTTTTTCAAAAATTTTTTCTTCCTGGTTGATGTTTGGTAGTATATTTTTACAATCAAATTTTCTGCTTTTTTTTTTTTTTTGTTTTTTTTTTCTCTCCGCAAGGATCTACCAACACGCTTGGTATATTAAATTATATATATATATATATATATATATATATATATATATATATTATATATATGTGTGTGAATTTAGCATTTTTGAAAAAACAAATGATGTTTATAATTGCTGAGAGAAATCTGTTTCGACCGTTTTAATAGATCGGTCATCATCAAGATCAACATATGAGAGAAAGACGGAATGAACAACCCTTAGAAGAAAGGGTACAAACAAAACGCTATTATTCAATGCTGGAATTTTTAAAAAATGCGTGTTCTGTGTTAAAAATAAAATTAAGTTTATTTTTAAAACCAGAAGCATTATAGTTCATAATAAAACTCAAAAGAGTTTGATGTAAAATTATATAAAAGTGTATAATGAGTATCAAAATTGTTCATGATATATTGCAGCTATCAAAAAAGTAATTTACAAATTAAAATTACAAATTTAACCTCATGGCATGAAATATTGATATGCCGTTAAATTCAACCAACCAACCTACCAACCAGTTCACGAGCAGTTGACCAGAAATTATCGCTGAGAGGATCAACTCAATAGAAGATACCAAATATCCTTAATTCTCCTATTTCGTCTATCTCTGGGCTGGTATCTTCTTAAACACAAAATACAATCGTTAACTAAACTAAACCCCCAATATGATCCCCAATGATGCTAACACATTGTTAAAACCGTTAACTACAAAAGTGTAAATACAGGTACACAACATATATTACTTCCTAACCGATCCACATAAAATAACCCCAGACGCGTTTATATGCCGTTAAATTCAACCAACCAACCAACCAACCAGTTCCACGAGCAGTTGACCAGAAATTATCGCTGAGAGGATTGACTCAATAGAAGATACCAGATATCCTTAATTTTCGTATTTCTCTGGGCTGATATCTTCTTAAACATAAAATATAAACGTTAACCTGATTAGTACCATACAAAACTAAACTCCCAATATGATCCCCAATGATGCTAACACTTTGTTACAACCGTTATCTACAAAAGTGTATATATATATATATATATATATATATATATATATATATATATATATATATTTACCAACCCATCCGCACGAGCAGGATGGGACAAAAGGTCATTTTTAAGGGGAGTTTAACAGGTTTGAATTCAGAGTTTTCCTTCTCCTAGACCGGTTGCCTAACCAAGGTTAAAGAACCCAGTCTACCTTACTATTTATCCATAGCTGGAGGGAGAGTAGGATTCATACCTTTACCCAAGGGTATTAGCGCTAAGTGAAATGCAATTACCACATCCAGGATTTTAAATCAGGGTGACGAGTACATTTCCCATGACTTTAACAATTACACCACGCGCTACACAAAAATGTGTAAATATAGATACACAACATATATTACTTACTAACCTAATGGCATGAAATAACCCCAGATGGGTTGATATGCCTTTAAAATCCACCAACCAACCAACCAATGAAAGTCCGCTCTATTTCTTGGTACCCGTTATTTTGTCTCTTCCAATCACTTTTTAGAACGACGAACTTAAAACCATTAACTACAAAAGTATAAATATAAATACGTCATATATTACTTTCTAACCTAATGGCATGAAATAACCCCAGATGGGTTGATATGCCTTTAAAATCACCAACCAACCAACCAATGAAGGTCCGCTCTATTTCTTGGTACCCGTTATTTGTCTCTTCCAATCACTTTTTAGAACGACGAACTTAAAACCATTAACTACAAAAGTATAAATATAAATACGTCATATATTACTTCCTAACCTAATGGCATGAAATAACCCCAGATGGGTTGATATGCCTTTAAATCCACCAACCAACCAACCAATGAAGGTCCGCTCTATTTCTTGTACCCGTTATTTTGTCTCTTCCAATCACTTTTTAGAACGACGAACTTAAAACCATTAACTACAAAAGTATAAATATAAATACGTCATATATTACTTCCTAACCTAATGGCATGAAATAACCCCAGATGGGTTGATATGCCATTAAAATCAACTAACCAACCAACCAATGAAAGTCCGCTCTATTTCTTGGTACCCGTATTTTGTCTCTTCCAATCACTTTTTAGAACGACGGACTTAAAACCATTAACTACAAATGTGTAAATATAAATACACGTTATGTTACTTACTAACCTCATGGTATGAAATAACCCCAGATGGGTTGATATGCCATTAAAATCAACCAACCAACCAACCAACCAATGAACGGCCGCTCTATTTCTTGATACCCGTTATTTTGTCTCTTCCAATCACTTTTTAGAACGACGGACTTAAAACCATTAACTACAAAAGTATAAATATAAATACGTCATATATTACTTACTAACCTAATGGTATGAAATAATCCCAGATGGGTTGATATGCCATTAAAATCAACCAACCAACCAACCAATGAACGGCCGCTCTATTTCTTGCTACCCGTATTTTGTCTCTTCCAATCACTTTTTAGAACGACGGAGTTAAAACTATTAACTACAAAAGTATAAATATAAATACGTCATATATTACTTACTAACCTAATGGCATGAAATAACCCCAGATGGGTTGATATGCCATTAAAATCAACTAACCAACCAACCAATGAAGTCCGCTCTATTTCTTGGTACCCGTATTTTGTCTCTTCCAATCACTTTTTTAGAACGACGGACTTAAAACCATTAACTACAAATGTGTAAATATAAATACACGTTATGTACTTACTAACCTCATGGTATGAAATAACCCCAGATGGGTTGATATGCCATTAAAAATCAACCAACCAACCAACCAACCAATGAACGGCCGCTCTATTTCTTGATACCCGTTATTTTGTCTCTTCCAATCACTTTTTAGAACGACGAACTTAAAACCATTAACTACAAAAGTAAATATAAATACGTCATATATTACTTACTAACCTAATGGTATAAATAATCCCAGATGGGTTGATATGCCATTAAAATCAACTAACCAACCAACCAATGAAAGTCCGCTCTATTTCTTGGTACCCGTATTTTGTCTCTTCCAATCACTTTTTAGAACGACGAACTTAAAACCATTAACTACAAAAGTATAAATATAAATACGTCATATATTACTTTCTAACCTAATGGCATGAAATAACCCCAGATGGGTTGATATGCCTTTAAAATCCACCAACCAACCAACCAATGAAGGTCCGCTCTATTTCTTGGTACCCGTTATTTTGTCTCTTCCAATCACTTTTTAGAACGACGAACTTAAAACCATTAACTACAAAAGTATAAATATAAATACGTCATATATTACTTCCTAACCTAATGGCATGAAATAACCCCAGATGGGTTGATATGCCTTTAAAATCCACCAACCAACCAACCAATGAAGGTCCGCTCTATTTCTTGGTACCCGTTATTTTGTCTCTTCCAATCACTTTTAGAACGACGAACTTAAAACCATTAACTACAAAAGTATAAATATAAATACGTCATATATTACTTACTAACCTAATGGCATGAAATAACCCAGATGGGTTGATATGCCATTAAAATCAACCAACCAACCAACCAATGAACGGCCGCTCTATTTCTTGGTACCCGTTATTTGTCTCTTCCAATCACTTTTTTAGAACGACGAACTTAAAACCATTAACTACAAAAGTATAAATATAAATACGTCATATATTACTTCCTAACCTAATGGCATGAAATAACCCCAGATGGGTTGATATGCCTTTAAAATCCACCAACCAACCAACCAATGAAGGTCCGCTCTATTTCTTGGTACCCGTTATTTTGTCTCTTCCAATCACTTTTTAGAACGACGAACTTAAAACCATTAACTACAAAAGTATAAATATAAATACGTCATATATTACTTCCTAACCTAATGGCATGAAATAACCCCAGATGGGTTGATATGCCATTAAAATCAACTAACCAACCAACCAATGAAAGTCCGCTCTATTTCTTGGTACCCGTATTTTGTCTCTTCCAATCACTTTTTAGAACGACGGACTTAAAACCATTAACTACAAATGTGTAAATATAAATACACGTTATGTTACTTACTAACCTCATGGTATGAAATAACCCCAGATGGGTTGATATGCCATTAAAATCAACCAACCAACCAACCAACCAATGAACGGCCGCTCTATTTCTTGATACCCGTTATTTTGTCTCTTCCAATCACTTTTTAGAACGACGAACTTAAAACCATTAACTACAAAAGTATAAATATAAATACGTCATATATTACTTACTAAACCTAATGGTATGAAATAATCCCAGATGGGTTGATATGCCATTAAAATCAACAACCAACCAACCAATGAACGGCCGCTCTATTTCTTTGCTACCCGTATTTTGTCTCTTCCAATCACTTTTTAGAACGACGGAGTTAAAACTATTAACTACAAAAGTATAAATAAAATACGTCATATATTACTTACTAACCTAATGGCATGAAAATAACCCCAGATGGGTTGATATGCCATTAAAATCAACTAACCAACCAACCAATGAAGGTCCGCTCTATTTCTTGGTACCCGTATTTTGTCTCTTCCAATCACTTTTTAGAACGACGGACTTAAAACCATTAACTACAAAATGTGTAAATATAAATACACGTTATGTTACTTACTAACCTCATGGTATGAAATAACCCCAGATGGGTTGATATGCCATTAAAATCAACCAACCAACCACCAACCAATGAACGGCCGCTCTATTTCTTGATACCCGTTATTTTGTCTCTTCCAATCACTTTTTAGAACGACGGAACTTAAAACCATTAACTACAAAAGTATAAATAAAATACGTCATATATTACTTACTAACCTAATGGCATGAAATAACCCAGATGGGTTGATATGCCATTAAAATCAACCAACCAACCAACCAATGAACGGCCGCTCTATTTCTTGCTACCCGTATTTTGTCTCTTCCAATCACTTTTTAGAACGACGGAGTTAAAACTATTAACTACAAAAAGTATAAATATAAATACGTCATATATTACTTACTAACCTAATGGCATGAAATAACCCCAGATGGGTTGATATGCCATTAAAATCAACCAACAACCAACCAATGAAGGTCCGCTCTATTTCTTGGTACCCGTATTTTGTCTCTTCCAATCACTTTTTAGAACGACGAACTTAAAACCATTAACTACAAAGTATAAATATAAATACGTCATATATTACTTCCTAACCTAATGGCATGAAATAACCCCAGATGGGTTGATATGCCTTTAAAATCCACCAACCAACCAACCAATGAAGGTCCGCTCTATTTCTTGGTACCGTTATTTTGTCTCTTCCAATCACTTTTTAGAACGACGAACTTAAAACCATTAACTACAAAAGTATAAATATAAATACGTCATATATACTTCCTACTATGGCATGAAAAAACCCCAGATGGGTG
>CM042180.1:31433285-31454005 GCA_023376005.1 Doryteuthis pealeii
AAGAGAGGATTAGATATTAGCATAATAAGTACGTTAACGCTTCACACCTAAGCCCAAACCTGGTATAAGTATCTCCTAAAACGGATACAAATACTAACATTCACTCAAATATATATATGACATATATATGACATGGAAGTGTTTTTTTTAAGTGTCGTGGTTTGTTGAGCTCAATGTGTGCTCTTATTGTCAGAGTCACAGAGCAAAATTATTAAGAGAAATAGACATATATTATATATTATATTATATATAAATATATATTATAAATATATTATATATTATATTATACTAGCAAAATAAAAAAAACACCCTCCGGGCGATGTAAAAATAGATTTTGAAACATATTGGGTGGGAGTTAAAAATTCAATGTCAGCGAGTTTGTACCCTAAGTAAGTAAAATCATCAAATTCATTAAAGGATTAAAAAATAAAACAATTTGAAATGTAAACTTTAAATATGTATTGAAATAAAACAAACTATTATAGATATATAATACCAGTCATGTATTTATTAAAACGTGTTTTAAAAAACAATGAGGACTGTCTAATGTTGCATATTCAAATTTTGATTGTATTTATTCTATGGTATGACGATTTTGGGTAATGTGATGTAAGCAGTGGCGTAGTTTTTGTTACAGACAAAAACCGGAAGCGAATCTCCATTATTAATAGATAAAATATATATATATATTAAATGGTAACCCAATCAAGTAGTGAACATACTCATAGTTTCTTAACTTCAGTGATCTAGCGGGAACTGAGGCTTTCAGTATGACCTGACGGTAATCTAAAAATTGTTCTTTTATACTTTCAATGAATTGCACAGTTACTTGGTTGGTCATTTCGTTTTACGGCATATAAACCCTTTTAGGGTTATTTAATGCCGAATCATTTTGGTAAACAAAGGACTCAGGTTTCTTAAATTAGCTGATGTTGCTTAAATGGTCATCCAATTAAGTATTGATCTCAGGGCCATCATTACTTAACTTTGGGGATCTACGGGAACCGGTGCTTTCATTGGGACTCGACCGTAATAAAATATACAATTTCTCTGAACTTTTCTATATGTGGCTTGATATTTGTATTATATGGATTATTCGGACTATTGTCCTTATCTATATTTTTAACTACAGAAAGGCCAAAACGTTGTGTAGATAACAATAAAGATGAGGACAATAGTCCGAATAATCTTGATTATAATGGAGATTGTGGGTTTGTCTGTCTGTAACCGAAACTATATTACTATACAAGTCACAATTCCTTTAGTTATTTACATCATATTCTCCATGATTTTATTTTTATTTAAACCTCAATTATTAATAAAATTGTTTTACATTATTAAGACTGTTGACCATATCTACATACTAATAACATGCAATTGTATTTATATATACAACAAAATGGAGGTTTACAGTATGAATGGGAAGGATAATTTGCATATTGAACTTAAAAAATTGATTTTGATAAATATATGCTTAGTATTATTGATTTCTAATTGTTTGGTTTTATCTTAATGAATATGAGCAAAAATCTCGGGGATAAATCTTAAAAGAAATCCCTTAACAAGAAGAAATAACTGTAATATTATTCTTTACTTCCTATTTTAACTAAACAGTTTAATTAGGAAAATTAACCACTGAAAGACGGGAGTAACGGAAAATGATGGAAGAGTTAGTTTCAAAGTTGTTCTATTTTTCAATCATACCCCCTCTGTTCAAAATCTTTTTATCTACATTCTTATTCAGTTTCATTAGCCTTTCTAATTTAATATGATATTTTATTATATTAAAACTTAAATACTTGCACCCGGAGGGTGCATATATTTACTAGTGTAAATAATATGTAATCAAATAGTTTATATCTTATTTCATTTAATGATTATATATATCATCATGATCATCATCACAGCATGCTGACAGCACATACTCTCTCTCTCTCTCTCTCTCTCTCTCTCTCTCTCTCTCTCTCTCTCTCTCTCTCTCTCTCTCTCTCTCTCTCTCTCTCTTCTCTCTCTCTCTCTCTCTCTCTCTCTCTTCTCTCTCTCTCTCTCTCTCTCTCTCTCTCTCTCTCGCTCTCTCGCTCTCTCTCTCTCTCTCTCTCTCTCTCTCTCTCTCGTTTGCCCATTAGCTCCCTATTCATTCCTATCGGCCATTGTTCTTGACGGGTCATCTAGACTGTATTCAGTGCTGAATTTAGAAATAAAGAAAATCACAGGAAAAGTACAAAATAAAGTTTCATAGTGAAATGAAAGTAAAAATAAAAATGAAAGAAGTGAGAGAAGAGGAAGTGGCGAGAAGAAGGACGAGTGGAAGAAGAAGTATATAACAATAAAGATATATACATACATAGATATATATGCAAAATCGCCAGAAAGCTCATAATCCGTTTAATCTGAGAGTCGTGCTTTAAGCCTAGACGGTGACCGTCAGCTAAATTCCCCTTCAGAAATCTCTACCAGTTGATTTGCTTTGTTCTGTTTTACGGCATATCAACCTCAGTGGGTCATTTAATGCCGATAAAGTTTTGAAATAAATCAATTCTTAATGGATAATACAATTTCTGTAGTTTTTTCTATTATTGTTATTTTATTTTATTTTGTATTTAAAATAATAATAGATAGAATACATGTATACATGAATAAACTCCTGGCCGAAACTAGTGTCAGTAAAAATAAAATGAAATAAATCCTATTTTATCATTCAACATTTTCTTTCCTTTATTTTTAATTTCGATATATATAATATATATATATATATATATATATATATCATAAAAAGCGAAATTAGTACCATAATATTTCATTTGAGATATATATTTTTGTTTGTTTGTTTGTTTTGTTTTACGGCATATCAACCTCAGTGGGTCATTTAATGCCGATAAAGTTTTGAAATAAATCAATTCTTAATGGATAAAACAATTTTTTTATAAATACATTTTTCTATTTAACCATAGATGGGACCCTAACAGGTACTACCACTCCGGGTCAGAGTGGACCAGGGAGCAATGGTGATGAAGGGGTGCTCCACATTCCCCAAACCTCCAGAACTGGAACCTCACCATCAGATAGAGTTTAACGTCATTCCCAGGACATGTAGACCAGCAGCCACCGCCTTCTAGCACCCATATGATAAAAGGGGTTGGGGCTTGCCATACGGGCAATAGGGTTGGGAAAATCATATATCTACCAGTTGGAAGCATATATATATATATATATATATATATATATATATATATATATATATATATATATATATATATATATATATATATAAGCGTTACGCTAACATGTCTCTTATACAGGAACACAGGAACAGAGGAGATCGGAGCGACTTCAGCATCGTTTGAGAAGTCTTGCGTGTATTACACTGGTGCGTCTGCAGACTTTGCATCTTGCACCTATCCAGGAACACAGTGTGGCTTCCGAGCCACCGTGGACATGATCTCTCTATGCCAGCTGCAGGAGGGGTGCCAGGAGAGCGGATGCCACTCTGAACCGCATTGACGGACCTAACGAAGGCATCCAACCTGGCCACCCGAAGTGTTCGCAGTGATTTGGGATTTAGTTTGATGCAGGGGTGTGAAATATAGAAACTCAGTTTGTGGGATGTTAAGTTTCGTTTTATTTATATAACATCGCAGACACTGAGTTACTTACATACTCTGTATGTACATTTCGGCTTATTATGCATCAAAGTGGAGTTCAAAACAAACGAAATATCTGAGAAAAAACAGCTAGTGTAATGGTTAGAATCCCCGCCTGTCAGCTTGACAGTCAGGGTTCGAATCACACACAGAGCAGTCTTCCTGTCTATAACTCTGCTGATGAGGCATAATAGGCCGAAATGTACATACAGAGATTGACTTTTTCTCGATTTGTTTAGCCTTACATTTGAATAGGTATGCCCCGCCTAATTCATTAATTATCAATTAATTAATTTTCAAAATTAGGTATGACTTCAATTAAGCACATATTCTCCCAAAATTGTCTGCGAGGGCCTTATCAAACACATAGTTTGCGTACTTTCACACACACACACATATATATATAATTATATATATAATATCTTATTATAATGGAGATTGTGTGTTTTTCTGTCTGTAACCGAAACTATATTCCTACTCAAGCCACAATTCTCTTAGTTATTGGCATCACATTCTCCATGATTTTATTTTTATCTAAACCTCAATTATTAATAAAATTGTCTTACATTATTAATACTGTTAACTATGTCTACATACTAACAACATGCTATTATATTTATATATACAACAAAATAGCGCTTTACAATGTGAACGGGAAGGCTAATTTGCATATTAATATTAAAAAGTCGAATTTAATAATATGTGCTTAGTATTATTGATTTCTAACTGTTTGGTTTTATTTTAATGAATATAAGCAAAAATCTCTCAATAAATCTTAAATGAAATCCATTAACAAGATAAAATAACTGACATTTTATTCTTTACTTCCTCTTATAACTAAATACTTAAATTAGAAAAATAACAATGAAAGACGAGAGTGATGGAAGAGTAAGTTTCAGTTGTTTTTATTATATTCCCTCTGTTTCAAATTTTATTATACTCTCTCTGTTTCAAATCTTTTTATCTGTATTCTTATTTAGTTCATTAGCCTTTCTAATTTAATACAATATTTTAGTACATTAAAACTTAAAATACTTGCACCCGGAGGGTGCATATATTTGCTAGTATATATATATATATATATATATATATATGTGAGCATACATTTATATGGGAGCGTATATATATATATATATATATATATATATATATATGGGAAGCATATCTATAAAATACAATCACATCTGTGTGTGAAAGAAATATGTTTGGGATTTTTTGAAATTGTCCCATTGCCGCGAGGATATAAACTAAAATAATAATGAGCCAGATGTATATCTCTTTGTTCTCGACCAGAGAGACCCATTCCCACACGCAAGCCAAAGTCTGCTTGAATTTCATTTTAAAAAAAATGGAAATACGTAATCAAATATGGCAATGATATACACAATGGCTAAAAAGACATTTTTTTTCTTCTTTCTGGGATACGCATCCGCTGATGATGTGAAATTGTTATAAAAATAAATAGATAAATCTTGCGTGACACAAAAGAAGGAAAAAAGAAAAAAAAGAAAAAAATGGAAATCATTTCTTTGCATCGAATAGAAAGTTCTATAATTTGAACAGACGAGATATACAGATAATCTTTGGTTTGGGCATAGTCTCTTCTTTTTGTTCCTTTTTAATTTTTTTTTATTTTTTTTTTTTTTTTTATATAACTTTGAAATAACAACATTCAACAGCAATTAGAATATGCCAAAGACTTGACATTCTGTATTTAAAAAAAAGAAAGAAAGACGTAGGCTGGTTTTAGACATAGAGGATTTCGGAGGTGGTTGATGCTGGCTGGGTGAAGATGGAACCGGCAAAAAGGGAAAGGGAAGAAGGGCGAAGGGGTGGGCGTTAACCAATGGAAGGTGAAGGATATATGACGTGCAACGGATGTAGCGTTTCGAACGAAAAAGAACTCTGACAGTGAGACTAATGAGCGGGAAATAATGGAGGCGGCATTTTCAGTGATGATAAGTGTAAAATGGCAAGATAGAATGATTCGATGGAAATGAAAGTAAAAAAGAATGAACATAGATAAATCGGTAAATACTAATGAGAAAATAATAGAACGTAAGGAAAAAAAAAATATATAAAAAAATAAAAAAGATTTAAAAATTATAAAAATCATAAAAATAAGTTATAAAAACAAAAAATAAGGAAGACGAAAACTGGTTGGTTGGTTGTATTTTACGGCATATCGAAGCTACAGTTCCCATAGCGTTAATACTATTGGGAAAGGTATGAATCCAACTACTCTCCTCCGGCTATGGGTAAAATAGTAGGGCAGAGTAGGCTCTTTAACCTTGGTTAGCCAACCAGTTAAGGAGAAGGAAAACTCTGAATTCAAACCTGTTAAACTCCGCTTGGGGTGGTCACTACTTGAATAGGCTCAGGCCTAATTAGTGATCTATTTCACTAATATACTAATTAAAGCTAGTGAAAAGGGGATAGACTTTCTTGCTAACAAAAAAGATTTAAAATATGTATACCCCCCCCCATATATATATATATATATATATATATATATATATATATATATAAAGAAGGAGTTATTATAAAAATAATAAAGAAGACGAAGATTGGTTGGTTGGTTGGTTGTATTTTACGGCATATCAAAGCTACAGTTCACAAAGCACTAATACCCTTGGGAAAGGTATGAATCCAACTACTCTCCCTCCAGCTATGGATAAAATGAGAAAATGATAAAAATAAGTAAGATAAAAAATATTCATAATCTAAAAAAAAAAAAAAGAAAGAAAGAAGACTAAGCTTGGTTGGTTGTATTTTACGGCATATCGAAGCAACAGTTCACAAAGCACTAATACCCTTGGGAAAGGTATGAATCCAACTACTCTCCCTCCAGCTATGGATAAGATGAGAAAATAGATAGAAGTAAGGAAGATAAAAAATATTCATAATCTAAAAAAAAAAAAGAAAGAAGACGAAGCTTGGTTGGTTGGTTGTATTTTACGGCATATCGAAGCAACAGTTCACATCACTAATACCCTTGGGAAAGGTATGGAACCAATTACTCTCCCTCCAGCTCTGGAATAAAAGAAAAGAGAAATAAAATAGATAATGAAAATCGGTAAACACTAATGAGAAAATAATAGAAATAAAGAAGATAAAAAAATTATAATCTAAAAAAAAAGGACTTATTATAAAAACAAAAACATAAAGAAGATGAACGTTGGTTGGCTGGTTGATTGGTTATATTTTACGGCATATCAAGCTTTGGGTTATTTGATGCCGAAAATGGGCCGGGTTAGCTCAGTCGGTAGAGCGTTCGGCTAGAAGCCACAAGGTTCCTAGTTCGATACCGGTCCTCGCCAACTCAGCATATGAGTAGCACAGGGATCTGTGCGGTAAAGTAAGGAGCTGATGGTAGGTGTGGCGCTCCACCTCAGACGCTAAAATAATTCTCCTTGGTCTAGCGCAAGTAAAAAGGGGATAGACTCCCTCACTGATTGGCTGATACCGACTTTAGGCCGCCCCAACGACTTTATGCCGAAAACGTTTTGCTTGATTCATTCTTGTTGGGTTCTCAATTTTTTTTAATTTAAATACATTCCTTAAAATTTGTATTATTTGATTATTCGGACTATTGTCCTCATATTTATGTTATCTTCACAACGTTTCGGCCGATGTGCCCGCCAGCCTTCTTTGGATATTTCTTGTCGGACTCAGAAACCTTCTGGAACTTGGAAACCTTTTTTTAGAATTCGGGAACCTTCTTGTCAAACTCGGGAGCCTTCATAGTTGGCATATATATATATATATATATATATATATATATATATATATATATATATATATATATATATATATATATATATATATATATATATATATATATATATATATATAATATATATATATATATGAAAGTAAACAAACAAACTATGTGTTTGATATGGCTTAGCCGACAATTTTTGGAGAATATGAGCTTAATTGAAAATTAATTAATTGATAATTAATGGATTAGGCAGGCATATCTGTTCAAATCTAAGGCTAAACAAGTCGAGAAAAAGTCAATCTCTGTATGTACATTTCGGCCTATTATGCCTCATCAGCAGAGTTATAGAGCAGTCTTCATTATATCCATTTCTTATATATATATATATATATATATATATATATATATATATATATATATATATATATAATTTAATATACCAAACTTGTTGGTAAATCCTTGCGGTGAGAAAAAAACCCGACAAATAGTTTGATTGTAAAAATATACTACCAAACATCAACTGGTAAAAAAAAAAATTTTGTAAAAGGAAAAGACCAAGATAATCGTATCAACAAAAAATAATCTATTAGTACAATATTTTGGCCAAAGAAAAAAACAATTTATATGCATATATATATATAAGATATATATATATATTCATACAAAACCGCCAGGAGACAAAAGCTAATAAGTAAAAAGTGCTCAAAACCTAAGTAGAGCAAATAATAAAGATAAATCTAATGAGTCAGACGAACCTACTAAAAGTTTCGCTTAATGCTCTTCAGGGCTAAGATCTGATATATATATATATATATATATATATATATATATATATATATTCAGGATCTGTGCAAGATTTAGTACATTTTTACCAGAATTTTACCAATGGAAATTATTTCCTATTGAATTTAGTATGTGACCTAAATGCCACTGCGTCTTATTCATTGCTTGTATTGTTACCTTTCTTTCTATCTGACTTTCTGTCATTTCATTTTTATTCCATTCTACGCGCATTGCTTAGTACTGATCACGTGTCCTTTTTTTTCAGTAGTTCTAAAAATAGAATGTATCCAGTCACAATAACAAAAGATATCGATTTTAGGAATTCGTCATTTAAATACATCAGGACATGTGGACCAATCAAAATGAACAATTTAATAAAACAAATAATTGAATCCACGTAAAGCTTTTCCTTTTTTTTTTTTTTTTTTTGTAGTACGGCATATCAATCCTTTTAGGGATATTTAATGCCGAATGGAATTATTTTGTTCAAGACTAAAGTCGTGGAAACAGCACCCCACAGCTGTACGGTCACTTGACCCCATCTCACAAATTATCCGAGTGAGACGGACATGGCATGCAGGACACTGCTGGAGAAGCAAGGATGAGCTCAAAAGCGACGTTCTCTGTGGAAGCAAACACATAACATGCAAGTGTGGGGCGCCCAGCTAGGACCTACATTAACCAGCTATGCGAAGATGCTGGTTGCTCTGCAGAGGAGCTCCCAGGTGCAATGAATGATAGGGAAGTTTGGCGAGAGATTGTCATGGATATCCGTGCTGCAGGCGTGACATGATGATGAGATGATGAAATTAATTTGATATCAGATTGCTTTTTTAAGAGTCCAGTCTACCCTACTATTTATCCAAAGCTGGAGGGAGAGTAGTTGGATTCATACCTTTCCCAAGAGTATTAGTGCTATGTGAACTGTCCAGGCACCAGGATACCTGATATGTGGGTATACAACAATGACACAAGACTAATGTCTTAAGCGGAGTGCCTATTTTCTATGACGGTAACCATTACAACAAGCGCCTCAACATTGATATATCATTTAGGTTAATTGATTGTAAGATTCAAGGTTATAATAATGTTATAACTTGTTGAAACGAACAAACTCCGACAAGGGTGTAAACATATAACAAGATGGACTTTAATAAAAGCACATGGAATAACATATAACATGAAATACATGATACATAGAAGAGAATACAAATAAGATATAATAAAAGGACACATTCATGAATGGAAACACAAAATTTAGGTATAAAAGAAATACCTAAATGTACATATAAAAATAAAGGAGTTAAACATAGTCCATATGGTTGAAGTCACTTACTGACTTAGTCCGTATGTGGGGGGAGGCCCCCACGAGGTTGGGGTGTAGACACAAATGTCTAACCCATGTTTCCAGTCCCAGAAGAAAGAGAAAAGAGGCTGAAGAGTTTGAACCTCCCTGGTGACCGAAACGGAAACCCAGCGGGAAGATAACTCTTCCAGGCAAAGGGAAGATAATCCCAACACCATCAAATAAATAAACAAAAGCTTAAAACTATAATTGTTTACTAAGGATTATCAATTACTTGAAACAATATAACTGTGTGCAACAAACAAACGATTCACGTCGTCAGCGTTATTATCCAAGGATCATTAGGTGTTTCTGGTCTTACACCTTCACCTAGGTGAACCAGCTGGTATCGATCAAGCGCTGGCTTATGGTCAAGTAACGAGACCTCCAGGAGATCTGAAGCCACTAAAATATGATGGTAGAACTTGAGACTTGTATTTTTTAGATGAGGCTTGATAATTTGTATTATTTGGATTATTCGGACTATTGTCCTCATCTTCATTGTTATATACACTATTTCTTTGAATTTTTTAGATGAGGCTAGATAATTTGTATCATTTGGATTATTCAGACTATTGTCCTCATCTTTATTGCTATCTACACTATTTCTCTGAATTTTTTAGATGAGGCTTGATAATTTGTATTATTTGGATTATTCGGACAATTGTCCTCATCTTTATTGTTATATACACTATTTCTCTGAATGTTTTAGATTAGGCTAGATAATTTGTATCATTTGGATTATTCGGACTATTGTCCTCATCTTTATTGTTATCTACACTATTTCTCTGAATTTTTTAGATGAGGCTTGATAATTTGGATTATTTGGATTATTCGGACTATTGTCCTCATTTTTATTGCTATCTGTACAACGTTTCGGCCGATATGCCCTCTGGCCTTCTTCCAATTGAACACATGGTAGAGTGGATATAGGTGTTGGGTTGAAATAGTTCTAAGTGACAGTTTTCTCTAGGCTGCAGGGTCAATACTGGTCAAGGGTGACAGTAAGATAGAATAATAATTAACACAGCTTAACACGTGTACCCAGTTATGGTTAACTTTAGAAGAACGATATATGGATTGAATAAAGGGTTGGGTTCAAAGTTCCATGAAGGCTCCCGATTACAACAAGAAGGTCCCCGAGTTCGTGAACGTTCTCTTAGATAATTATTCTATGGGAGTCCGATGTGGATTTGAAATAAAGAATAAATGTTACATAATTATTAGATCCCTAATACTTATATAAGGTAGTATAGAAACATAATGGCGATTAGTGCAGCTGATGGCTTGAGAGTGAGTGACGGCGCTTGACCTCACTCTTACCTTGCCTTCCGGGGATACATCGTGAGAACCGGAAGGCATAGAAGACCCTGTTTTCCGGTTTAAGGATAGTAAGTAAGTCTCAGTCAGTTAGAAGGTAGGAGCCGAGCTCGTAGGATGTAAGTCTCACCTGCGCAGATGTCTGGTTTGGGGATTTAAAAATAAAGGAAGATCAAAGTAAATCGAAGTCTTGTGTTATTACCTAAAAAACTAACAATGACACAGGGCTTCTGATAAAGAGAAATCCCCAATATAAGACCAGACCCGAAGTCCCCAAGAAAGTCCAGACCTTAGAAGATTCCAGACCAAGTCAAGATAGATGATAGAAGAACCAAAGCCGGCCAGAAGAAAAGACGACTAGAAGTAAGAAGTAAAGAAAGGGTATGCAACATAAACCCCTGGAAAGAATTGTGTCCCTATTTCTTAGGAAACCTATCTTAACGTGACATTTGCATTACCAATTAGGACACTGAGGCTCTTGGTTGTGGTTATTCAAATAACCATTCCTTATATTCTCTGACCAACTGATATATAATCATCCTTAGCCAGTAGAACAGTTTACATATCTAGGTAGTAGTATCTCATCCACGGAAAGCGATGTTAATACACGTATAGAAAAGGCAGGGGCGGCCACAAACAGATTATCAGTAATATGGAGATCTGATTTGGGGATTTAAAAATCCTGATCTCACTGACGGGCTGAAGCGACAATTTTTCCAGGCTGTGGTTGTATCAGTACTGCAGTATGGCTGCACCACCTGGACCCTAACAAAACGCCTTGAGAATAAGCTAGATGGGACCTGCACAAGAATGTTGCGAGCAGTCCTGAACAAATCGTGGAAGCAGCACCCCACAAAGAAGCAACTATATGGTCACCTGCCCCCCCCTCATCTCACAAACCATACAGGTGAGACGGACTAGGCATGCAGGACACTGCTGGAGAAGCGGAGACGAGCTCATAAGCGACGTTCTCCTGTGGAGGCCAACATATGGACATGCTAACGTAAGACGCCTTCTAAGGACCTACATTGACCAACTATGCGAGGATTCGGGATGCTGCACGGAGGACCTCCCAGGGGCAATGAGTAATAGGGAAGGTTGGCGAAAGATGGATACCCGTGCTGCTTGCGCTACATGATGATGATGGCATATAGCTAGTAGAAATAATTATTTGAAAGCAGCATATTAGTATTAAAGAAAACCGGTTGCATTATCAATTAGGACACTGAGACTCTTGGTTGCGGTTATTCAAATAACCATTCCTTATATTCTCTGACCACAATATCCTAGGTTTCATAAGTGATAAGTAAGAAAAGTAATCTCTCCAAGAGTGATGGGCACTTGGCCAGTTCTGGTTTCCCCAGCCTGGCTGGCGATGATGACTAGATCCGTCACTGATGTTCGACTTCATCTGCCAACTGCTACAGTGACTCTAATGCCAAGTTGGATATCACTTACATGTCTATTTTTTCCTTTACACATTATATACATACGGGGGCGCTCGTTGAGAAATGGCTATGAACACGGCGACCCGAGATCAAAACATGGACAAGGTAGTTTGCATTTCCCATAGAATTAATATTTTTTGGAAAAGTTATGCAGGCAACTATTCTCCTTGTATGTAAAGTAAAGTCGACGGACCGGCCTAAAGTCGGTATCAGCCAGTCAGCGAGGGAGTCTATCCACTTTTCAATAGCGCTAGACCAAGGAGATTGTTTTTTTAGCATCTGGAAGGTCAAGCAAATGTCACCAATTGACAATCATCGGCCGGGGCACGAACTCAGATTCAGAATATTCTAACTACAGTATGTACATAATTCATTGGCTATCCATGAATTATATAAGTTAAAAAAAAGTAAAGTCGTCGGGGCGGCTAATGTCGGTATTAGCCAGTCAGTCAGCGAGGGTGTCTATCCCCTTTTCAATAGCGCTAGACCAAGGAGATTGTTTTTTAGCATCTGAGGTGGAGCGCCACATCTACCATCAGCTCCTTACTTTACCGCACAGATCTTTGTGCTACTCATACGCTGAGTTGGCGAGGACCGGTATCGAACTAGGAACCTTGTGGTTTCTAGCCGAACGCTCTACCGACTGAGCTAACCCGACCCCTTTAGCCCCTTCTCCTTGTAGTTATGGGTAAATAGTAGGACAGACTGGGCTAAATAGTTCATTTAATTGGGTGATTTAACCGGCATGTTAATCCGTTTAGCGTTATATCATGCTTACAGGTTTGGGAATTGCACAATTTAACGTAGTTGTTTCTAAAGAGGTTTTATGTTTGGGTTGGTTGTTGGTTGGATTTTACGGCATGTCAACCCTTTTTGAGATATATTATGCTTAATGCATTGTTATATTCATTTCTGAAGTTTTAAAAGTCTCAATGTTTTAAAGTTGTTAACTCACTGGCATCTATTTAACCCATAGATGTAACCCTAACAGGAACTACCACTCCGAGTCAGGGTGAGTTTTAATATATATATATACATTTGATATAGCAACTGTTATATGTGAAGAAAGAAAGATTGCTATTATTCTTTTGGCCATTTTTAGGCTGCAGGTGAGAGCACTTTACAGTGGAGATCGCTTGTGGCATTAAGTTTGATCCGTCTTGTACAGTATTTCCATTGGTCCGTGTCTCTTGAATCCTATTATCTTTGTGTTCCTCGGTATTAAGCAAAATCCTTGTTTGTTGGCCCATTCGTCCGTGTTAATCACGAGTAACTGAACGCCTTTCCATGAAGGCCTTTAAATAGTTAACCAACCACGTATTCGAGCGTGATGATTCGCCGAATAAATCCTCACGGCTACGACGAGTCTGTAAATTTAATTGTGAACTCCAGCACACCTTATATAACAAACTGAGCATCTCATATGGTGTAATGGTTAGCATTCTAGATTATCAGATCATTGTTAGTGAGTTCGATTCTAACTGGGTGCGCGATACTTCTGGCCTTGTGCCGCATCTAAGCTACGCTTAATAAATAATTGGGCACCTCTCGTGGTGTAAAGGTTAGCAAGCTAGATTCGCAAACCATTGTTAGTGAGTTCGATTCTAACTGGGCACCGCATACTTCTGACCTTGTGACACATCTAAGTTACGCTTAGTAAATATTTATATAACAAAATGGGCAGCTCACGTGGTGTAATGGTTAGCAAGCTAGATTCGCAGATCATTGTATTGAGTTCGATTCTCATCGGGCGCCCCATATTTCTAGCCTTGTGCCACATCTAATCAACCCTTTGTAAATAACTATATAACAAAATTATGGGCAGCTCACATGGTGTAATGGTTAGCAAGCTAGATTTGCAAACCATTGTTAGTGAGTTTATTTCTCACTGGGTACCCCGTACTTCTGGCCTTGTGCTAAGCTTAGTTTAGAATTACATAACAAAATTATTCCAACGGTTGGGAGTTTGAGGAACAAGAGTATTAATGTAGAGATTCTTGCAAGTTAGTATGAAACTGAAAATTTACTTAATTCAGTTTATTCTCTTGCGGTCTGGTCGCCTAATTACAAGCCTTCTAGAATCTCAAGCCGTTTTTGGGAACAATAAAGGCTTTGCTAGAAGGGAAAAAATAGAGGCGGGAAAATAAATATTTAAATCAACAGGTCTTTGTTGGGAAGGGAGCTGAAAAGAAGCGGTTCAAACACCTTCTCGCATGCAAAAACACCGACTTCGTCGATACAATCCTTAGCAGCTAATGGTCGTGGTGTATTTGATGTGTCCGGCTGCACCTCTGCATCCGACTCCATAACAAATAAGTTTATTTATATGAAATCGGTACAGAGAAATGCAACCGGACACACACCTGGGCACAAAGCCCGAAGTTTTATTTTTTTTGGGGGGGGGGAACGGGGTATAAAACTGGTCATGCTTCTATATCTTTTAGTTCTAGTCTCACTCGCCGACCGATCCATACAAAAATAAGCACTGTCATCCCTTACATTACACTACTGCTTCCACCAGAAATCCGCTATCACTCTGTGCGTGATGCCCTACTTATACCCATATGGTAGAAATACATGCCTATTTAAAATTTTATTTACAATTCTAATGCTTATTACAAGGTGGGATTGGAGGGGCAAAAAACAAAAAGGTCCCCAACGAAAAACAAGAAACAAAATAAAAAATGAGGCCATTTTAGTTACCCCCCCTTTCCTCGTCTATTGTACTGGGACCACCGACTGTCTTCCGGAAGACTGAAAGCAAGCCGATCAGTTCCCCTAAGAAGGAAGTGGCTGTCCTTAATATGGTCATGGGGAAGAAATGAGGGGTGATGATTTGAGGGTATTGGGATGGATTTGATAAAATCGTGCTGACTCTCCAGGAACAAAATACTAAGGGTTTTAGGGGTGTGACAAGAAAATTATTGGGCTAGCGGGGTCCTGGATGTGTCCTAAGTGAAAAAACTGGGACATGTTCCATTCGTACACCTAACTAAGAAGCCTAAAAGAAGTCTTAAAGCCGGGTTCGTAGCTCTTAGCAGCTAATGGTCGTCGTCACAATTCTTAGCAGCTAATGTCGCAACACTCATTTCTGCCGTCACCCCACTTCTACTTATACAGCGTTTCCTCCTATCATCCGGGCGTCTGCGCTCAAATACGGGACTGTGGCATCTTGACTCCGGTGCCCACACCAATGTGTTGCCCTTTCGCATTCTGAAGGATGCGGGTTCGATTCTAGATCGGTCCTACATGCTAGGCAAAGCCTAGCCCGCTTCCTTCGAGAATACGGCAAGCCTTCACGCCCGCCACTCGCCTCGTGTTCTCTGTCACAGGCTTTCTTAATCAGGCTAATCCAGATGACTTCTGGGAGTTTGGTGAAGATAGATACAAATTTGGGATTAATAAATATAATCGTTCAAGGTTGGCACAAGGCACTGAAAATTATTAAATCGCGCTTCATGGTGCTTTCTTTCTTTCTTTCTTTCTTTCTTTCTTTCTTTCTTCCCCCTCGTTCTTTTCCCCTCTTATTTCATAAATTCTTTCTTTCTTTCTTTTTTTCCCTTCCTTCTTTCCTTCTTTCTTTCCTTCTCGTTCTTTTTCCCTCTTATTTCATAAGTTCTTTCTTTCTTTCTTTTTTCCTTCTTTCCTTCTTTCTTTCCCTCTTTCTTTCTTTCTTTCTTTCTTTCCCCTCGTTCTTTTTCCTCTATTTTATAAGTTCTTTCTTTCTTTCTTTTTTCCCTTCCTTCTTTCCTTCTTTCTTTCCTTCTTTCTTTCTTTCTTTCCCCCTCGTTCTTTTTCCCTTTTATTTCATTTCTTTCTTTCTTTTTTCTTTCTTTCTTATTTTTCTTTATTTCCACTTAATCATTTTCTAATTTCTTTCTTTCTTTCTTCTTTCCTTCCCTCCTTCATTCTTTCATTCTTTCATTTCCCATCTATTATTTTATAAGTTATTTCTTTCTTTTTTCTCTTTTTCTTTCTTTTTTCTTTTTTCTTGTTTAATTTTCCAATTTCATTTTTTTCCGTTCTTTTTTTCTTTCTTTTTCTTCTTCTTTCTTTCATTCGTTCTTTTTTCTTTCTTTTCCCCTCTATTAATTTATAAGTTTTTCTCTCTTTTTTTCTTTTTTTTCTTCTTCTTATTTTTTTCCATTCAATGATTTTCTAGTTCCTTTCTTTCTTTTTTCTTTCTTTCTTTCCTCTTTCTTTCTTTCTTTTTTTCGTTCATTTTTTCGTTATTTCATTAGTTCTTTCTTTCTTGTTTCTCCCCTCTATTATTTCATGAGTTCTTTCTTTTTTTCTTTTTCGTCTTATATTTGTTTGTTTCCACTCAATCATTTTCTAATTCCTTTCTTTTTTTCTTTCTTTCATTCATTAATTCTTTTTTTCTTTCAGTCGTTCTTTCTTTCTTTTTCATTCCTCCTCTTTATTTAATAAGTTCTTTCTTTTTTTCTTTTCTTTTTTATGTTTCTTTGTTTCAATTCAACGATTTTCTAATTACCTGATTTTTGGTATTTTTTTTCTCTCGGCGGGCTGATACAATGGTGGATTTTAGGGATTATTTCCTACTTGAGTAACATGAGTGACCCAGAAAAAACAGAACCCAAATTATTTATTTATTTTCCCATTAAACTAACCTGAAAACCCTAACCCTAACCCTAACCCTAAACCCTAAACTCTAACCCTTGTGGACTTAAACATATAAAAAAATTAAAATTAACAGTTTTATTACAAAATGTGTGGGTTCTGTTTTTTCTGAGTCACGCTGTAATATTATGTTACTCAACTAGGGGGGGTTAGGGTTAGGGTTAGGGTTTAGGGTTAGTTTAAATGGGAAAATAGATAATTTTGGTTCTGTTTTTCTGGGTCACCCTGTAATATGATGTTACTCAACTAGGGGAGGTTTGGGTTACGGTTACGGTTTAGGGTTAGGGTTAGGGTTTAGGGTTAGGGTTAGGGTTAGTTTAATAGGAAAATAGATAATTTGGGGTCTGTTTTTTCTAGGTCACCCTGTAATATCATGTTACTCAACTAGGAAATAACCAATTTAGATCCGTTAAGTTCGATTTAACCGTCAATTGTAATAGTTAAATTATCATACCGTGGTATATCCACTTTTTACCGCCAGTTTAAATTATTATTGTGTCACAATTTGCAATTTTACCAAATTGTGAATCTAATTACCGTTTTTACAGTTGTCAATGCTAGAAGATCAGTTTCAACCCCCGGGGAAATTTGCAAGCAGTCTACGGTTATTGTTGTTTTTATTCGACAATAAATTAAATATTTGATGCCAACATACTTGACGCGTTCATTTTTTTTTTAAAATTTGACAAAACAAATTTAGAGCGAAAAAATAAACAGACTTACTCAAGGTAATGAGGCCAATCAATAGTTGTACAGACGGAAGTGTACGGGACAAGATATTCAAAACCACGCATGCGTACTAACACATATACAGGGGGGTTAAAAGTAGGTATACCTAAATTGCTCAACGGGGTCGGGGGTCCAGTGGTTTCGGTCCTGGATCTTTGCAAGTTAATAACGTCGATCCCAGGGGGCTATACCCCCAGGCAATACCTGCCCCTTGACTTAAAGGGGCAGGCTGGGTTTATTGCCCAGCGGCTTAGGCGCCTACCTTGAAGGTGAATGCCGACGGGATAGACGCAATTCTTGTTCTTTCTTTCCCATCCATGAGCTTCGGCTTGTGAGTGGGCCCACGTTAAAACGAGGCCTTGTGCCCAACCCATACAAGTGGGGTATGAGGCCAATACCTGCAATGTAGGTATACAGTAGTGTCCCCATCATGAAAATTAGTGTCAATATTAATATGAAGATTAATCTCCATGGACTTTCTTTTTGGGGGAGCACTGTAAAAGGATAAAGTTAATCTTTTGGAGGCTTGTCAGTGTTGAGTATCTGGCCGCCATCCTTGGTTCCAGATGTAGTAAATAAGTAAGCAAGCCAATAAGAATCCGGTGTTATAGTTTCTTTGTAAGTCCGACGTCCAAGATGAATCCAAATAGCAATGAGCTAAGGTTAAGATTCAAAGACTAGTATAATAAACAACAGCAGCAGGCAGCACTGCCAGTGATTGGACAAGAAGGAATCTTCGGTGGTCACGTGGTAGTCAAACGAGTCTATATTTAGAAGTAGGCATCTGTCACACGCTTATAATCAATCTCCAACGGTCAGGGAAATTGATTGCTGATAAAGAACCTTTATTCCAGAATGTGCAGAGTGTCTGTTCTCGCTTAGAGGAGTTTGAGAACTCTGAAGGCAATTTGAGTACCTTAGGGATTAGAGCTTCTTACTACATGTTGCTTCTTATTATACATGTGTAGGGGATTATCTTCCCTTTTGCCTGGAAGAGTTATCTTCCCGCTTGTGTTGCCGTTTGTGGCCACCAGGGGACCTCTGGTAGATAAGCGGCTGATTCAAATGCTTCCCCCTGTCTTCCTTACTGCTCTGAACGAGCACATGGGTTAGACATGTCTACCCCCTTCTCGGTGGGGTTTGGCCCCCCTTACATTACTGTAAGTCTTCTTATACAGCATTGACTATCCTTTAGTTCCATGTCTGTAACATTTATATTTTATGTACATTTGGGTATCTCGTTTATACCTAAAATTGTATATTTGTATTTACCATTCATGAATGTGTCCTTTTATCTCTAAACTCTTATATATTATTGTATTTATGTATCTATTGTACTTATGTATCTTTATCGTTACCCATGTGCTGTACACCATTAACGTTTTGTTCTCAAGGTGTTCCGGAGCTGTTGTCAATTGATTAACTATGAATCTACAACCGAATATGTAATTTGTTGTTGTATAATGAATACAAATGGAGTAATGTATGTGTTTTTCCTTTTATTATACTGTAAACCTACTTTTGCACATCCCTGTAATATACATTAGGATAGGTCGATTTTTTTGAGCATTTCGTTTTTAAGAATGTATAATTAAATTATAAATGACAAAAGTGGTTTATTCCTTGATAACATGACATTAAACTAATCAACAGTTTCCTTTATTAACTTTTTTTCAATGTTCGACTTTGATTCAACTGACCAAAATGTTACATTTATGAATAAAACACTTTCAAACATTTACAAAATAACTAAAATTTTATTTCTCTGTTATTCGATACATTATACTCTTTGTTCAGATTACTTTGATGTTTTATAGTATATAGAATTTAAATAACGATTTGGTTGTATTTACCAATCCAATGTTAAAAGTTATTAAATAATTAAGCAGACAAATTAATGAAATGGATATTCAGCTCATCAAGATCACACTCATTCTCATATATAGATTTTTTGTTTTAGATGGCTTCAGATTTTTAACGATATTTCAATTTTGATCAGATCCTTTTTTCTCTGTGTGGATCTAAAGGTGTTCAATTTTGAATCAGATTCCTTTTTTTCTCTGTGTGGAATCTAAAAGTGTTTTTGATTCCAGATCCTTATTTTTTCTCTGTGTGGGATCTAAAGGTGTTCATTTTGATCCATTCCTTTTTTTTCTCTGGTGGGAATCTAAAGGGTGTTCAATTTTGATCCAGAATCCTTATTTTTTTCTGCTGTGTGGATCTAAGGTCTTCCAATTTGAATCCAGATCCCCCCCCCTTTTTTCTCTGCTGTGGATCTTAAAGGTGGTTCATTTGGATCCAGATCCCTTTTTTTTCTGTGTGGGGACTCTAAAGGTGTTCAATTTTGATCCAGTCCTTTTTTCTCTGTGTAGATGTAAGGTGTTCAATTTTGATCCAATCCTTATTTTTTTTTCTCCTGTGTGGAATCTAAGGTGTTCAATTTTGATCCGATCCCTTTTTTCTCTGTGTGCATTTAATGTTGTTCATTTTTTTTTTATCGGAGATCGCTTTTTTTCTCTGTATGAATTTAACGGTGTTAATTTGATCCAGATCATTTTTCGGTTTAAGGTAAAAATGCTTTGGAAAATTCATCTTTTTTCTTCTGAAATGACAAAATAAAAAAGTCAAATATAAATAAATAATAATATAAAATCATAAGAATAAAGTCCTATCATCCCTTTTGCACTGATTCTTGTATAATTAACTTTATTTTACAATGAACAAAAGAAAAGACTTACCTCGTGCAAAAACGGGGCAAGGACTCTGCTTTGCGTGCAAGTCCCACCGGAACGACGGTGAAAAAGAGTGGGTGTAGCGCAGGTTGCAGACGTCAAAAAGTTAGAGAGCAGAGGTGGAAGCCTCTTTATAGAAAGCGCCTGGGGCTTGTAGGTAGAAAGTTGAATAAAACGTCTGCCCTCTCTGAGAGGAGGGGGTGAACGTGGATTCAGTCGATACGACTAAGCGAGCAAAGAGTGTTAGAGACACATTTGAGATTATAAATTGCTCAAAAACTCTTATTATTTCAATTCCAAGGCTGCCTTTCATGCAAAGGCTCTTAATATATATGATGAATTTATTAATGAAAGATA
>CM042180.1:31454105-31476605 GCA_023376005.1 Doryteuthis pealeii
ATCTATCATCTATCTGTCTATCTATCTTTGCTCTTTAAACCTTGCTTAGGCAACCGGTCTAGGAGAAGGAAAACTCTGAATTCAAAACCTGTTTAACTTCGCTTACGAAATTTCCTTGTGTCACATCCTGTTAGTGCGGAGGGTTTGGTAATATATATTGATGGAAGCGCGTGGTGTAATGGTTAGAGTCGTAGGAAATGAATTCGTTGAGCCGAGTTCATTTCCTAGACGAGGCTGCGTATTTCACATAGCGGTAAATACCATTTGGAAAGGTAGTCATCTAAATATTCTCCCTCAGCTATGAGTAAATAATAGGGCAGACTGGGTTCTTTAACCTTGGATAATTTGAAAAATCCTCAAATCCGACACAATAATAATGTAAACATGTATACATCAATATGGTCAATAATCTTCATACAATGACTGCTATTTACACAGTAGCATTGCAACCAACAAAGCCTTCATCAGATGATGACTCTGGGTTCAGGCATTGTTTCGGGGTCGAAGCATCATTACCACTTACCCAGAGCGCCCCAGCAGTATCTCACGATACCACCAGACTTTGTCGGTTTGGTGACACAATATAGGACTGCCATATCCACGCTGATGCGGTTAGAGCTTTCTCGTGAATCTTTTTTAAGTATTTCCTCTTGTCTGTAGAGAAAGTACAAGTTTAGACAAAAATGCCGAGGTTGAGTTGGCAATAAATCCCCGACATCTGACCTCAATGGGAAATACATCCGTTATCCATCCGTTTCTGACGCATTGTTCACGTAGGTCTTCATATTTTACCAACTTTCGCTGATGGGTCCATAATAATTACCGCTAACTGTGGATATATCACGGTATGATAATTTGACAATTATAATTGACTATATTGATGTATGCGCGTGGTGTAATGGTTAGAGTCGTAGGTAATGGACTCGTCGATGGGAGTTCAAAAGAATTTTTTTTAAATAAATAAAATTTTTAAAATAATTTTTTTCTATTAAAATAGATCACTAAGAAGGCCTGAGCCTATTCTAGTAGTGACCACCCCAAGCGGAGATTTAAGAGGTTTGAATTCAGAGTTTTCTTTCTCCTAGACTGGTTGCCTAATCAAGGTTAAATGCCCGTTCTGTCCTACAATTTATCCATAGCTGAAGGGAGAATGGTTGTATTCATAACTTTTCCAAGGGTATTAGCGCTATGTGAACTGTGGCTTCGTCCAAAGTGGATTCGTTCAAACCCTAGACGAGGCTGTTTGCATTTCACATAGTGCCAATACGCTTAGGAAAAGGTATGCATCCAGCTATTCTCCCTCCAGCTATGAGTAAATAGTAGGGCAGACTGGACTCTTTTACCTTGGATAATTTGAAAACTCCTCTAAAAATCGACTGGTTACTAATTGGGAGTCTTTTAAGTTTCTATCTTATATAATAATTGTAAGGCACAAAGGTAATTTATGAGGAAGTGCGTCCCGGTCCCCTGCCTCCGAAATTGCTGCCCGGTGAATTTTAAAATAACGACCCCAAGCTTCGGCGCCACATCGGTGTTACTTGAAGAAAACAACTAACTTAGGGCGTTAAATGTATTTTTTTTTGGGGGGGGGTCTCTTTTTGTCTTAATTCTTTGTTATTTATAGAAATTTGTCGTAATTCGTGTTTATTTATCGTAATTTGTCGTAATTCTGGTTTATTTACCGTAATTTGTCATAATTCTTGTTTGTTTATCGTAATTCTTGTTTATTTCTCGTAATAAAAGAAAATCTTAGTATTTAATAGATAGATAGATAGATAGATATGAAGATGGATAGTTTTGAATAGACTGAGATAGATAGATAGATAGATAAACAATAGGTAACACCTATTTTACCCTGTGAAATTTACCTCCCCCCTATATTTAACACAATGAAACTTGCAGAAGCTTGGGGTCGTTATTTTAAAATTCACCAGGCAGCAATTTCGGAGGCAGGGGACCGGGACGCACTTCCTCATAAATTACCGGCACAAAGTTATAAAAGACATGATAAAGATATATGAATGTTGTGAGATTAATAACAATTTTTATCATGATATCATATTAAATTCATCTATATAAGAGCCTTTTGCATGAAAGGGAGGCCTGAATTGAAATAATAAGATTTTTGAGCAATTTTATATCTAAATGTGTCTCTAACACTCTTTGCTCGCTCTATTCTATCGACTGAATCCACGTTCACCCCTCCCTCTCAGAGAGGCAGACGTTTTATTTCTAACTTCTACCTACAATGCCCCAGGCGCTTCTATAAAGAGGCTTCACCTTCTGCTCTCTAACTTTTTGACGTTGCAAACCTGCCTACACCCACTCCTTTTTCACCGTTCAGTTCCGGTGGACTTGCACGCAAAGCAAGTCCTTGCCCGTTTTGCACGAGGTAAGTCTTTTCTTTTGTTCATTGTAAAATAAAAGTTAATTATTACAAGAATCATTGCAAAAATATTGGATGATATGACTTTAATTCTTATGATTTTATTTATTTATTTATTTATTTATTTATTTTGACTTTTTTATTTTGTCATTTCAGAAAAAGATTGAATTTTCCAAAGCATTTTTACTTAAACCGAAAAATGGAATCTGGATCAAAATTGAACACCGTTAAATTCATACAGAGAAAAAAGGATCTCGATAAAAAAAAAATGAACAACATTAAATGCACACAGAGAAAAAAGGGATCTGGATCAAAATTGAACACCTTTAGATCCACACAGAGAAAAAATAAGGATCTGGATCAAAATTGAACACCTTTAGATCTACACAGAGAAAAAAGGGATCTGGATCAAAATTGAACACCTTTAGATCCACACAGAAAAAAAAGGGATCTGGATCCAAATTGAACACCTTTAGATCCACACAGAGAAAAAAGGATCTGGATCAAAATTGAAGACCTTTAGATCCACACAGAGAAAAAATAAGGATCTGGATCAAAATTGAACACCTTTAGATCCACACAGAGAAAAAATAAGGATATGGATCAAAATTGAACACCTTTAGATCCACACAGAGAAAAAATAAGGATCTGGATCAAAATTGAACACCTTTAGATCCACACAGAGAAAAAAGGGATCTGGATCAAAATTGAACACCTTTAGATCCACACAGAGAAAAAAGGATCTGGATCAAAATTGAAATATCGTTAAAAAAATTGAGCCCATCTAAAACAAATCTATATATGAGAATATGTGATCTTGAATGATGCTGAACTTCCATTTTCATAATTTGTTGCTTAATTATTTAATTAACTTTTACATTGGATTGGTAAATATACAAGCAATGTTATTAAATTCATATATACTTATAAACATAAGTAATCTGAACAAAAGAGGTCATAATGTATCGAATAAAAGAAATAAAATTTTATTATTTTGTAAATGTTTGAAAGTGTTTTATTCATAAATGTAACATTTTTGGTCAGTTGAATCAAGTCGCAACATTGAAAAAGAGTTAATAAAGGAGTAACTGTTGATTAGTTTTAATTGTGTCATTGTTATCAGAATAATACCACTTTTTTGTCATTTATAATGTTTTATATTATACGATTCTTAAAACTAAATGCTCAAAAAATCGACCTATCCTAATGTATATATACAGGGTGTGCAAAAGTAGGTTTACAGTTATAATAAAAAGGGAAAACACATACATTACTCATTGTATTCATTATACAAACAAACAAATGTTACATATACGTGTGTAAGATTCATAGTTAATAATTGAACAACAGCTCCGACACCTTGAGACAAAACGTTTAATAGGTGTACAGCACATGGTAACGATAAGATACATAAAGTACATAGATACATAAGATACAAATAGATATAGAGTAGACAGATAAAAGGACACACCTTCAGAATGGTAAATACAAATACACTTTTTAGGTATAAAGAGATACCCAAATGTACATAAATTAAATGTTACAGACATTGGAACTAAAGGATAGTCAATGCTGTATAAAAGACTATACAGTAATGTAAGGGGGGCCAAAGCCCACCAGAAGGGGGTAGGACATGTCTAACCCAGTGCTGTTCAGAGGCAGTAAGGAAAGACAGGGCAAGCATTTGAATCAGCGGCCTTATCTACCAGAGGTTCCCCTGGTGCGCACAAACGGCAACACAGCGGAAGATAACTCTCCAGGCAAAGGAGAATAATCCCCTACACGTTAATTAAGAAGCACATGTAGTAAGAAGCTCTAATCCCTAAGCGTACTCAAATTAGCCTTCAGAGTCTTCAACATCAACTCTAAAGCGAGACAGACACTCATGCACATTCTGGAATAAAGGTCTTTATCAGCATCAATTTCCTGACCGTTGGAGAAATTTTTTGGATATAAGCGTGTGACAGATTGCCTACTTCAAAATATAGACTCGTTGCACTACCACGTGACCACCGAAGATTCCTCTTGTCCATATTCACTGGCAGTTGCTGCTGCTGCTGTTGTTGTATTATTACTAGTCTTGAATCTTACCTTAGTCTCATTGCTATTTGGATCATCTTGGACGTCGGACGTTACAAGAATAACTAATAACACCCGGATTCTTATTTGGCTTGCTTACTTATTTACTTACATCTTGGCAGGCAACCAAGGATGCGGCCAGATACTCAACACTGACAAAACTCCAAAAGATTAACTTTTATCCTTTACAGTTGCTCCCCCAAAGAAGCTCCATTGGAGGATTAATCTTCAGTATAATATGACACTAATTTCATGATGGGACACTACTGTTATACTCCTACATTGCAGCGTATATGGCCTCAACCCACTTGGTTTAAAATTTTTTGGGGGTGGGCACAAGGTCCTGTTTTAACGTGGGCCCACTCACAAGCGCAAGCTCATGGATGGAAAGCAAAGAACAAGATTGCGTTCTATCCCGTCGGTGCATTACCTTCAAGGTAGGCCGCCTAAGCCGCGGGCATAAAACCCAGCCCTGCCCCCTTTAAGTCAAGGGGGCAGGTATTGCCTTGGGGGATAGCCCCCTGGGATCGACGTTATTCAACTTTGCAAAGATCCAGGACCGAAACCACTGGACCCGACCCCTTGAGCAGATTAGGTTATAACCTGACTTTTAACCCCCCCCCTGCTATAGTGTTTAGTACGCATGCGTGGTTTTGAATATCTTGTCCCCTACACTCCGTCGCTACAATATTGATTGGCCTCATTACTTGAGTAAGCTCTGTTTATTTTTTCGCTCCCTAAATTGTTTGTAAAATTTAAAAAAAAATGAACGCGTCAGTATTGTTGGCCAATCAAATATTTAATTTATTGTCGAATAAAAACAAACTAATAACCGTAGACTGCTTGGCGCAATTTTCCCCGGGGTGAAACTGATCTGTCTAGCATTGACAACTGTAAAAACGGAATTTAGTTCACCAATTTGCGTTAAAATTGCAATGTGACACAATAATAATTAAACTGGCGGTAAAAGTGGATATACCACGGTATGATAATTAACTTATTACCAATTGACGCGTTAATCGAACTTAACGGATCTAAATTGTTATTCCTAGTTGAGTAACAGATCATGTACCAGAGGTGACTAGAAAAAACAGGCCCCAAATTATCATTCCTATAAACTAACCCTAACCCTAACCCTAAACCCTAACCCTAACCCTAAACCTAACCCGTAACCAAAACGCTCCCCTAGTTGAGTAACAAGTCATATTTACAGGGGTGCACCAGAAAAACAGAACCAAAATTATCTATTTTTCCCATTAAAACTAACCCTAAACCCTAACCCCTAACCCAACCCCCTAGTGGAGTAACATAATATTACAGCGTGACTCAGAAAAAACAGAAAACCAAACACATTTTTAATAAACGTTAAATTTTATTTTTTTATATGTTTAAGTCCAACAAGGGTAGAGTTTAGGGTTAGTGGTTAGTTAGGGTTAGGGTTTTCAGGGGTTAGTTTAATGGGAAAATAAATAAATAATTTGGGTTCTGTATTTTTTCTGCGGTCACTCATTGTTACCAAGTAGGAAATAATCCCAAATCCACCATTGTATCCAGCCCGCGCAGAAAAAAAAAAATTACCAAAATCAGGTAATTAGAAAATCGTTGAATTGAAACAAAGAAACATAAAAAAGAAAAGAAAAAAGAAAGAACTTATTAAACTAATAAAAGGAGGAATGAAAAAGAAAGAAAGAACGACTGAAAGAAAAAAAGAATTAATGAATGAAAGAAAGAAAAAAGAAAGGAATTTAGAGAAAATGATTGAGTGAAACAAACAAATATAAGACGAAAAAGAAAAAGAAAGAAAACTCATGAAATAATAAGAGGGAGAAACAAGAAGAAAGAACTAATGAAATAACGAAAAAATGAACGAAAAAAAAGAAAGAAAGAAAGAGGAAAGCAAAAGAAAGAAAAAGAAGAAAGGAACTAGAAAATCATTGAATGGAAAAAAAGAAGAAGAAAAAAAAGAAAAAGAGAAAAAACTTATAAATTAATAGAGGGGGAAAAGAAAGAAAAAAGAACGAATGAAAAGAAGAAAGAAAGAAAGAAAGAAAGAAAAAAGAACGAAAAAAATGAAATTGGAAAATTAAACAAGAAAGAAAAAGAAAGAAAAGAGAAAAAAGAAAAATAACTTATAAAATAAGAGATGGAAATGAAAGAATGAAAGAATGAAGGAGGGAAGGAAAGAAGAAAGAAAGAAAGAAATTAGAAAATGATTAAGTGGAAAATACAAGAAAAATAAAGAAGAAAAAAAAAGAAAGAAAGAAATGAAATAAAAGGGAAAAAGAACGAGGGGAAAGAAAGAAAGAAAGAAGGAAGAAAAGAAGGCAAAGAAGGAAGAAAAAAGACAAGACAAGAAAGAACTTATTGAAATTAAGAGCCGAAAAAGAACGGAGGGGAAAGAAAGGAAAGAAAGAAAAAGAGGGAAAGGAAAGGAAGGAGAAGAAGGAAAAAATGAAAGAAAGAAGAACTATAATAAGAGGGAAAAGAAACGAGCGAAGAAAGAAAAAGAAGGAAAGAAGGAAGGCGAAAAAAAGAAAGAAAGAAAGACCATTTTATGAAAATAAGAGGGGAAGAACGAGGGGAAGGAAAGAAAGAAAGAAAGAAAAGAAAGAAAAGAAAGCACCATGAACTCGATTTAATAATTTTCAGCGTGCCTTGCTGCCAACCTTGAACGATTATATTTAATTAAGCCAAATTTGTATCTATCTTCACCAAAACTCCCAGAAGTCATCTGGGATTAGCCTGATTAATAAAGCCTGTGACAGAGAACACGAGCGAGTGGGCGGGCGTGAAGCTTGCCGTGATTCTCGAAGGAAGCGGGCTAGGGCTTTGCCTAGCATGTAGGACCGATCTAGATCGAACCCCGCATCCTTCAACATTCGACCAAGGGCAAAACACATTGTGTGGCCACCCGGATCAAGATGCCACCAGTCCCGCGACCTTGAGCGCAGACGCCCGGATGATAGAGGGGAAACGCCTGTATAAGTAGAAGTGGGGTGACGGCAGAAATGCAGCTGTTCGACCATTAGCTGCTAAAGAATTGTGGACGACGACCATAGCTGCTAAGAGCTACGAACCCGCCTTTAAGACTCTTTTTAGGCCTCTTAGTAGGTGTACGAAGGACATGTCCCAGTTTTTCACTTAGGGACCACATCCAGGTACCCGCTAAGCCCGAAATATTTTCTGTCACACCCTAACAACCCTTAGTATTTTTTTGTTCCTGAGAGTCAGCACGATTTTATCAAATCCATCCCAATACCCTCAAATCATCACCCCTCATTTCTTCCCCATGACCATACTTAAGGACAGCCACATTTCCTTCTTAGGGGAACTGATCGGCTTGCTTCAGTCTTCGGAAGACAGTCGGGCTCCCAGTACAATAGGACGAAGGAAAGGGGGGGTTAACATAAAAATGGCCTTCATTTTTTATTTGGTTTCTTGTTGTTTCGTGGGGACCTTTTTTGTTTTTTGCCCCTCCAATCCACCTTGTAATAAGCATTAGAATTGTAAATAAAATTTTAATAAGGCATGTATTTCTACGCTTATGGGTATAAGGTAGGGCAGTCAGCACAGAGTGATAGCGGGATTTCTGGTGGGAAGCAGGTAAGTGTAATTAAGGGATGACAGTGCTTATTTTGATGGAATCGGTGGCGAGTGGGGGGGGCTTTGTGAGACTAGAAACTAAAAGATATAGGAAGCATGACCAGTCTTTATACCCTTCCCCGCCCCCCCAAAAAAAAATAAAACTCGGGCTTTGTGCCCAGGTGTGTGTCGGTTGCATTTCTCTGTACCGATTTCATATAAATAACTTATTTGTTAGGAGTCCGGATGCAGAGGTTGCAGCCGGACACACTCAAATACACACGACATTTAGCTGCAAGGCATGTATCGACGAAGTCGGTGCTTTTCATGCGAGAAGGTGTTTGAACCTGCTTCTTTTCAGCTCCCTTCCCAACAAAAACCTGTTGATTTAAATATTTATTTTCCCGCCTCTATTTTATTTCCCTTCTAGCAAAGGGCCTTTCATGTTCCCAAAAACGGCTTGAGATTCTAGAAGCTTGTAATTTAGGCGACCAGACCGCAAGAGAATAAACTTGAAATTAAGTAAATTTTCAAGTTTCATACAACTTGCAAGAATCTCTACATTTAATACTCTTGTTCCTCAACTCCCAACCGTTGGTGAATAACATTTTGTTATGTAATCTAAACAAGCTTAGCACAAGGCCAGAAGTAGGGGTACCCAGTGAGAAATAACTCACTAACAATGGTTGCAAATTCTAGCTTGCTAAACCATTACACCCATGTGAGCTGCCCATAATTTTGTTATGATAGTTATTTACAAAGCGTTGATTAGATGTGCACAAGGCCTAGAAAATATGCGGGCGCCCGATGAGAATCGATACTCAATACAATGATCTGCGAATCGTAGCTTGCTAAACCATACACCACGTGAGTGCCCATTTTTTATATAAATATTTACTTAAGCGTAACTTAGATGTGTCACAAGGTTAGCAAGCTAGATTCGCAAACCATTGTGTGAGTTCGATCTAACTGGCACCGAACATACTTCTGACCTTGTGACACATCTAAAGTTACCGCTTAGTAAATATTAATATAACAAAATGGGCCAGCTCACGTGGTGTAATGAGTTAGCAACTCGATTCGCAAGATCATTTGATGAGTTCGATTCTCAATCGGGCGCCCCATATTTCTAGCCTTGTGCCACATCTAGATCAACCCTTTGCTAAAGTAACTATATAACAAAATTATGGGCAGGCTCGACATGTTGTCCAATGGTTAGCAAGCCTAGATTTGCAAACCATTGTTAGTGAGTTTATTTCTCACTGGGTACCCCGTACTTCTGGCCTGTTCCTAAGGCTTAGTTTAGGAATTACATAACAAAATTATTCCAACGGTTGGAGTTTGAGGAACAAGAGTATTAATGTAGAGATTCTTGCAAGTTAGTACGAAACTGAAAATTTACTTAATTTCAGTTTATTCTTTGCGTCTGTCGCCTAATTACAAGCCTTCTAGAATTCCTCAAGCCGTTTTTGGGAACAATAAAGGCTTTGCTGAAGGGAAAAAATAGAGGCGGGAAAATAAAATATTTAAATCAACAGGTCTTTGTGGAAGGGAGCTGAAAAGAGCGGTTCAAACACTTCTCGCATTGCAAAAACACGACTTCGTCGATACAATCCTTAGCAGCTAATGGTCGTGGTGTATTTGATGTGTCGGCTGCACCTCTGCATCCGACTCCATAACAAATAAGTTTTATTTATATGAAATCGGTACAGAGAAATGCAACCGGACACACACCTGGGCACTCAAAGCCCGAAGTTTTATTTTTTTTTGGGGGGGGGGAACGGGGTATAAAACTGGTCATGCTTCTATATCTTTTAGTTCTAGTCTCACTCGCCCGACCGATCATACAAAAATAAGCACTGTCATCCCTTACATACACTACTGCTTCCACCAGAAATCCGCTATCACTCTGTGCGTGATGCCCTACTATACCCATATGGTAGAAATACATGGCCTATTTAAAATTTTATTTACAATTCTAATGCTTATTAAAGGTAGGATTGGAGGGGCAAAAAACAAAAAGGTCCCCAACGAAAAAACAAGAAACAAAATAAAAAAATGAGGCCATTTTAGTTAACCCCCCCCTTTCCTCGTCTATTGTACTGGACCACCGACTGTCTTCCGGAAAAACTGAAAGCAAGCCGATCAGTTCCCCTAAGAAGGAAAGTGGCTGTCCTTAATATGGTCATGGGGAAGAATGAGGGGTGATGATTTGAGGGTATTGGGATGGAATTGATAAAATCGGCTGACTCTCCAGGAAACAAATACTAAGGGTTTTTAGGGGTGTGACAAGAAAATATTGGGCTAGGGGGTCCTGGATGTGTCCTAAGTGAAAAAACTGGGACATGTTCCATTCGTACACCTAACTAAGAAGCCTAAAAGAAGTCTTAAAGCCGGGTTCGTAGCTTCTTAGCAGCTAATGGTCGTCGTCACAATTCTTAGCAGCTAATGTCGCAACACTCATTTCTAGCCGTCACCCCACTTCTACTTATACAGCGTTTCCTCCTATCATCCGGCGTCTGCGCTCAAATACGGGACTGTGCATCTTGACTCCGGTGCCCACACCAATGTGTTGCCTTTCGCATTCTGAAGGATGCGGTTCGATTCTGGATCGGTCCTACATGCTAGGCAAAGCCTAGCCCGCTTCCTTCGAGAATACGGCAAGCCTTCACGCCCGCCACTCGCCTCGTGTTCTCTGTCACAGCTTTCTTAATCAGGCTATCCAGATGACTTCTGGGAGTTTGCTGGAGATAGATACAAAATTGGAATTAAGAAAATAATCGTTCAAGGTTGGCACAAGGCACTGAAAAATTATTAAATCGCGCTTCATGGTGCTTTCTTCTTTCTTTCTTTCTTTCTTTCTTTCTTTCTTCCCCCTCGTTCTTTTCCCCTCTATTTCATAAATTCTTCTTTCTTTCTTTTTTCCTTCCTTCTTTTCCTTCTTTCTTTCTTCTCTTTCTTTTTTCCCTCTATTTCATAAGTTCTTCTTTTCTTTCTTTTTTTCCTTTCTTTCCTTCTTTCTTTCCCTCTTTCTTTTCTTTCTTTCTTTTTCCCCCTCGTTCTTTTCCCTCTTATTTCATAAGTTCTTTCTTTCTTTCTTTTTTCCTTCTTCTCCTTCTTTCTTTCCTTTCTTTCTTTCTTCTTTCCCCCTCGTCTCTTTTTCCCTTTTATTTCATTTCTTTCTTTCTTTTTTCTTTCTTTCTTATTTTTCTTTATTTCCACTAATCATTTTCTAATTTCTTTCTTTCTTTCTTCTTTCCTTCCCTCCTTCATTCTTTCATTCTTTCATTTCCCATCTATTATTTTATAAGTTTTCTTTCTTTTTTCTTCTTTTCTTTCTTTTTTCTTTTTCTTGTTTAATTTCCAATTTCATTTTTTCCGTTCTTTTCTTTCTTCTTCTTTCTTTCTTTCTTTCATTCGTTCTTTTTCTTTCTTTTCCCCTCATTAATTATAAGTTTTTTCTCTCTTTTTCTTTTTCTTCTTCTTTTTTTCCATTCAATGATTTTCTAGTTCCTTTCTTTCTTTTTTCTTTCTTTCTTTCCTCTTCTTTCTTTTTTTTTCGTTCATTTTTTCGTTATTCATTAGTTTTCTTTCTTGTTTCTCCCCTCTATTATTTCATGAGTTCTTTCTTTTTTTCTTTTTCGTCTTAATTTGTTTGTTTCCACTCAATCATTTTCTTAATTCCTTTCTTTTTTCTTCTTTCATTCATTTAATTTCTTTTTTTCTTTCAGTCGTTTCTTCTTTCTTTTCATTCCTCCTCTTTATTTAAATAAGTTCTTTCTTTTTTTCTTTCCTTTTTTATGTTTCTTTGTTCAATTCAACGATTTTCTAATTACCTGATTTTTGGTATTTTTTTCTTCTCGGCCGGGCTGATACAATGGGGATTTTAGGGATTAATTTCCTACTTGAGTAACATGAGTGACCAGAAAAAACAGAACCCAAATTATTTATTTATTTTCCCATTAAAACTAACTGAAAACCCTAACCCTAACCCTAACCCCTAAACCCAAACTCTAACCCTTGTTGGACTTAAACATTATAAAAAAAAAAATTAAAATTAACAGTTTTATTACAAAATGGTGGGTTCTGTTTTTTCTGAGTCACGCTGTAATATTATGTTACTCAACTAGGGGGTTAGGGTTAGGGTTAGGTTAGGGTTAGTTTAATGGGAAAATAGATAATTTTGGTTCTGTTTTTTCGGGTCCACCCTGTAATTATGATACTCAACTAGGGGAGGTTTGGTTACGTTACGGTTTAGGGTTAGGGTTAGGGTTTAGGGTTAGGGTTAGGGTTAGTTAATAGGAAAATAGATAATTTGGGGTCTGTTTTTTCTAGGTCACCCTGTAATATCATGTTACTCAACTTAGGAAATAACCAATTTAGATCCGTTAAGTTCGATTTAACCGTCAATTGTAATAGTTAAATTATCATACCGTGGTATATCCACTTTTTACCGCCAGTTTAAATTATTATTGTGTCACAATTTGCAATTTTACCAAATTGTGAATCTAATTACCGTTTACAGTTGTCAATGCTAAAGAAGATCAGTTTCAACCCCCGGGGAAATTTGCAAGCAGTCTACGGTTATTGTTGTTTTTATTCGACAATAAATTAAAATTTGATGCCAACATACTTGACGCGTTTCATTTTTTTTTTAAAATTTGACAAAACAAATTTAGAGCGAAAAAAATAAACAGACTTTACTCAAGGTAATAGGCCAATCAATAGTTGTACAGACGGAAGTGTACGGGACAAGATATTCAAAAACCACGCATGCGTACTAAACACATATACAGGGGGGGTTAAAAGTAGTATACCTAAATCTGGCCGCTCAACGGGTCGTCGGGTCCAGTGGTTCGGTCCTGGCCTGGATCTTTGGCAAGTTAATAACGTCGATCCCAGGGGGCTATCCCCCAGGCAATACCTGCCCCCTTGACTTAAAGGGGCAGGGCTGGGTTTATTGCCCAGCGGCTTAGGCGCCTACCTTGAGGTGAATGCCGACGGGATAGACGCAATTCTTGTTCTTTCTTTCCCATCCATGAGCTTCGGCTTGTGAGTGGGCCCACGTTAAAACGAGGCCTTGTGCCCAACCCATACAAGTGGGGTATGAGGCGCAATACCTGCAAATGTAGGTATACAGTAGTGTCCCATCAGTGAAATTAGTGTCATATTATACTGAAGATTAATCTCCAATGGACTTCTTTTTGGGGAGCACTGTAAAGGATAAAGTTACTGGAGGCTTGTCAGTGTTGAGTATCTGGCCGCCATCCTTGGTTCCAGATGTAGTAAATAAGTAAGCAAGCCAATAAGAATCCGGTGTTATAGTATTCTTTGTAAGTCCGACGTCCAAGATGATCCAAATAGCAATGAGCTAAGGTTAAGATTCAGACTAGTATAAATACAACAACAGCGCAGCAGCAGCACTGCCAGTGATTGGACAAGAGGAATCTTCGGTGGTCACGTGGTAGTCAACGAGTCTATATTTAGAAGTAGGCATCTGTCACACGCTTATATCCAAAAATCTCCAACGGTCAGGAAATTGATGCTGATAAAGACCTTTATTCCAGAATGTGCATGAGTGTCTGTTCTCGCTTAGAGGAGTTTGAGAACTCTGAAGGCAATTTGAGTACCTGAGGGATTAGAGCTTCTTACTACATGTGCTTCTTATTACATGTGTAGGGGATTATCTTCCCTTTGCCTGGAAGAGTTATCTTCCCGCTGTGTTGCCGTTTGTGGCCACCAGGGGACCTCTGGTAGATAAGCGGCTGATTCAAATGCTTCCCCCTGTCTTTCCTTACTGCCTCTGAACGAGCACATGGGTTAGACATGTCTACCCCCTTCTCGGTGGGGCTTTGGCCCCCCTTACATTACTGTAAGTCTTTTATACAGCATTGACTATCCTTTAGTTCCATGTCTGTAACATTTATATTTTATGTACATTTGGGTATCTCGTTTATACCTAAAAAGTGTATATTGTATTTACCATTCATGAATGTGTCCTTTTATCTCTACTCTTATATCTTATTTGTATCTTATGTATCTATGTACTTTTGTATCTTATCGTTACCATGTGCTGTACACCTATTAAACGTTTTGTCTCAAGTGTCGGAGCTGTTGTTCATTATTAACTATGAATCTTACACACGTAATGTAACATTTGTTTGTTTGTATAATGAATACAATGAGTAATGTATGGTTTTCCCTTTTTATTATAACTGTAAACCTACTTTTGCACACCCTGTTATATATACATTAGGATAGGTCGATTTTTTGAGCATTTAGTTTTAAGAATCGTATATAATATAATAAACATTATAAATGACAAAAAAGTGGTATTATTCTGATAACAATGACACAATAAAACTAATCAACAGTACTCCTTTATTAACTCTTTTTCAATGTGCGACTTGATTCAACTGACCAAAAATGTTACATTTATGAATGAAAACACTTTAAACATTTACAAAATAATAAAATTTTATTCTTTTATTCGATACATTATGACCTCTTTTGTTCAGATACTTATGTTATAAGTATATATGAATTTAATAACATTGCTTGTTAATTACCACAATCCCAATTAAAAGTTAATTAAATAATTAAGCAACAAATTATGAAAATGGAAGTCAGCATCATTCAAGATCACATTATTCCTCATATATAGATTTGTTTTAATGGGCTCAATTTTTTAACGATATTTCAAATTTGATCCAGATCCTTTTTTCTCTGTGTGATCTAAGGTGTTCAATTTTGATCCAGATCCCTTTTCTCTGTGTGGATCTAAAGGTGTTCAATTTTTGATCCAGATCCTATTTTTTCTTCTGTGTGATCTAAAGGTGTTCAATTTTGATCCATATCCTTATTTTTCTCTGTTGGATCTAAAGGTGTCAATTTTGATCCAGATCCTTATTTTTTCTATCTAAAGGTCTTCAATTTTGATCCAGATCCTTTTTTCTCTGTGTGGATCTAAAGGTGTTCAATTTGGATCCAGATCCCTTTTTTTTCTATCTAAAGTGTTCAATTTTGATCCAGATCCCTTTTTTCTCTGGGTAAGATCTAAAAGGTGTTCAATTTTGATCCAGCTCTGTGTGGATCTAAATGATCCAGATCCCTTTTTCTCTTATATGTTGTTCATTTTTTTTTTATCGAGATCCTTTTTTCTCTGTATGAATTTAACGGTGTTCAATTTTGATCCAGATTCCATTTTTCGGTTTAAGTAAAAATGCTTGGAAAATTCAATCTTTTTCTGAAATGACAAAAATAAAAAAGTCAAAATAAATAAATAAATAAATAAATAAATAAAATCATAAGAATTAAGTCATATCATCCAATATTTTTGCAATATTCTTGTAATATTAACTTTTTATTTTACAATGAACAAAAGAAAAGACTTACCTCGTGCAAAACGGGCAAGGCTTGCTTTGCGTGCAAGTCCACCGGAACTGAACGGTGAAAAGGAGTGGGTGTAGGCAGGCTTGCAACGTCAAAAAGTTAGAGGCAGAGAAGAAGCCTCTTTATAGAAGCGCCTGGGGCATTGTGGGTAGAATTAGAAATAAAACGTCTGCCTCTCTGAGAGGGAGGGTGAACGTGGATTCAGTCGATAGAATAGAGCGAGCAAAGAGTGTTAGAGACACATTTAGACACATTTAGATATGTGTCTCTAACACATTTAGATATAAAATTGCTCAAAAATCTTATTATTTCAATTAAGGCCCCCCTTTCATGCAAAAGGCTCTTACATATATAAATTTAATATGATATCATGATAAAAATTGTTAATAATCTCACAACATTCATATATCTTTATCATGTCTTTTATAACTTTGTGCCGGTAATTTATGCGGAAGTGCGTCCCGGTCCCCTGCCTCCGAAATTGCTGTCTGGTGAATTTTAAAATAACGATCCCAAGCTTCTGCAAGTTTCATTGTGTTAAATATAGGGGGGAGGTAAATTTCACGGGGTAAAATAGGTGTTACTTATTGTTTATCTATCTATCTATCTCAGTCTATTCAAAACTATCCATCTTCATATCTATCTATCTATCTATCTATTAAATACTAAGATTTTCTTTTATTACGAAAAATAAACAAGAATTACGATAAATAAATAAGAATTATGACAAATTACGGTATATAAACCAGAATTACGACAAATTACGATAAATAAACACGAATTACGACAAATTTCTATAAATAAACAAGAATTAAGACAAAAAGAGACCCCCCCCCTAAAATACATTTAACGCCCTAAGTTGGTTGTTTTCTTTCAAGTAACACCGATGTGGCGCCGATAGTTGGGGTCGTTATTTTAAAATTCACCGGGCAGCAATTTCGGAGGCAGGGGACCGGGACGCACTTCCTCATAAATTACCTTTGTGCCTTACAATTATTATATAAGATAGAAACTTAAAAGACTCACAATTAGTAACCAGTAAATTTTTAGAGGAGTCTTCAAATTATCCAAGAGCCCAGTCTGCCCTACTATTTACTCATAGCTGGAGGGAGAATAGCTGGATGCATACCTTTTCCTAAGCGTATTAGCGCTATGTAAAATGCAAACAGCCTCGTCTAGGGTTTGAACGAAGCCACTTTGGACGAATCCACAGTTCACATAGCGCTAATACCCTTGGGAAAGTTATGAATACAACCATTCTCCCTTCAGCTAGGGGTAAATAGTAGGACAGAATGGGCTATTTAACCTTGGTTAGGCGGCCAGTCTTGGAGAAGGAAAACTCTGAATTCAAACCTCTTAAATCTCCGCTAGGGGTGGTCACTACTAAAATAGGCTCAGGCCTTCTTAGTGATCTATTTTAATAAAAATATTATTTTAAAAATTTTACTTATTTAAAAAAAATTCTTTTGAACTCCTGTCGACGAGTCCATTACCTACGACTCTAACCATTACACCACGCGCATACATCAATATAGTCAATTATAATTGTCAAATTATCATACCGTGATATATCCACAGTTAGCGGTAATTATTATGGACCCATCAGCGGAAGTTGGAAAAATATGAAGACCTACGTGAACAATGCGTCAGAAACGGATAGATAACGGATGTATTTCCCATTGAGGTCGGATGTCGGGGATTTATTGCCAACTCAACCTCGGCATTTTTGTCTAAACTTGGACTTTCTCTACCAGACAAGAGGAAATACTTAAAAAAGATTCAGGAGAAAGCTCTAATCGCATCAGCGTGGATATGGCAGTCCTATATTGTGACACCAAACCGACAAAGTCTGGTGGTATCGTGAGATACTGCTGGGGCGCTCTGGGTTAGTGGTAATGATGCTTCGACCCCGAAACAATGCCTGAACCCAGAGTCATCATCTGATGAAGGCTTTGTTGGTTGCAATGCTACTGTGTAAATAGCAGTCATTGTATGAAGATTATTGACCATATTGATGTATACATGTTTACATTATTATTGTGTCGGATTTGAGGATTTTTCAAATTATCCAAGGTTAAAGAACCCAGTCTGCCCTATTATTTACTCATAGCTGGAGGGAGAATATTTAGATGACTACCTTTCCAAATGGTATTTACCGCTATGTGAAATACAAGCAGCCTCGTCTAGGAAATGAACTCGGGTCAACGAATTCATTTCCTACGACTCTAACCATTCCACCACGCGCTTCCATCAATATATATTTACCAACCCCTCCGCACTAACAGGATGTGACACAAGGTCAATTTCGTAAGCGAAGTTAAACAGGTTTGAATTCAGAGTTTTCCTTCTCCTAGACCGGTTGCCTAAGCAAGGTTAAAGAGCAAGATAGATAGACAGATAGATTGATAGATATGAACAGGCTGAGATAGATAGATAGATAGATATGAATAGACTGAGAAAAATAGATAGATAAATAGATAGATAGATGTTAAAACTCCGCTTAAAAATTAACCTCCTCACATCCTACTCGTCGGTAGGGGTTGGTAAAATTAACAAGTTTTAATTCAGGGTTTCCTTCTCAAAAACTAGGAAAAAACAGTCTGCCCTACTATTTACCCATAGTTGGAGGGAGAGTAGAATTCATACCTTTCCCAAGGGTATTAGCGCTAAGTGAAATGCAGTTACTACGTCCAGGATTTGAACTCGGGGCGACTTTATCCATTACACCACGCGCTTCCATCAATATAGTCAATTATAATTGTCAAATTATCATACTGAGATATATCCACAGTTTACCGCCAATTTACGTTATCATTGTGTCGCATTTGTAATTTTACTAAATTGAGAATCTAATTTTCGTTTCTACAATTGTCAATATTATTAGGTCAGTTTCAACCCCGGGGAAACTTGCAAGCAGTCTACGGTTGTTGTTTTTGTTTTTATTCGACAATAAATTAAATATTTGAATATGTCAACATGCATTACGCGTTCAGTTTTTTTTTTTTAATTTTTAATTTGGCAAAACAAATTTAAACGGAAAAATAAACAGACTTACTCAAAATAATAAGGCCAATCAATAGTTGTACAGACGGAAGTGTACGTGACAAGATATTTAAAACGACGCATGCGTACAAACATACATCCATATAATTAAGGTAGCTCTATTTTCAACTTTTTTTTGAATATCAAAAATATACCAAAAGTAGCGTTTTGTAATGACAAACGATAACACTGATAGACTTTGGAAAGCTTCATTCTACTTAGAATAATTGGTACACTTATTGAGAGTTTATATAGTCTAGTATTCACTATGAATTTCTCCAAAGGGAAGATAATTATAAAGTAGGGGAGGTAACTCTCAATTACTTATTACACAAACACAAACACTCACACAAACACTCACTCACACACACACACACGCACACACACACACACACACACACACTATAATGACAAACAATAACACCAATAGATTTGGAAAGCTTTATTCTACTTAGAATAATTGGTACACTTATTGAGAGTTTATAAGTCTAGTATTCACTATGGATTTCTCCAAAGAGAAGATAATTATAAATTAGGGGAGGTAACTCTCAATTACTTATTACACAAACACAAACACTCACACAAACACTCTCACACACACACACACACACACACACACACTATAATGACAAAAAATAACACCGATAGACTTTGGAAAGCTTCATTCTACTTAGAATAATTGGTACACTTATTGAGAGTTTATATAGTCTAGTATTCACTATGGATTTCTCCAAAGGGAAGATAATTATAAATTAGGGGAGGTAACTCTCAATTACTTATTACACAAACACAAACACTCACACAAACACTCACTCACACACAAAACACACACACACACACACTATAATGACAAACAATAACACCGATAGATTTTGTAAAGCTTTATTCTACTTAGAATAATTGGTACACTTATTGAGAGTTTATATAGTCTAGAATTGGACTAACGAGCCACCAAAGGGTCCACAACTAAAGATATGGGGGGACATCATCGTCGTCTGCGAAGGATTTAAAAAAAAAAAAAAAAAAAGAATATAGTCTAGTATTCCCTAGGAGTTCTCCAAAGGGGAGGTAATAATAAAGTAGTCGGGGTAACTCTCAATTACTTATTACACATTTGATTTAAAATTATATCCCCCACCCCACGCCAACAGTTCAGATAAGTTCCATTTACCTTATTAATTGAGATACGTCACTAAAAATATTTCAAGATATTGTAAAATAGTTATTTTTTCTGTTATCAATGGAGCAAAAGCAAACAAGAATGAACTATGCTTATAACTTTATATATTTATTGCTTTCTGCCAGGGTTGCCAACCTGAAAAATATACTTTTAAATAAATCTTATAAATTTATGTACCGACCACATTTAATTATTTTCTGCCAGGGTTGACAGCCTGAAAATACATATTTAAATAAATCTTATAACTTTATGTACCGATCTCTTTATTTATGTTCTGCCAGGTTGCCAACCTGAAAACTATTCTCAAATAAATCTTATTATTACTTTATGTACCGATCTCTTTATGTATTTTCTGTCAGGGTTGCCAACCTGAAAACTATTTTTAAATAAATCTTATTATAATTTAATGTACCGAGCTCTTTATGTATTTTCTGACAGGGTTGCCAACCTGAAAACTATTTTTAAAATAAATCTTATTATAACTTTATGTACTGATCTCTTTATTTATTTTCTGCCAGGGTTGCCAACCTGAAAACTATTTTCAAAGAAATCTTATTATAACTTTATGTACCGAGCTCTTTATTTATTTTCTGCCAGGGTTGCCAACCTGAAAACTATTTTTAAATAAATCTTATTATAACTTTATGTACCGACCTCTTTTAATGTTCTCCGGAAGGAAAGAACACAGCAAATGACCTGAAGCACGCCATGTTTGCCCGTTCCCTCACGGACGCCATTTCTAAGCTTTCCATCTGAAATTGTCAGCCGCCTCACGCGGGAAGCCAAACAGCAGACAGGCACCAGTGTCGGGGAAAAACGCACAGAGGGTTCAGTTACTTTTCTAACCAGTTAGATCACCGAAGACGTATAACGAAACACGTTAGCAGATGTCGACGTTTCCGAACGTATACGAATACGACGTCACTTCGGCTGGCTTTGCAGGTAATCTGGTCGGGGTTAGCTGTCAACATGGAACTCTAGGGAAAAGGGGGGGGGCAGGTTGTTGACTGAGCAATGGGGTTGTTAGAGCAAGGGATAGAGGGAGGCGCAGGTTAATGGACTGCTTTTAGACGTAGCTAAACTCCAGAAGGAAAGTCAATATATTATTATTAGGGAAAATACAATTGATAGCTCCGTCCGGTCGATAACGCCGAATAAGGCTATTCTACAATAGGGGAGGTCGATTTTAAAACTGTAACGTCTCCCCTGTGGCAAAAGTTGTAAATTAACATAAAATATTACCACACAAAAGATTTTTCTTCAATACTTCGTTTGTGGAAATAGATTTCAATCTTTTAAAATGTGTTCACTGTTACAGCTTATCAGGTAAAAAACAGCATATCGGGTGTGTCGGTGGTGATGAGGGCATATTTTCAATTTGAATTTTAGTTATAATATTTCAGTAGAGTAGATCGATTTCTGAACTGTAACTTCTCCCATGTGGCAAAAATTGCAAATTAACATGAAGAATTACCACACAAAAGATTTACTTTCAAAACTTTACTTTCGTTTGAGGAAATAAATTTCAATCTTTTAAAATGTTCTTACAACTTAATTAGGTAAAAAGCAGCAGATCGGATATGTCAGTGGTGATGGGGGCATATTTCAAGTTTGACTTTTGTTATAATATTTGAGTAGTGTAGGTCGATTTTTGAACTTTAATGTGGCGAAAGTTACAAATTAACCTAAGAAATTACCACACAAAATTTTTCTTCAAAACTTTGCCTTCGTTTGAGGAAATAGATTTCACTCTTTTAAAATGTTATTACTATTACAGCTTAATTATTAGGTAAAACGCATGTTGGGGTGTCGGTGGTGATGAGGGTATATTTTCAATTTGAATTTTAGTTATGATATTTCAGTAGAGTAGATCGATTTCTAAACTGTAACGTCTCTCATACGGCAAAAGTCGCAAATTAACAAGAAATTCACACACAACAGATTTTTCTTCAAACTTTGCCTTCGTTTGAGGAAATAGATTTCAATCTTTTAATATCCCCACTAAGCTATGTTAAGTATTCTATGTTATCAACGCTCTTGGTCAGGATTGAACCTGCAAGCTACAGAGGATTGTCACTACGAACTGTATTAACCCAACCCTTATATCCGTTGAGCCATGTCTCCAGATGGACACATGGCGCAACGGAAATAGGGGTTGATTTCGACGAGAAGATTCCTGAGTTCGACAGAAAATACCTGAAGAAGGCCGAAGGGTACCTCGGCCGAAACATCGTGCATATAACAATAATGCTGAGGACAGTAGCCCGAAAAATCCAAATAATACAAATGATCAAACCTCATTTAAAAAATTCAGACAAATAACATCATTATTTGGACTATTGTATTCATCTTTATTGTTATCTACAGACCGTTTCGATGGTCGATGTCCCTTCCAGCCTTTTTCAGGCATTTCCTGTCGGATTCGGGAACCTTCCCAAAAATTCAGAGAAAAAATTATTGTTAATACTAGCAAATATATGCACCCTTCGGGTGCAAGTATTTAAGTTTTAATATAATAAAATATCATATTAAATTAGAAAGGCCAATGAAACTGAATAAAAATGCAGATAACATGATTTGGAACAGAGGGGGTATGATTGAAAAATAGAACAACTTTGAAACTAACTCTTCCATCATTTTCAATTACTCCTATTCCTAATTTAACTATTTAGTTAAAATAGGAAGTAAAGAATAATATTACAGTTATTTCTTTTTGTTAAGGGATTTCTTTTAAGATTTATTGAAGAGAATTTTGCTCATATTCAATAAGATAAAATTAAACAATTAGAAATCAATAATATTAAGCACATATTTATTAAAATCATTTTTTTTAAGATCA
>CM042180.1:31481605-31483950 GCA_023376005.1 Doryteuthis pealeii
AAAGATAAACCACCTTATGTACATGGATGACATAAAAAAATTTTGCAAAAAATAAAAAAGAATTATAGAGCCTAATACAAACTATTAGAATATATAGCCAAGATATAGGGATGGAATTTGGAATTGAAAAAGGTGTGCTATGCTAGTAATAAAACGAGGTGAAAGAAAACTAATAAATGGAATACAACTGCCAAATCAGGAGACTATAAAATCACTGGATGAAAATGGAAGTTACAAATACTTAGGAATTTTAGAAGCGGACAATATCATGCAAGCAGAAATGAAAGGAAAAGTTAAGAAAGAATACCTCAGGAGAACTAGAAAACTCCTAGAAACCAAACTTAACGGCAGAAATCTGATCAAAGGAATCAATACCTGGGCTGCCCCCATTATAAGATACTCAGGACCATTCTTAAAATGAACAAACGAAGAATTCAGACAGATTGACCAAAGAAAGAGAAAGTTAATGACCATGCACAAGGCTCTCCACCCTAGAGATGATAGAGATAGATTATATGTGTCAAGAAAGGAGGGGGAAGAGGTCTTGCCAACATAGAGGACTGCGTAGAAACCACAAACCGACAACTCGAAGACTACACAAAAAAGAGCAAAGACAAATTACTTACTTAGTGACATAGGGACAAACAGAAAAACAACAAAGACTAGAAAACGAAAATGGGAAGAAAAACAATTATAGGGACATTTCAAACGACAAATCGGAGAGGTTTCACATGAAAGGGAAACCTCAAAAGAGGAACTAAAAACTAATAATTACTACACAGAATAATGCCATAAGGACAAACTATATCAAAGCAAAAATTGATAAGACCCAACAAAATAGTAAATGTAGACTATGCGGTGACAGAGAGGAGACTGTAAGCCAGTACTATATTGAATGTAGCAAACTAGCACAACCGGAGTACAAAACTAGGCACGACTGGGCTGGAAGGTGATCCACTGGAATTATGCAAAAAATTAAATTTTGACCATACAACAAAATGGTATATGCATAAACCAGAATCTGTTCTTGAGAACTAAACGCATAAAATTCTCTGCGACTTTGAGATAAAAACGGATCACCCTATCCCAGCCAGAAGACCAGACCTAGTGCTAATTAACAAAAACAAAACAAAAAAAAAACGAGAACGTGTCAACTGGTGGACTTTGCGGTCCCAGCAGATCACAGGGTGAAGCTGAAGGAAAATGAAAAGATGGATAAATACCCGGACCTTGCCCGAGAATTAAAAAAGCTGTGGAATATGAGAGTGAAAGTGATACCAATTGTAGTTGGTGCACTTGGAACGGTCCCAATAATCTTGGAAAAAGACTTGAGGATCTAGAAATCAGAGGAAGAATTGAGACCATCCAGACTACTGCACTGCTACAATCGGCTAGAATACTCAGAAGAGTCCTGGAGACCTGAGGAGACTTGTTGTCACTCAGACTCCTGTGAAATACCATCAGCTAACACTGATGAGAAAAACTCAAAAGAGTGAAAATAATAATGATAATAATCCAAAATCTGTTCTTGAGAATGAAACGCATAAAAATCACTGGAACTTCAAGATGAAGACGGATCACCCTATCTCAGCCAGGAGACCGGACCTCGTATTGATTAATAAAAAAAGAGAACTTGTTAACTGGTGGACTTTGCGTTTCTAGCAGATCACAAGGTGAAGATGAAAGAAAACTAAAAGATAGACAAATAACTACAGTGTATGAATGAACTTTTTTGCGAATTGGGTTTAAGCGTTTGGGGTTTGGGGATTAACGTTGTTGTTTAATTACGTATTGCTTAAAAAAAAAAAAAAAATAAAAACAAATTACTATACATTTAATAAACCATTGAATTTGATTATTGAATCAAACGGTAGACACATTGGTTTCAGTTGTTTGTGTTAGTATTGTAATGTATACATTTAATTAAACTTGGTTTAAAAAAATATATTTTTCAACTTTAAATGTATAGTAATTTGGGTTTTTTTTGTTGTTGTTTTTTTAAACAATACGTAATTAAAAACAACCTTAATCATAATTCATTCATACACTGTAATTAAACTACCATGGATCCCCACCAAATAAGTTTCCGTTTTAATTTTGACGACGATTTTCAAGTTTAACCATTATTTTTAATAAGAACCCAGTTCTCATTTTTCTGTATTTCAGTGAATTCAGTTTCCCCAGAATTTATACAGCACAATTTTCGGCTGTTCGAACACATTTAATGATATCCCCAATGTCAGAATTGAAAGATATGTGGAATATGAGGGTCAAAGCGGTACTGATTGTAGTTGGTGGCACTTGAGATGTCCAAAAAAACTGTGAAAAATACCGGCATCTCCTCT
>CM042180.1:31484050-31486550 GCA_023376005.1 Doryteuthis pealeii
GGGAACCAGAGGTTCGCCTGCGAGAGAAGATCTATGTCTACGGTGTTACGGAGCCAAGGTACGCTCGGATCTTCTTCGATGGCGACGAGTCGAGTTACGAAATTTGGGGAGACAAAGTTCCATGGGTATCTGAGAACCCTTCAGCTGCATGACATAATCGATGCACCATCGGAACAACCCGAGGACCCACTTTTCGTGGACAAAAATGCAACAATATATGCAGAATTAATCCAGTGCATGGATGACCGGAGTCTCTCACTCGTAATGCTCTAGATTCCTCAGAAATAAACAATAAAACGTTCACCCTGTCCAGTGTATCTTTCTTTCTTTCTTTCTTTCATACTAGAAGTGGCTACCCGGCGTTGCCTGGGTAGAGGTGATAATAAAAGTTACTAGCAGATCCTTTGATTGCTTTGGTCTGGCATAATTAATTTTGTTTTAATCCGAACGCAACCAATGATTTTTCCCTTCTCTTACTATTCAAATACTAACTTTCAAATATCATCCAGATATAAATAAAATCTTTGCTCCATTTATTTTTGCTCTAAAACCAAGACAATGGACTCTTTATATATTATATATATATATATATATATATATATATATATATATATAATATAATGGTTTCACCACTCATAACTTAAAAGTTTCTTGTAATCCATCATCAGTAGAATAATATACGCTAAATAAACGCTAAAAAATTTGATTTTTAACATCTCAACCATTTCACGACTGGTTTTTTGACATCTCAACCAGTCGTGAAATGGTTGAGATGTTAAAAATCAAATTTTTTAGCGTTTTATATAAGCGTTTTTCACGCGATGGGAAATGTAAAGCTAAAAATTGTTTTTTTAAACTGTGGCTTGTTTAACGTTTATGTCACGTGGATTGTATTCACGTGATGTAATGTCATGACGTTAAATTTGTATTTAAAAAACATTATAATCAAACAAACTTGCATTGGTGTTAATGCACGCGGTGTTCCGATGAATTTTTTTTTAAATAAATAAATAAATAAAAGGAGAGCGAAAATTCAGGGATCAATTAGGGTCAGGTGGTAAGTGACACAGTAAAAATTTGTTTAAATGCCTACATTTCGAAACGAGTTCACTTCTCTTATTTAAACAAGTTATTGCTTGCATTTTGTAATATACACAACGTTTCTTTCTAAGAAACGTTGTCCGCCTTTGTATGCCTGGGCTTTTTTTATTATTTCCCATTTTATTGTAGGTGTTCTGCCCGTTTTTTTCTTTGATCTGCCATATATATTTTTGATAAGGTGGTACTGTTTTCATATTTTTTGTTGTTAAAACTTAAATTGTGGTTATACCACCTACTTTTCCAATTGTTTTTCAGTGGCATTTATATATATAATATATATATAATATATATATATATATATATATATATATATATAGTTATTAGTTCATATTTATTTACATGGTAACATGTCTGCACTCTCTAATAAAATGTACGTTGGATTACTACTGCTTCTTCAAGTGTAATAGTGCCAACCATACACATTGATATATATATATATATATATATATATATATATATATATATATATATATATGATTAAGTATGTATCTACAATTTTCACAGGGATATGTACAGGTTTTCGAGCGAAATATTATGGAAGCCAGTAACAAGAGAATATTATAACATCTCCATCACATCTGATCCCACCTGCTTCCCAACTTCAGAATAATTACCAATAGAACAATGTGTTGATTTCGCCTAGGGAGGTAATAACTTCTACTCCTTCCTTTGAATGTGAGACCAAAACGGGAAAACGATACATACAAGCCGAATGGGAAATCGAATACCGTGTTCCTCGATATATTTTTAATTCCTATTTTTGGAATATTAGCATCCGTCATTTTTAGAAGGTTTCTTTGAGGCGACAGAAGAACTGAAGACCTAAAATCGGTAACGCTTGGAACCCGAAAAGAGAAAAAAAAAGAAAGATATTTGGATAAAAAAATAATAAAAGCATGCGTACTATGGAACATTATATATACTAGCAATAATATGCACCCTCCGGGTGCAAGTATTTTAGTTAAATTTTATAATAAAATATCATATTAAATTAGAAAGGCTAATGAAACTGAATAAGAATGTAGATAAAAAGATTTTGAACAGAGGGGGTATGATTGAAAAATAGAACAACTTTGAAACTAACTCTTCCATCATTTTCCCTTACTCCGTCTTTCATTGGTAAATTTCCTAATTAAACTGTTTAGTTAAAATAGGAAGTTTTTTTCTTGTTAAGGGATTTCTTTTAAGATTTATTGAAGATATTTTTGCTCATATTCAATAAGATAAAACCAAACAATTAGAAATCAATAATACTAAGCATATATTTATCAAAATCAATTTTTTAAGATCAATATGCAAATTATCCTTCCCATTCACACTGTAATCCGTTATTTTGTTGTATATATAAATACAATTGCATGTTTTTTAATATGTAGATATGGCCAACAGTCTTAATGAT
>CM042180.1:31491550-31526550 GCA_023376005.1 Doryteuthis pealeii
AATCATATGGATGCTAGGGCTTGACGTGATCAGCCAATTGATAGGTGTGGACCTCTCCGACTGTCCGTCTATTCCAAGTAACGGCCAAAGTAGGATGTCAGGGACTGTTCAGCCACTAGGATTCAGTCGCTAAGTATCGTGGGTAGCTACCTACAGTCAACAGATGGCCCCATTGCTGGGAGGGGGAGTCCTATCCTTCTGCAGAAGTGCACAAGGTATATATATATATATATATATATATATATATATATATATATATATATATATATATATATAATGAGAAGAAAATATTTTCAAAAAAATATAACAAACACAGGATGGAAACAATTTTATGTGTCATTACTTAAGTATTTCGGTATTAAACCATCATCAGGACTCTGTTAAGGAATGTTTTTTGTGAGGGAGAAAAATGGAAAATGTTAAGTGTATAGTGAATGTGTGAATATGATGTATTAACCCGTTAATTTTTATATGTGCGTTTGTTTACGGAAGCTGATGACGTGATCATTGCATGTGCAAAATGGAAAGTGAAGGTCATAGGATGGCGCATGCAGAAACGTGAATAGGCGGAGAACGAATGCTAACAAAGATATGACGTATTTTATATGATCTTCACTTTCCATTTTTTGCACATCATGATGAAGGTTTAAATAAACCGAAACGTTTAAGCGTCGATAGATAAATTCATCTTATTTTTTGAACACTTCGTTTTTCAAATTCTTAATACTTATATATATATATATATATATATATATATATATATATATATATATATATATATATATATAAAGGAATAAAAAGAGGAAATCAATCCAACAGTATTTGGAGAAAAGAAGACAAACACTGAAAGTTTTACTGGATATTTATTACTGGATGGTGATGTCGACGCTAAACGTCTCAGTCTATCAAACCTTCTCCAGAACACGAGCTGAGTTCTTGTATTGACACAACATCCCGTGTTTGTCTACTTTTCTCCACACACACACACACACACACACACACACATATATATATATATATATATATATCATTATGATGTCACGCTAGTTTATGATGATGATATATATATATATGTATATATATAATATATATATATATATATATATAGATGACAATATATATATATATATATATATATATATATATTGTCATCTATATATATATATATACATATAATATATATGATCTTGATTAATTCAGTGGATTTAACCCTGAAGATTCTTATGGTGAAACTCAAGTAGGTTATTACTGTGTACCATTATAAAAAAAAAATTGCTCTACTCACGTATTGAGTAACTTATAACTTTATATTTGTTATAATCGCTGTGTTATCATTGTGAAACTTGCATCAACTAACCATTGTGACCAATTTCACCGGTAAGTGTCATTTCTCATGTAAATTATATATATATATATATATACTAACAAAAATATGCACCCTTCGGGTGCAAGTATTTAGGTTTTGATGTAATAAAATATTATAAACTATTTAGATAATGATAAACTGAGGGGTATAATTGAAAATAGAATAGCTTTAGATTTAACTCTTCCATCATTTTCTTTCACTCCCGTCTTCATTTTTCCTAATTTATCTATTTAGTTAGATTATGAAGTATCTTATAAAATTACAGTTCTTCGTCTTGTTTATGAATTTCTTTAAAGATTTATCCCCGAGATCTTTGCTCAGATTCGTTAAGAGAAAACCAAACAGTTAGAAATCAATAATACTAAGCATATATTTATTAAAATCAAATTTTAAATATCAATATGCAAATTAGCCTTCTCGTTCACACTGTAAACCGCTATTTGTTGTATATACAAATAAAATTACATGCCATTAGTACGTAGATATGGTCAACAGTATCAATAAGGTATAACAATTTTATCAATAATTGAGGTTTAAAAAAAACAAAATTCATGGTAAATGTGACGTCAATAACTAAGGGAATTTGTGACTTGAATAGTGATTTAGTTTCGGTTACAGACAGAAAAAACACACAATCTCCATTATAAATAATATATATATATATATAATATACATATATATATATTATGCTGGGAAATGATATATATACATTAACATGGCTCTGGTGTATTCTTTTCTATTCTTTTACTTTCATAAGATACTTGCACCGACATCTTTTTTTTCTTTCAGCTGAAGACCGATCTAACCTGAGGTTTCCTAGTTTATTCCGATTTCAGCCGAGTTCAACCGAACTTTGACGATCAAACAGAAAAACATCTATGTGCCCAAGTCTTTGTTTCTATCATGTTCTTATTTGTTTCAATTTCGCTTTCTCTCTCTCTCTCTCTCTCTCTCTCTCTCCTGTTCTCTTTCTTATTCTACACCCCATCTCCTCTCTCTCTTTCTCTCTCTCTCTCCTGTCTCTTTCTTATTCTACACCCCCATCTCTCTCTCTCTCTTCTCTCTCCTGTTCTCTTTCTTATTCTACACCCCCATCTCCTCTCTCTCTCTCTCTCTCCTGTTCTCTTTTCTTTCTACACCCCCATCTCCTCTCTCTCTTCTCCTGTTCTCTTTCTATTCTACACCCCCTCTCCCTCCCCTCTCTCTCTCTCTCTCTCTCTCCTGTTCTCTTTCTCTAACACCCCCATCTCCTCTCTCCTCTCTCCTGTTCTCTTTCTTATTCTACACCCCATCTCCTCCCTCCTCCCCCCTCTCTCTCTCTTCTCTCTCTCTCTCCTGTTCTCTTTCTTATTCTACACCCCCATCTCTCTCTCTCTCTCTTCCTGTTCTCTTTCTTATTCTACACCCCCATCTCCTCTCTCTCTCTCTTCTGTTCTCTTTCTTATTCTACACCCCATCTCCTCTCTCTCTCTCTCCTGTTCTCTTTCTTATTCTACACACCCCCATCTCCCCCTCTCTCTCTCTCTCTCCTGTTCTCTTTCTTATTCTACACCCCCATCTCCTCTCTCTCTCCTTCTCTCTCCTGTTTCTCTTTCTTATTCTACACCCCCATCTCCCCCTCTCTCCCCTCTCTCTCCTCCCTCTCTCTCTCTTTCTTTCTCGCTCACACTGTCTTACTCATCCCCCCTCTCTCTCTCTTTGTATCTTTTTTTCTCAAATTGTCAATTTTTACTCTATAATTCAATTTATCTCTTTCTTTCTCTTCCCTTTTACCTAATGCTCTTTCGATTTCTTCTTGTCTTTCTATTTCCCTCTCTCTAACTCTAACTCTCTCTCTCTCTCTCTCTTTCTCTCTCTCTAAGTCATTACCCCCTCTCCTCTCCTCTTCTTTCTCTCTAGCCAACTCTCACTCTCTTACTCATTACTTTTTATTCTCTAATTCAAATGTATCTCTTTCTTTCTCTTTCTCTTTCTCTTTCTCTCTCCCTATTTCTTTTTCACATTCTGTTTGTCTTTCTATCTCCCGCCTCTAAACTCTGTCTGTCTGTCCTGTCTGCCTGTCGGTCTGTCTCTCTATTTCTCTCTCACTGTCTCTTTCTCTTTCTCCCCCCTCTGTCTGTCTGTCTGTCTGTCTCTCTCTCTGTATTTAAATCTCATCTTTCTTCCTTTTCTCTTTCTATGTATGTATGTATGTATGTTTCCCCCTCTCTCCTCTCTCTTTTCTCTCTCTTTGCAACGTGTGCTCTCTAATTCAATCTCTCTCTCTCTCTCTCTCTCTCTCTCTCTCTCTCTCTCTCTCTCTCTCTCTCTCTCTCTCTCTTAATCTTATCTCTTCTCTCTGTCTGTCTGTCTCCCTCTTCGAATCTCATCTTTCTCTCTTTTCTCTTTCCCCGTCTGTCTGTCTCACAATTTGCCATCTTTCGTTCTCTAATTCAAAGGTATATCTCTCTTTATCCTCTCTCTCTCTCTCTCTCTCTCTCTCTCTCTCTCTCTTCTCTCTCTCTCTCTCTCTCTCTCTCCCTCTTCGAATCTCATCTTTCTCTCTTTTCTCTTTCCCCGTCTCACAATTTGTCATCTTTCGTTCTCTAATTCAAAGGTATATCTCTCTTTATCCCTTCTCTCTCTCTCTCCTCCCTCTCTCTCTCTCTCTCTCTCTCTCTCTCTCTCTCTCTCTTTCTATTTAAATCTTATTTTCTCTTTCTCTATTTTCCCCTTCTCTGATGTCTGTTTCTCTCACTCTCTTTCTCTTTCTATTTTAATATCACCTCTCTCTTCTCCCTCTCCTCTCCTTCTCTCACCTCTCTCTCTCTCTCTCTTCTCCTCTCCTCTCTCTCTCTCTCCTCTCTCTCTCTCTCTATTTGAATCTCATCTTTCTCTCTTTTTCTCTTTCCCCATCTGTCTGTCTCACAATTTGTCATCTTTCGTTCTCTAATTCAAACGTATATCTCTCTCTTTATCAACCTCTCTCTCTCTCTCTCTCTCTCTCTCTCTCTCTCTCTCTCTCTTTCTTTCTTTCAATCTCATCTTTCTCTCTTTCCCTTTCCCCGTCTGTCTGTCTCACAATTCATCATCTTTCGTTCTCTAATTCAAAGGTATATCTCTCTTTATCCCTCTCTTTCGTCTGTCTGTCTGTCTGTCTGTCTCTCTGTTTCTTTCTATTTTCATCTCTTCTCATTCTTATAGATTACTCTTTCGTTCTCTAATTCAAAGGTATATCTCTTTATCCACCTCCTCTCTTTCTCTCTCTCTCTCTATCTCTCTCTATCTCTCTCTATTTTCATCTCATCTTCTCCTTCTTATAGATTACTCTTTCCTTTTCTCTTTTCTTTTTCTCATCCACCTTCAATCCATATCCAACCTATTCCCGCCAATTCATCACTACGTTCTATTTATTTTTTTTTCTTCTCACTTCACGTCCCACTTTTCTCTATTCCCGTCTTAACACCCCCCCCCCCCGCCCGTCTCTCATTACCACACCCTGTCCAATACCGCCCAATCCAAGGGGGCTATTTTTCGCACAGTGTCCTCTCGCGACACACCCAACTACTGTTTATAGACATAGATCCCGAGTCCCCCGGAAATTGCAAAACCATGCTACAGCGCTCTGCACACATACCGTATTTGACCACCACGTCCGGAGGCACAGCATTAGACGTTGAGTAATGTTATTGAGAATTAACCTCTTCACTACAAGATCTGTAGACGGACGAAAACGAAACCAACTGGGTAACGGGACGATGGGGTGGGGGTACCGCCTGAGGTCAAGTACCGATGGAAGCTTTTTGACCTTGGAGATGTCGGCAGCGATTTTGCATTTCTTGGTGGAAAAGCGGTCAAAGGTGGAACTCAGTCAACCAGAGTTTGGTTGAAAGATATTCTGACAACCAAATATGGTTCTGTCAATTCAATTCTAGGAATTCTCTTGGTTTTATTTCGTCGTGAATTGCTTTCATTCATTCGCTCTTTCATTCATTCACTCTTTCATTCATTCGCTCATTCAGTCAGTCATTCAATCTTTTTCTGTCATTTCTAGAGTTTGTTTTGATTTCTTTCTTCGTGAATTGACTTCATTCACACACTCATTCTTTTCATTCATCATTCATTCATTCGCTCATTCATTCATTCACTCTTTCATTCATTCGCTCATTCAGTCACTCATTCAATCTTTTTCTGTCATTTCTAGGAGTTTTTTGATTTCTTTCTTCGTGAATTGACTTCATTCACACACTCATTTTTTCATTCATTCGCTCTTTCATTCTTTCATTCATTCACTCTTTCAGTCACTCATTCAATCTTTTTCTGTCATTCTAGGAGTTTTTTTGATTTCTTTCTTCGTGAATTGACTTCATTCACAACCTCATTCATTCATTCATTCATTCATCGCTCATTCATTCATTTGCTCTTTCATTCATTCGCTCATTCAGTCACTCATTCAATCTTTTTCTGTCATTTCTAGGAGTTCTTTTTGATTTCTTTCTTCTTTAATCGACTTCATTCAATCAGTCATTCATTCGCTCTTTCGTTCATTCACTCTTTCATTCATTCGCTCATTCAGTCACTCATTCAGTCACTCATTCAATCTTTTTTTGTCATTTCTAGGAGTTCTTTTGATTTCTTTTCTTCTTGAATCGACTTCATTCACTCATTCATCATTCATTCATTCGCTCTTTCATTCATTCACTCGTTCATTCATTCGCTCATTCAGTCACTCATTCAATCTTTTTCTGTCATTTCTAGGAGTTCTTTTGATTTCTTTCTTCTTGAATCGACTTCATTCACTCATTCATTCATTCATTCATTCGCTCTTTCATTCATTCACTCGTTCATTCATTCGCTCATTCAGTCACTCATTTCTTTTTCTGTCATTTCTAGGAGTTCTTTTGATTTCTTTTCTTCTTTAATCGACTTCATTCACTCATTCATTCATTCATTCATTCGCTCTTTCATTCATTCACTCTTTCATTCATTCGCTCATTCAGTCACTCATTCAATCTTTTTCTGTCATTTCTAGGAATTCTTTTGATTTCTTTCTTCTTGAATCGACTTCATTCACTCATTCATTCATTCATTCATTCGCTCTTTCATTCATTCACTCTTTCATTCATTCGCTCATTCAGTAACTCATTCAATCTTTTTCTGTCATTTCTAGGAATTCTTTTGATTTCTTTCTTCTTGAATCGACTTCATTCAATTCATTCTTCATTCGCTCTTCATTCATTCACTCTTTCATTCATTCGCTCATTCAGTCACTCATTCAATCTTTTTCTGTCATTTCTAGGAGTTCTTTTGATTTCTTTCTTCTTGAATCGACTTCATTCACTCATTCATTCATTCATTCATTCGCTCTTTCATTCATTCACTCTTTCATTCATTCGCTCATTCAGTCACTCATTCAATCTTTTTCTGTCATTTCTAGGAGTTCTTTTGATTTCTTTCTTCTTGAATCGACTTCATTCAATCAGTCATTCATTCATTCGCTCTTTCATTCATTCACTCTTTCATTCATTCGCTCATTCAGTCACTCATTCAATCTTTTTCTGTCATTTCTAGGAGTTCTTTTGATTTCTTTCTTCTGAATCGACTTCATTCACTCATTCATTCATTCATTCATTCATTCGCTCTTCATTCATTCACTCTTTCATTCATTCGCTCATTCAGTCACTCATTCAATCTTTTTCTGTCATTTCTAGGAATTCTTTTGATTTCTTTCTTCTTGAATCGACTTCATTCAATCAGTCATTCATTCTTCATTCATTTCATTCACATCTTTCATTCATTCGCTCATTCAGTCACTCATTCAATCTTTTTCTGTCATTTCTAGGAGTTCTTTTGATTTCTTTCTTCGTGAATTCACTCACTCATTTCTTTCTTCGTGAATTCACTCACTCATTCGCTCTTTCATTCATTCGCTCTTTCATTCACTCATTCCTTTTTCTGTTATGAATTTGTTAATTTTTCTCTCTGTACCAGATATCATTCAATTCTACTATATTTCATTTTCATCCCTTATTAAACTAATATATCTATATATATATATCTTATTATAATGGAGATTTGTGTGTTTTTCTGTATGTAACCGAAACTATATTACAACTCAAGTCACAATTCCCTTAATTATTGACATCACATTCCCAATGATTTTATTTTATTTAAACCTCAATTATTAATAAAATCGTTTTACATTATTAATACTGTTAACCATATCTACATACTAACAACATGCAATTATATTTATATATACAAAAAAAAGCGGTTTACAGTGTGAACGGGAAGGCTAATTTGCATATCATATTAAAAATGTGATTTTAATAAATATGTGCTTAGTATTATTGATTCCTAATTGTTTGGTTTTATCTTAATGAATATAAGCAAAAATCTCTTCAATGAATCTTAAATGAAATCCATTAACAAGAAAAAATAACTGTCATTTTATTCTTTACTTCCTATTTTAACTAAATACTTCAATTAGAAAAAATAACAATGAAAGACGAGAGTGATGGAAGAGTAAGTTTCAGTTGTTCTATTTATCGATTTTACCTGCCCTCTGTTTCAAATCTTTTTACCTGCATTCTTATATAGTTTCATTAGCTTTTCTAATTTAATATGATATTTTTATTACATTAAAACTTAAATACTTGCACCCGGAGGGTGCATATATTTGCTAGTATATATATATATATATATATATATATATATTATATATTTGTTGAATTTTTTAAATATAAAATGTTTTTCATAAGCAACTACCCAGGTTTCAGGTTATTTCACCATCGTCAGCCTGCTAATGGATCTTCTGGTGTTTATGTGAAGACATTTCTTGCAGTTTATGTTTTTGGACCGCAAATTACGTCGGTTGATTATTGTGGACGCTTTTTATGCTTTCGATTATATTTTTTGAATTTTTCAATTTCTGCATTTAAAAAAAAAAATGTTCACAAAAGTTATCTCCCTTTAATCCTTTGAAAAATTTGTTCTTAATTGGAATTATTTTAATCAACCTTATATGTTAAAAGACGTATGTCTTTCAAATTTTCTGATGTTAAATCCTGTAATTTTTTCAATTTAATTTTTTTAAGGGGGGATGGTGAGTTTCCCTTATCGAAAATCCATTCTTTTTATTGAATAATATATCCGAAATCACATTTGAAAAAGTCTGTTTTATATTCAAGTTTTCTGATGGTAAAGTCTTGTAAAAATCCGTAACTTCATCTTTCAGGGTGGATGTTGGGTTTCGCATATCCATGCATTTAGGAAGAATTTTTTCTTATGTGGACATGTCTAAAATCTCAGACTTTTTTTATTTAGACTATTCTTATTGCTGTGATTAAATTTTTCTATGTGGATTTCATGTTTTCGAATCTTTTTTTCTTTCAGTCTGATATAAGATCTATAATTCCTTCTAAAACATTGTGATGTCATATCTTTTTCGTTTCTAATGATTCGGCTGCCTTTGTTTAAATCCAAACCATCAGGAGCATTTAATAACCCAACAAATTTCTTTGTTAATAAACCAAGTGATGTATCGTATCTGGTTTTTCGCCAGGAGATTTCTCACTTTAGGTACAACTTCTTTTTTTCGGCCCCTTTTAGGACTTCGAAATTCTTCTGTGACATCTAATTCAAGTTTCTTTTAGCCTGAGGTTTTTCCTATGATCGGTTTTCTTTCTAAGAATCTCCTCAAATTATGAATTTAACTAGTATTCATAACCAGCCTAGTTTACAGACATTGACAGCAAGCATGACTGGTGTTGGTTCGAGTAATGACTTTTTTTAGTCACCAATTCGATCAAACACCGGTCACTTTAGAAGGACAAACACCAAATGCAAATACATGTTCAACAATATATCCAGATTTCTTTCAGTCTGAGAATATTCATATAATTTAATCAAAATTATATAATCTTATTATAATGGGGATTGTGTGTTTTTTGTCTGTAACCGAAACTATATCACTACTCAAGTTACAATTCCCTTAGTTATTGACATCACATTCTCAATGATTTTATTTTTATTTTAACCTCTATTATTAATAAAATTCTTTTACATTATTAATACTGTTAACCATATCTACATGATATTTCCCGCGTACCCACTTGTACGGGTCAGGCACAAAGTCCTATTAACTTGGGACCCACCCACAAGCCGAAGCTCATGGAGTGGCAGGTGAAAAATTGCGTCGATCCCGTCGGCATTCCCCCTCAAGGGGGCGCCTCAGGCACTGGGCAATAAACCCAGCCCTGCCCTTTAAATCAAGGGGGCAGGTGTTGCTGGGGGGATGGCCCCCTGGGATCGACGCCGTTAATTATAGCAATGGTCCAGAGGCCGAAGCCACTGTTGACCATATCTACATAGAAATAACATGCAATTATATTTATATATACAACAGAATAGCGGTTTACAGTGTGAACGGGAAGGCTAATTTGCATATTGATATTAAAAATGTGATTTTAATAAATATGTGCTTAGTATTATTGATTTCTAACTGTTTGGTTTTATTTTAATGAATATGAGCAAAAATCTCTTCAATGAATCTTAAATTAAATCCATTAACAAGAAAAGATAACTGTACTTTTATTCTTTACTTCCTCTTACAACTACATACTTAAATTAGAAAAATAACAATGAAAGATGAGAGTGATGAAAGAGTAAGTTTCAGTTGTTCTATCTTTCGATTATACTCCCTCTGTTTCAAAACTTTTTATTTGCATTCTTATTTAGTTTCATTAGCCTTTCTAATTTAATACAATATTCTATTACATTAAAACTTAAATACTTGCACCCAGAGGGTGCATATATTTGCTAGTTTAATTAATGACTTACATTTCGATCTACTTGTTCCTCAATTACCACAGGAAGAGGAACTCCAGTTGGGTCAATGCGTTGAATACGAGCACTTCTTCGAGTTGGTTGAAAAACTCTGAAAAAAGATGTTGGTTCAAGAGACAACCAAGACTTATATTTTATGTAACCACATTTTTTTAATTCTAAACCAGACTTCTCAACCATGGCAGGGTCAAAACCGCTGTGTGCTTACATCACAACATCTCTGGTCTAACTGATTGATTAAGCTCTGAACTTTCCGTTCCCAGGCCAGTTTGTGTGTAACTCGAAAGAAGGTTACTTAAAGGTTATTACCTATCAATCATCTAATCCTACGGGTATTTAAGTTCAACAATTTTTTAATTTAAAATTTAACTACATCAGTTTATCAATATACAAGATATCTATCTCACGATAGAGGCAGACGGAGTAAGGCAGACTGAGCTCTCTAACCTTGGCCAAACAGACTCTTCTACTCAGTCAGCATAATACTCACGTACTTATGGGGATTTGGACATACCCATTAATGTTTATAGGTAGGGTATATAACACTAGGGCACCTAGTTTTGTGGGTGTCTTACCCCACTGCAGAGGGATACAGTCGGGTTATTCTACGACCCGCCGACACAGCCGATGGGTTTATTTAGTATATGTATTTACCCAACCCCTCCACACATACATTATGTGACACAAGGTCAATTTTTTAAGTGGAGTTTACCAGGTTTGAAATTTTCCTTCTTCTAGACTGGTTGCTATATCAAGCTTAAGGAGCCCAGTCTGTTCTACTATTAACCTGTAACGGTAAGCGGTGAATAATTGGATTGATACCTTTCCTAAGGGTATTAGTGCTATGTGAAATGCCAACAGACATGTCCGGGATTCGAACTTGGTTCGCCGTATTCATTTACCTATGACGATAACTGTTATAGGTGATTTAACCTATGGACATAGATGGAATGCGCCGACGATTACTATAAGTAATAGGAACAATTGTGGCTTGATACGAAGCAATGCGAGTCAGCTCGTAACTGTATTGGTCGGACGCAATCTCCACTTTCTTTGCTGTAAATTTCTACTCCTTTTGTTCAATACATTTGTATACATTGTTACCAGTCGTTTGTCTTATTTTTTACCCTTAAAACCCCACAAACAATAACCATTTCACCAAAACACCTCCTCAAATAAAAAAAGAAAAAAGTTAAGTATGCGGAGTCGTCTATTTTCAGTATCAGCCGAAAAGTGAGGGAGTCTAACCCCTGTTTCACTAGCGCGAGATTGTTTTTACGTCTGAGTTGGAGTAATACACCTATCATCAATTCCCCAATTTACCACACAGATTCAAGCTATGCAACTTATGCGCTGAGTTGACGAAGGTCATTGTCGAACTCGGAAACTGAGCTACACAGGTATCAGCCGGAAATTGAGGGAGTCTATCCAATTTTTCACTACATTTTGACCACTAGGGCGGGACCAGGGAGATTGTTTTTATTCTGAGGTGGAGTGATACACCTATCACCAGTTTCCTACTTTACCACATAGATTCAACTGTGGTACTTATGTGCTAAGTTGACGAAGGTCATTGTCGAACTCGGAACCTTAGGGTTCCTTGAACGGATCCTCTTCCGACTAAGCTACACAGTCCTAAACTATATAAGAATAAACGTTACGTTTTATATATGTGGATCTTATTTCTCTGAACGTTTGAGATGAGGCTTAATGATTTGTATTATCTGCGTTATTCGGACTAGTGTCCTCATCTTCATTGTTATCTGTACAACGTTTCGGCCGATATGCCCTCCGGCCTTCTTTAGGTATTTCTTGTCGGACTCGGGAACCTTCTCGGACTCGGGAACCTTCTATGGTTAACGGAATGAGAACAGAATACCCCCATGGACTGAATAAAGGGTTAGGTTCAAAGTTCCGTGATGGCTCCCGATTACGACAAGAAGATTCCCGAGTTCGAAAAGAAGGTTCTCGAGTCCGAGAAGGTTCCGAGTCCGACAAGAAATACCCGAAGAATTCTACTCTCCCTCCAGCTATGGGTAAATAGTAGGGCAGACTGGGCTCTTTAACCTTGGTTAGGCAACCAGTCTAGGAGATGGAAAACTCTGAATTCCAACCTGTTAAACTCCACTTAAGAAATTGACCTTGTGTCACATCCTGCTCGTGCGGTGGAGTTGGTAAATATATATATTCTATTTTTTAAATTTTGACCACTAGCGCTAGACCAAGGAGATTGTTTTTACGTCTGAGGTGGGGTGATACACCTATCATTAGCTCCTTACTTTACCACACAGAACAAAGCTGTGCTACTTATGCGCTGAGTTGACGAGTGTCCTTGTCGAACCCGGAACCTTGTGGTTCGTTGAACGGATCCTCTACTGACTGAGCTAGACCGTCCTAAACTATATAAGAATAAACGTTACGTTTTATATATGTGAATCTTATATTATTTATCTTTTATTATTTCACTATTGTATATTCTGTCTTAAATTTTGACCACTAGCGCCAGACCAGTATCAGCCGGAAAGTGAGGGAGTCTATCCAATTATCACCACCAGCGCTAGACAAGGGAGATTGTTTATACGTCTGAGGTGGAGTGATACACACATCATCAGCTCCCTACTTTACCACATAGATCCAAATTGTGCTACTTAGGTCCTGAGTTGGCGAGAGTCATTGTTGAACCCGGAACCTTGGGATTCCTTGAGCGGATACTCTACTGAGCTTAAGGATACTCGGACCATTTGACCTTTAGGCACCCCTTTTGCTTTGCTGATTCATAAGTACATTTTTTTATTTACACTGTCAACATCCGGTTGTTTGTTAACAGATGATTTTTTAGAGGGTTTTTTTTTAAATTATAAAACTAAACCCTAACCCTAACCCCTAACCTCTAACAAATAAACCGGATGTTGACGGTGGAAATGAAATAATGTACTTATGAATCAGCAAAGCAAAAGGGGTGCCTAAAGGTCATATGGTGCGGATACTCTACTGACTGAGCATAATGATACTCTACTGACCGTCATAAAGTATATAGGAATAAACGTTACATTTACACATGTGGATCTTATATTATTTTCACTATTGTATTTTTACATTTCTATTTTTAAATTTTATACTGATTAAACTTTCCATATTTCATGGGTTCAGCGAGTAAACTTCTTTTTTTTTAAAGCCACAGTCAAATCATTGAACGATAACGGAATCGACCGGAATTTGCCGAATTGTAACGAAATCAGACTAAGGTGGTTATATCCAGCTTGGCTAAGTATTAAATCGGGCTGCGCCGATTTTAGCCGATAAACATCAAATTAAAACAACAAAAAATAAAAAAAAAGAGCTGCAAATATGTCGGAATAGATTTGTGTCGAGTGAAGCCACAGATGTGGAGGCCTCTACGATGCGAACATATTAAGTTTCATTACTGATGGTAACTAAGTCAATTAGTCACAGTTAAATGGAAGCCTGGGGCTTTTCCCAGGATACGATGTGAAACGAAAAAGTCTCCGACCTTAAACCACCCACCACCGCCTTTCATCCATGGGGAGACACCAACGCCACCGTCAACACTTCGACCTTTCCGATTTGCATATCCGTTCTATGAGTTTGGGACTTCCGCTGGACATTTTCTGCTATTTTTTTTTTTTTTCTTTTATTTCTTTTTTTTTTTTTTTTTTTTTTTTTTATGACCGGACGTTTAGTTTTTTGTACGATTAAGGCCAGGATGTTAAAAAAAAAAAAAAAGATGGAGGCTGTAGTTGGTGGCGCGCTGGATTATTTCATTGTCCCGGTCGTGGTGATGGTGGAGATGACGATATGGGTGGTGAGAGTGGTGTCAGCAAGAACAGAAATGTATGACGCGATCAACCGAAAAAAAAAAAAATAAAAAAAAAAATAAAATAAAAAAAATAAAAAAATAGGTGAAAATCAAAATTACATGAAAGGTGGGTCGGTGCTTGGCAGATCGAAAGAGAAAGTGGAAGAAGGAAGTGAGATAAATAGAAAGCATCCAACTATCCTCCCTCCAGCTATGGTAAGTAGTCTGAAAGCGTCACTGAAATCAATAAGAACAATGTGCAGCGGTAGTCACGGTGTTATTGAACGGGGTCGAGTTAATTCTGGTAACACTCGAACAGAATGCTCAACCCCAAAGCGACGTGAAGTCATCAGCTTTCCAAGAAATAGCTAAATATGTCGATAGGGTCAATTTACCATTATCACAAAATTTGTGATGGATATTTCTTAGAGAGTGTAGATGACCTTTCTTCTCACTATAATGGAGATTGTGTGTTTTTCTGTCTGTAACCGAAACTATATTACTATTCAAGTAACAATTCCCTTAGTTATTTACGTCACCTTCTACAGGATTTTATTTTATTTAAACCTCAATTATTAAAAAATTGCTTCACCTTTTTATTAGTGTTGTCCATATCTACATACAATAACATGCTATTGTATTTATATACAAAAAATAGCGGTTTGCAGTGTAAACGGGAAGGCTAATTTGCATATTTGATGTGCTTAGTATTATTGATTTCTAATTTGGTTTTATTTTAATGAATATAAGCAAAAATCTCTCCAATGAATCTTAAATGAAATCCATTAACAAGAAAAAATAAGTGTAATTTTATTCTTTATTTCCTAATTTAACTAAATAGTTAAATAAGTAAAATTCAGCAATGAAAGACGGCAGTGATGGAAGAGTAAGTTTCATTCTATTTTTCTATTATACCCCCACTCTGTTTCAAATCTTTTTATCTGCATTCTTACTAGACTTTCTAATTTAATACGATATTTCATTACATTAAAAACTTAAAATACTTGCACCCGGAGGGTGCATATATTGCTAGTATATATATATATATATATATATATATATATCTTATTATAATGGAGATTGTGTGTTTTTCTGTCTGTAACCGAAACTATATTCCTACTCAAGTCACAATTCTGTTAGCTATTGACATCACATTCTCCATGATTTTATTTTTATCTAAACCTCAATTATTAATAAAAATGTCTTACATTATTAATACTGTTAACTATGTCTCCATACTGACAACATGCAATTATATTTAGTATACAACAAAATAGCGGTTTACAGTGTGAATGGGAAGGCTAATTTGCATATTGATATTAAAAATCTGATTATATTAAATATGTGCTTAGTATTATTGATTTCTAATTGTTTGGTTTTATCTTAAGAAACATGAAACAAAAATCTCGTGGATAAATCTTAAAAGAAATTTATTTACAAGAAGAAATAACTGTAATATTATCCTTTACTTCCTATATTTAACTAAATAGTTAAATTAGGAAAATTTACCAATGAAAGAGGGGAGTAATGGAAAATGATGGAATAGTTAGTTTCAAAGTTGTTCTATTTTTCGATTATACCCCCTCTGTTGCAGATCTTTTTATCTGCATTCTTAGTCAGTTTTCATTAGCCTTTCTAATTTAATATGATATTCATTATATATCAAAACTTAAATACTTGCACCCGGAGGGTGCATATATTTGCTAGTATATACATATATATATAATATATATATATATATATATATATATATATATATATATATGAGTAAGAAAAGGTGGAATGAAAACATCACACAATGCTGTTAAAGAAGAAAACAATTTGACTTTCCTCTCCGACCCAAACAACTACGGGAGTGAATGAGCTCTGATGATGATTTTTGTAAAATCGAAATATTGATCAGTATCAGCTATGATTATATTATAAATTGTTTTCTTCTTTAACAGCATCGTGTGATGTTTTCATTCCACCTTTTCTTACTCATATTGTCGGATTCATTTCCTTTCTTTTAACTTATATATATATATATATATATATAAGGGTGGCTTACCGGTGAATTTGGGAACGATCGTTGGAGGTTCACAGGAACCAGGGTTTAAGTCCGTGATAAAACAAATACAAAGTGCTCAATACAAAGTAGAGCAAATTTATTGAAGAAATGTTGTATCCATTTCTTCAATAAATTTGCTCTACTTTGTACGATTAATTCAGTGGATTTAACCCTGATGATTCTAGCGATGACACTCGAGTAGGTTTCTATTGTATCCATTTCTTCAATAAACAATATATATATATATATATATATATATATATATATATATGAAAGTACGCAAACAGTTTGTTTGATATGGCTATGCCGACAATTTTGTGGAGAATATGTGCTTAATTGAAGTCATACCTAATTTGAAAATTAATTAGTTGATAATTAATGAATTAGGCGAATGTATCTGTTCAAATGTATAGCGTAAACAAATCGAGAAAAAGTCAATCTCTATGTGTACATTTCGGCCTATCATGCCTCATCAGCAGAGTTATAGACTAGAAGCCGCTTTGTGCGTGATTCGAACCCTAACTGCCTGGCTGACAGGCGGGGATTCTAACCGTTACACACACACAAGCGGTGTATATATATATATATAGTAAGAAGAAAGGTCATATACATAATATATATGAGGACCACAACACTATGGATTTGTCAACATTACAAATTTCCTGGAACTTTCCATCTTCCTGAATTGTGCTGTGGACTTACTTTTTTAAAACTTGCTTTTGTAGCTGGAATACATCTTGAACATTTTTGATATTTTTATACACTTTTACTTCAAACTCTTTTTAGTTTTTCTAATGATAAAAATGCTTCTGATTTTTTTAAATAAAATTATTTCATTTTTATTTTTAACATAAAATACGCATTTTTCAAAATTTTAAAAAAATTCCGGCCCTGAACGAGAGCGTTTGTTTGTACCTCATGATTAACGGTCTATATTTATTCCGTCTTTCCTCATAAATATAGTTGCTTTGAAAAAGATAACTTTATAAGGTCGAAACAGATCTTCAGCAAACTAATAACATTTTGTTTTTTCTAAAAACTTTCTATACATACTGTCGGATTCACTTCCATTTTACTTTCATAAATGTGTTGCATAGTGCCTTTTCTTTGACGGTACCAAATAGGTATATATTGCATACCTCTTTACCGGCACTATATATCTATATATTATATACCCTCTTACTTCTTATTCTGGTCGTCTATTCTTCTGTCCGGATCTGGTATATCTTCTAATGGTCTGGTCTTTCTTATATGGGGATTCCGTGTCTGGTTTCTGTTGCTAGGGATTTCTTGTTATCAGAAGCCTTGTGCTATTGTTAGCTTTTAGTAATAACAGCAAGACTTCGATTTACAATGATGTTACTTTATTCCATAAACCCCCAGACCAGACAATGCGCGCGGAGACTCACATCTTGCTAGCTTCGCTTCTAAGTCCTAACTCCAACTGACTAACTGAGTTGCTTACACCTTAAACTGGAAGGGCTTCTATAGACTTCCGTTCTCACGTTCCATCCCCAGAACAAGGTGAGAGTGAGGTCAAGCATTGTCACTCACTCTCAAGGCCATCAGCTGTACTGATCGCCATAAGGATTTCTATACTACCTTAAAAAGATATTAGGGATCCATAATTATGTAACAGATGCATATATATATATATATATATATATATATATATATATATATATATATATACCAAACCATGCACTCAAGTAGGAAGTGACACATGGTCAATTTCTTAAGCGGAGTATAACAGGATTGAATTCAGAGTTTTCTTTTTCTACACTGGTTGCCTAGCCAAGGTTAAAGAACACAGCCTCTTCCTACTATTTACTATAGTATAAGATTCCGCAGACAAACCAAAGTTTGCAACAATTCTTCCAATAATACATGTCTATTCCCATTCTAAGTTTCTGTTCGTTTTATTCTTTTGACTTGTCTGTCACCATTCGTTGTTTAAAACTTCATACACCGACTAAATTACAGTAAATAAAGACATGTAAACAAAAGTCACATATATAAATATATATACTAGCTAAAATACCCGGTCCATGACCGGACTAAAAAAAAAATAGGAACACTAAAGAGTGAGTGGGGAGAAAATAAAGATAGGTATACCCAATTTCGGTTCATTTTTTAAATATCTCATAAATTTATGATTAAACAAAATAAACAATTAATAAATTTATGCCATTAAACACAATAACCAATTAATAAATTTATGTCATCAAACAAAATAAACAATTAATAAATTTATGCCATTAGACAAAATAACCAATTAATAAATTTATATGATTAAACAAATAAATTGATAAATTTATGCCATTAAACAAGATAACCAATTAATAAATTTATGTAATTGAACAAAATAAACAATTAATAAATGTATGCCATTAAATGAATAACCAATTAATAAATGTATGTCATTAACAATAAACAATTAATAAATTTATGTCAAACAAAATAAACAATTAATAAATTTATGTCATTAAACAAAATAAACAATTAATAGATTTATGTCATTAAACAAAATAAACAATTAATAAATTTATATGATTAAACATTAAAATAAACAATTAATAAATTTATATGATTAAACAAAATAAACAATTAATAAATTTATGCCATTAAACAAAATAAACAATTAATAAAGTTATGCCATTAAACAAATAAACAATTAATAAATGTATTAAACGTTAAAATAAACAATTAATAAATTTTCCATTAAACCAAATAAACAATTAATCAATTTGTGCCATGAAACAAACTAACCAATTAATAAATTTGCCATTAAACAAAATAAACAAGTAATACCTTTGCCATTAAAGAAAATAAATAATTAATTAATTTGTGCCATTAAGCAAAATAAACAATTAATAGATTGATGCCATTAAACAAAAAAAACAATTAATACACATGGATTTGGATAACTTGGACTTCGGTATCATATTTATTGTTATCTACACAACGATTCAGCTAATTTGCCCTCCGGTCCTTAGATGTTTCTGGTCGGACTCAGGAACCTTCTTGAACTCGGGAAACCCTTGTTGAACTTGAAAGCCATCATGTTATTGGGAGCCTTCACGGAACTTCAAAACTAAAAAAAATCAGAAAAATAATACACATGATGTTAATAAAGATCTAATAGAAAAATTATCTTTAACAATTTATTAATACTCATGAAGTTTAATAACTCATAGGACATTTTGCGATTATAGATATACTAGCAAATATATGCACTAAACATATATGTGTTACTTAATAAAAATGGGGTAGCCTATTCATTTGTAATCTAGTGTTGAAAATTGTGTTATTTGTATTATTCAGACTATTGTCCTCATCTTTATTGTTATCTACACAACGTTTGGCCAATTTGCACCCCAGCTTTCTTCAGGTATTTCTTGTTGGACTCAGAAAACTTCTCAAACTCGGGAACCCTCTCGTTGTAATCGGGGGCCTTCATGGAACTTCACAATGAATTCTTGGTAATTTATGAGGAAGACCGTTTGGTAATTTATGAGGAAGTGCGTCCCGGTCTCCTGCCTCAAAAATTGCCACCTGGTGACAATTAAAATAACGACCCAGCTCAGTCTATTCAAAACTATCCATCTTCATATCTATCTATCTCAATTTGTTCATATTTATCTATATTACTTTAATTACTAAGATTTTTTATTCAGGTTGTTTAATGTCTTGTTTTTAGTTTTAAATAAACAAGAATTACGACAAAAAAAGAAGCGACACCCCCCTCCAAATACTTGTTGAAAATATCTATCTATCTATTAATCTCCATTTGTTCGTATCTATCTATATTATTTGTTTGTTTATCTCTCTATCAGATTCAGTCCGGGTGCAAGTATTTAAGTTTTAATGTAATGAAATATCGTATTAAATTAGAGGCAGACAAAAAGATATGTAACAGAGTGGGGATATAATAGAAAAATAGAAATGAAACTTACTCTTCCATCACTCCCGTCTTTCATTGCTGAATTTTACTTATTTAACTATTTAGTTAAATTACGAAATAAAGAATAAAATGACAGTTATTTTTTCTTGCTAATGGATTTCATTTAAGATTCATTGGAGAGATTTTTGCTTATATTCATTAAAATAAAACCAAACAGTTAGAAATCAATAATACTAAGCACATATTTAATAAAATCACATTTTTAATATCAATATGCAAATTAACCTTCCCATTCACACTGCAAACCGCTATTTTTTGTATATATAAATACAATTGCATGTTATTTGTATGTAGATATGGACAACACTAATAAAATTTTTATTAATAATTGAGGTTTAAATATAAATTAAATCATGGAGAATGTAAATAACTATGTTAATTGTGACTCGATTAGTAATATAATTTCGGTTACAGACAGAAAAACACACAATCTCCATTATAATAGGATTTCTATCCACTGGTACTTGTCTATAACTGGGTAGGAAAATAGATCTATAACCGCAAAATGGCCGGTTCTTAAGCCCTTTTCTTTGCCCCCCCACACATATATAATATATATATGAAGTAAATGGAAGTGAATCCGACAGTATAAATAGAAAATTTTTAGAAAAAACAAAAAATGTTATTAGTTTGCTGACAGATCTGTTTCGACCTTTTAATAAAGCGGTCTTTTTCAAGGCAACTATATTTTTGAGGAAAGACGGAATAAATAAACCGTTAATCACGAGGTACAAACAAACGCTCTCATTCAGGGACGGCATTTTTTTTCATTAGAAAAAACTCAAAAGAGTTTGAAGTAAAAGTGTATAAAAATATCAAAAATGTTCAAGATGTATTCCAGCTACAAAAGCAAGTTTTAAAAAGTAAGTCCACAGCACAATTGAAAAAGATGGAAAGTTTCGGGAATTTGTAATGTTGACAAATACAGTGTTGCGGTCCTTATCATATATTTAACAAGATGGCATAAGTCTAGTGATGAATATTTATTACATAGTTAAAATCGTTAATACATATAATAAAGAACAACCCTGTGGTATATACACTTAAAATTTGAGTAAGCACATAAAAATTTTTTTTTACTTTCGCCCATTTTTTCCAGTAACCAGAAATTAACTAAAAAGTTTACAAATAGATAAATACTTTCGATTTTATGTAAAATTTATGAGCAGAATATTCAAAATAATCATTTAATTAACAACACCGGTTTACAAAGAAATTGAGGCAAGCACAAAAATAGCTGTTTTAACCTAATTTGGGGGTGCTGAATTCAGATTTGAAACCCGTTTTTACTCATCACCTCTAGTTTTTTAGATATGCATACTGTACATTTTGTACACATACTGTACATAAAGGCATATATGCATTCAGGGTTAATTTCTAATATTGTGTGACTTATGTCTTCTTTTTAGTTATTATGCAATAAATGTAAGTGATAGCATTAAATATATATATATATATATATATATATATATATATATATAATATATATAGCTATATATCAAGACGGATTTTGGCTGTTAAGTGTAGCCAACACGTCTCAATCAACAGCCAGTAGTGCACTGGCCAGTAGTGCACTGGCAGTCAGCAGATCATCTAAGAAAACACATTTCTAACTGTCTGCTGTACTATGAATTGTGTACATTGTGTCATCGAAGTATATTTATTCCGTCAATGTTCTTTATCTATCCTGTTTTATCTGTAATAAGCTGCTGCAACCGTTGAAATAAGCACGTATATACTCTGTATATACTAAAATGAGACTATCTAAAAGACAGAAAACTAGAGGCGATAGAGCAAAACTATTTATAAATTTGAATTCAGCACACCCAAATTAGTAAAAAACACCTATTCACATTCTTGCCTCAGACAAAAAAATATTTTTTGTAAACCAGTGTAATTAATAGATGCACGCAACATTTTATTTAAGGGGGACAGAACTAAGTTTCCATTTCGAATTATTATCATTTTTTTTTTTACCCCTTCAATAAATTTGATTACTTTACTTACTTATGATACAAACGCTCTGACATTGAAATTTTTAAATCACCCACCTCAAGCAATAATTTTCAATTGATTTTTATAAGGCTCGGAGGGCTTTTTTCCCCCTAGTATTTATTATACGCCTAGATTACGTACTCAGAACGTCACATGATCTCATAAAGAAAAGAAAAGAAGCTTTTATCAAAAAGGAAAGAAGCTGGTGATATCCCGCATAAACTATTACAGATGACGACTACGCAGATTATCTAGTGATTCTCCCAAATACTGTTGCATACTCATACACATATACCCATGTTGGGTACATACACAAGTGTTATTTTACTGGAGAGAGGGGGAGAGATAGACACAGGTAGATAGAGAGATGCATAACTTACTTCTTTGGCCATTCGTGATCTCTAGTCGTTATTTCTCTGTTCTTGCTGGTTGGTCGTCTTTGATTCAATTATATTGCTAGTATATATATATATATATATATATATATATATCTTATTATAATGGAGATTGGTGTTTTTCTGTCTGTAACCGAAACTATATTCCTACTAGTCACAATTCTGTTAGCTATTGACATCACATTCTCCATGATTTTATTTTTATCTAACCTCATTATTAATAAAATGTCTTACATTATTAATACTGTTAACTATGTCTCCATACTGACAACATGCAATTATATTTAGTATACAACAATAGCGGTTTACAGTGTGAATGGGAAGGCTATTTTGATTGATATTAAAATCTGATTATATTAAATATGTGCTTAGTATTATTGATTTCTAATTGTTTGGTTTTATCTTAAGAAACATGAACAAAAAATCTCGTGGATAAATCTTAAAAGAAATTTATTTACAAGAAAAATAACTGTAATATTATCCTTTACTTCCTATTTTAACTAAATAGTTAAATTAGGAAAATTTACCAATGAAAGAGGGGAGTAATGGAAAATGATGAATAGTTAGTTTCAAAGTTGTTCTATTTTTCGTATATACCCCTCTGTTGCAGATCTTTTTATCTGCATTCTTAGTCAGTTTCATTAGCCTTTCTAATTTAATATGATATTTCATTATATCAAACTTAAATACTTGCACCCGGAGGGTGCATATATTTGCTAGTATATATATAATATATATATATTTTATATATATATATATATAATAATATATATGAGTAAGAAGGTGGAATGAAAACATCACACAATGCTGTTAAAGAAGAAAACAATTGACTTTCCTCTCCGACCCAAACAACTACGGGAGTGAATGAGCTCTGATGATGATTTTTGTAAAATCGAAATATTGATCAGTATCAGCTATGATTATATTATAAATTGTTTTCTTCTTTAACAGCATCGTGTGATGTTTTCATTCCACCTTTTCTTACTTCATATTGTCGGATTCATTTCCTTTCTTTTAACTTTATATATAATATATATATATAAAGGGTGGCTTACCGGTGAATTTAGGGACGATCGTTGGAGGTTCACAGGAACCAGGGTTTAAGTCCGTGATAAAACAAATACAAAAGTGCTCAATACAAAGTAGAGCAAATTTATTGAAGAAATGTTGTATCCATTTCTTCAATAATTTGCTCTACTTTGTACGATTAATTCAGTGATTTAACCCTGATGATTCTAGCGATGACACTCGAGTAGGTTTCTATTGTATCCATTTCTTCAATAAACATATATTATATATATATATATATATATATTATATATAGAAAGTACGCAAACAGTTTGTTTGATATGGCTATGCCGACAATTTTGTGGAGAATATGTGCTTAATTGAAGTCATACCTAATTTGAAAATTAATTAGTTGATAATTAATGAATTAGGCGAATGTATCTGTTCACTGTATAGCGTAAACAAACGAGAAAAAGTCAATCTCTATGTGTACATTTCGGCCTATCATGCCTCATCAGCAGAGGTTATAGACTAGAAGCCGCTTTGTGCGTGATTCGAACCTAACTGCCTGGCTGACAGGCGGGGATTCTAACCGTTACACAACACAAAAGCGGTGTATATATATATATATAGTAGAAGAAAGGTCATATACATATATATATATGAGGACCACAACACTATGGATTTGTCAACATTACAATTTCCTGGAACTTTCCATCTTCCTGAATTTGTGCTGTGGACTTACTTTTTTAAACTTGCTTTGTAGCTGGAAACATCTTGAACATTTTTGATATTTTTAACACTTTTACTTCAACTCTTTTTAGTTTTTCTAATGATAAAAATGCTTCTGATTTTTTTTAATAAAATTTATTCATTTTTATTTTTAACATAAAATACGCATTTTCAAAAAATTTAAAAATTCGCGCCCTGAACGAGAGCGTTTGTTTGTACCTCATGATTAACGGTCTATTTATTCCGTCTTTCCTCATAAATATAGTTGCTTTGAAAAGATAACTTTATAAGGTCGAAACAGATCTGTCAGCAAACTAATAACATCTTTTGTTTTTTCTAAAACTTTCTATACCATCTGTCGGATTCACTTCCATTTTACTTTCATAATGTGTTGCATAGTGCCTTTTCTTTGACGGTACAAATAGGTATATATTGCATACCTCTTTACCGGCACTATATATCTATATATTATATACCCTCTTACTTTTATTCTGGTCGTCTATTCTTCTGTCCGGATCTGGTATATCTTCTAATGGTCTGGTCTTTCTTAATGGGATCCGTGTCTGGTTTCTGTTGCTAGGGATTTCTTGTTATCAGAAGCCTTGTGCTATTGTTAGCTTTTAGTAATAACAGCAAGACTTCGATTTACAATGATGTTACTTTATTCCATAAACCCCCAGACCAGACAATGCGCGCGGAGACTCACATCTTGCTAGCTTCGCTTCTAAGTCCTAACTCCAAATGACTAACTGAGTTGCTTACACCTTAAACTGGAAGGGCTTCTATAGACTTCCGTTCTCACGTTCATCCCCGAACGCAAGGTGAGAGTGAGGTCAAGCATTGTCACTCACTCTCAAGGCCATCAGCTGTACTGATCGCCATAAGGATTTCTATACTACCTTAAAAAGATATTAGGGATCCATAATTATGTAACAGATGCATATATATTATATATATATATATATATATATATATATATATATATATACCAAACCATGCACTCAAGTAGGAATGACACACATGGTCAATTTCTTAAGCGGAGTATAACAGGATTGAATTCAGAGTTTCTTTTTTCTACCATGGTTGCCTAGCCAAGGTTAAAGAACACAGCCTCTCCTACTATTTACTATAGTATAAGATTCCGCAGACAACCAAAGTTTGCAACAATTCTTCCAATAATACATGTCTATTCCCATTCTAAGTTTCGTTGCTTTATTCTTTTTGACTGTCTGTCACCATTCTGTTTTTAAAACTTCATACACCGATAATTACAGTAAATAAAGACATGTAAACAAAAGTCACATTATATAATATAATATACTAGCTAAATACCGGTCCATGACCGGACTAAAAAAAATAGGAACACTAAAGAGTGAGTGGGAGAAAATAAGAGATAGGTATACCCAATTTCGTTCATTTTTTAAATATCTCATAAATTATGATTAAACAAAATAAACAATTAATAAATTTATGCCATTAAACACAATAACCAATAATAAATTTATGTCATCAAACAAAATAAACAATTAATATTTATTGCCATTAGACAAAATAACCAATTAATAAATTTATATGATTAAACAAAATAAATTGATAAATTTATGCCATTAAACAAGATAACCAATTAATAAATTTATGTATTGAACAAAATAAACAATTAATAAATGTATGCCATTAAATGAAATAACCAATTATAAATGTATGTCATTAAACAAATAAACAATTAATAAATTTATGTCATTAAACAAAATAAACAATTAATAATTTATTCATTAAACAAAATAAACAATTGATAGATTTATGTCATTAAACAAAATAAACAATTAATAAATTTATATGATTAAACATTAAAATAAACAATTAATAAATTTATATGATTAAACAAAATAAACAATTAATAAATTTATGCCATTAAACAAATACAATTAATAAAGTTATTGCCATTAAACAAAATAAACATTAATAAATGTATATGATTAACGTTAAAATAAACAATTAATAAATTTTCCATTAAACCAAATAAACAATTAATCAATTTGTGCCATGAAACAAACTAACCAATTAATAAATTTGCCATTAAACCAAATAAACAAGTAATACCTTTGCCATTAAAGAAAATAAATTTAATTAATTTGTGCCATTAAGCAAAATAAACAATTAATAGATTGATGCCATTAAACAAAAAAAAACATTAATACACATGGATTTGGATAACTTGGACTTCGGTATCATATTTATTGTTATCTACACAACGATTCAGCTAATTTGCCCTCCGGTCCTTAGATGTTTCTGGTCGGACTCAGGAACCTTCTTGAACTCGGGAAAACCTTGTTGAACTTGAAAGCCATCATGTTATTGGGAGCCTTCACGGAACTTCAAACTAAAAAAAATCAGAAAAAATAATACACATGATGTTAATAAATCTAATAGAAAAATTATCTTTAACAATTTATTAATACTCATGAAGTTTAATAACTCATAGGACATTTTGCGATTATAGATATACTAGCAAATATATGCACTAAACATATATGTGTTACTTAATAAATGGGGTAGCCTATTCATTTTGTAATCTAGTGTTGAAAATTGTGTTATTTGTATTATTCAGACTATTGTCCTCATCTTTATTGTTATCTACACAACGTTTGGCCAATTTGCACCCAGCTTTCTTCAGGTATTTCTTGTTGGACTCAGAAAACTTCTCAAACTCGGGAACCCTCTCGTTGTAATCGGGGGCCTTCATGGAACTTCACAATGAATTCTTGGTAATTTATGAGGAAGACCGTTTGGTAATTTATGAGGAAGTGCGTCCCGGTCTCCTGCCTCAAAAATTGCCACCTGGTGACAATTAAAATAACGACCCAGCTCAGTCTATTCAAAACTATCCATCTTCATATCTATCTATCTCAATTTGTTCATATTTATCTATATTACTTTAATTACTAAGATTTTTTATTCAGGTTTGTTTAATGTCTTGTTTTTAGTTTAAATAAACAAGAATTACGACAAAAAAAAAAGCGACACCCCCCTCCAAATACTTGTTGAAAATATCTCTATCTATTAATCTCCATTTGTTCGTATCTATCTATATTATTTTGTTTGTTTATCTCTCTATCAGATCTCAGTCCGGGTGCAAGTATTTAAGTTTTAATGTAATGAATATCGTATTAAATTAGAGGCAGACCAAAAAGATATGTAACAGAGTGGCGGAATTAATACCCATTAACAGAATAAATAAGTGTAATTTTATTCTTTATTTCCTAATTTAATTAAATAGTTAAATAAGTAAAATTCAGCAATGAAAGACGGCAGTGATGGAAGAGTAAATTTCTTTCTATTTTTCTATTATACCCCACTCTGTTTCAAATCTTTTTATCTGCATTTTTATTAGACATTCTAATTTAATACGATATTTCATTACATTAAAACTTGAATACTTGCACCCGGAGGGTGCATATATTTGCTAGTATATATATATATATATATATATATATATATATATATATATTTATATGAGGAAGAATGAATAAAGAAAAGAAAGAATATAATGGATAATAAAAGATGAATTTAATCAATATCACTTACACATGGTTTCGGTCAGTTCATCTGTGTGAAAATATTCCGCACACAGAGAAGATTCGACCTTCATCAGAGTGAAATTTTATTTTGAATGAAAAAATTCGTTGGGGAAAAACGGAGAATTTTTGAAATTGTTCGAAGAGAATTTATTTAAAATCACATTTGTAACGCTAATATATATATATATAATATATATATATATATATATATATATATATATATATATATATATATGTGTGTGTGTGTGTGTGTGTGTGTGTGTATTTGGGCAGCATTTTTTCATTTATGCATGTTGAATTAAACAAAAGACATCTCCTGTTTAACAATTTTATTTGTGATCTTTTCAAGTTTTCTGGACAACTTTTAGATATTTGGGTGGAATTCGTGGATTAGTCCACCAAAGTTCAGGTCCGAAGTACTTTCGGCACTTCGAAGTGCCATCATCAGGGGTGAATTTAAGTGTATAGTGAATGTGTGAATATGATAATATTCACACATTCACTATACACTTAACATTTTTCATTTTTTCCCTCACAAAAACATTCCTTAAAAGTGTACTGATGATGGTTTAATACCGAAATACTTAAGTATTGACACATAAAATTGTTTCCCCTGATTGTAAGATCCTGTGTTTGTTATATTTTATCAAAATATTTTCTTCTCATATATATATATATATATATATATATATATATATATATATATATATATATATAAGAAAAAGATTTTCAACATCAAGTGAAGCTATGATTTTGTTATCTGGTTTTAAAGTATGTAGGATTTGGAGTAGATCATGGCTGGATTTTTTAGTAATTTCTAACGGAAAATACACACATTCTGCACAAAGAAAAAAATAAACAAAAACTCCAAATACTAGAAGCTTTATACATAAAACAATACAAACCATCCTTAAACAAAATTAATTTCCAATGCAGTACACACATTTGAAAATGCCTATAGAATCTTTCCCATTAATTCTTCTCCTTCCAGCCTCCACAGTAATATAACTAAAAAAAAAAAAAAAACTGGAACGCATCACCTCTGATGATGGCACTTCGAAGTGCCGAAAGTACTCGGGACCTGAACTTTGGTGGACTTATCCACGAATTCTACCCAAATATTAAAAAGTTGGCCAGAAAACTCGAAAAGATCAAAAATAAAATTGTTTTAAACAGGGATGTGTATGTTGTTTAATTCACACACACACAATTATATATATATATATTATATATATATATATATATATATATATATATATATTATATATAAATTTTAATTAATCATGACAAGCAAATTCGGCGAATACCATGTGCGACGTGAGGAACACTGTACAGCTGTTTCGACCTAATGGTATTCGGCACATGGTATTCGCCGAATTTACTTGTCATGATTAATTAAAATTATATAAATAAAATTTCTCTCCACAAAAAAAAAAGAAAAAATAAAAAAGAAAAATTACATATATATATATATATATATATATATATATATATATATATATATATATATATATTATAACCAATTAAAAGTAGGGTTAGATAGTATAAGATAAAGTGAGACCTAACACAAAGTACCAAAAATAGTATGACCTGTACTTATTTATGGTCGATACAGTAAAGTATAAATAATAACATTTTCTTCTCATCATACAAAAGTTCTTTTTTGTCTGTGTCGCTTTTTCATCTGATTCGAAAACTCACTTTTACTTTATTTACGGAAAGTTATTTTCATTTGAAATAAGCAAGATTAGAAGCAAATAAAGGCCACTAAGTCACGACTGAAAAGAAAACAATGACACCTAGATTCTGCCTGACATCTATTCTATCATTGATAATTCGTGATTGGGTTTTCTCCTTTGTTATTGCCTTTAGATATAAAACTGAAGCTGTTACTGACATTGCAGTCTATGAAGACCATAGATTTTCCGTGCCTATGAGTCTCTTTTTCTTGGTAAGAATTATTGAATTTAAATATTTTACACTACATTATAAAATGAATAGGCTACCCCATTCATTTTAACAAGATTTTCAACCAGTTCTCAGAAGACCATAGATTTCCTGCCCATTTAAGTCTCTTTTTCTTGGTAAGAATTATTGAATTTGAATACTTTACACTACATTATAAAATGAATAGGCTACCTCATTTATCTTAACAAGATTTTCAACCGGGTCTCAGACGACCATAGATTTCCTGCACATTTGAGTCTCTTTTTCTTGGAAAGAATTATTGAATTTAAATATTTTACACTACATTATAAAATGAATAGGCTACCCCATTCATTTTAACATTCTTTTCAACCGGGTCTCAGAAGACCATAGATTTCCTGCCCATTTAAGTCTCTTTTTCTTGGAAAGAATTATTGAATTTAAATATTTTACACTACATTATAAAATGAATAGGCTACCCCATTCATTTTAACATTCTTTTCAACCGGGTCTCAGAAGACCATAGATTTCCTGCCCATTTGAGTCTCTTTTTTTTGAAAGAATTATTGAATTTAAATATTTTACACTACATTATAAAATGAATAGGCTACCCCATTCATCTTAACAAGATTTTCAACGGGTCTCAGAAGACCATAGATTTCCTACCGAGTTGAGTCTCTTTTTCTTGGAAAGAATTATTGAATTTAAATATTCTACACTATATATAAAATGAATAGGCTACCCCATTCATCTTAACAAGATTTTCAACCGGGTCTCAGAAGACCATAGATTTCCTACCGAGTTGAGTCTCTTTTTCTTGGAAAGAATTATTGAATCTAAATATTCTACACTATATTATAAAATGAATAGGCTACCCCATTCATCTTAACATGTTTCTCAACCGGGTCTCAGAATACCAAAGATTTCCTGCCCATTTAAGTCTCTTTTTCTTGGTAAGAATTATTGAATTTGAATATTTTACACTACATTATAAAATGAATAGGCTACCCCATTCATCTTAACATGTTTTTCAACCGGGTATCAGAAGACCATAGATTTCCTGCACATTTAAGTCTCTTTTTCTTGGTAAGAATTATTGAATTTAAATATTTTACACTACATTATAAAATGAATAGGCTACCCCATTCATTTTAACAAGATTTTCAACCGGGTCTCAGAAGACCATAGGTTTCCTGCCCAGTTGAGTCTCTTTTTCTTGGAAAGAAATTATTGAATTTAAATATTTTACACTACATTATAAAATGAATAGGCTACTCCTTTCATCTTAACATGTTTCTCAACCGGGTCTCAGAAGACCATAGATTTCCTGCACATTTGAGTCTCTTTTTCTTGGAAAGAATTATTGAATTCAAATATTTTACACTACATTATAAAATGAATAGGCTACCCCATTCATCTTAAGATTTTCAACCGGGTCTCAGAAGACCATAGATTTCCTGCACATTTGAGTCTCTTTTTCTTTGAAAGAATTATTGAATTCAAATATTTTACACTACATTATAAAATGAATAGGCTACTCCTTTCATCTTAACATGTTTCTCAACCGGGTCTCAGAAGACCATATATTTCCTGCACATTTTAGTCTCTTTTTCTTTGAAAGAATTATTGAATTTAAATATTTTACACTACATTATAAAATGAATAGGCTACCCCATTCATTTTAACAAGATTTTCAACCGGGTATCAGAAGACCATAGATTTCCTGCACATTTGAGTCTCCTTTTCTTGGAAAGAATTATTGAATTTAAATATTTTACACTACATTATAAAATGAATAGGCTACCCTATTCATCTTAACAAGATTTTCAACCGGGTTTCAGAAGACCATAGATTTCCTGCTCATTTGAGTCTCTTTTGGGGGGGGGGTATAGGTAGTGTAAAGTGATTGGAGGATCAAAATAAACCACTGATAACTATACCAAAGGTCAGTTTCATCTAAAGGTGACACTGTGCATATAGTTGGCTTAAAAAGATCACTACAGGGTAGGGTCTGCCAATATCTTGATCCGCTTATTATTTTCAAAACGAATTAAAATTAATTAAATCAATTATTTAAAGTCAAAATTAGTAACATAATGAGCATCATAAAAAGAAAAAAAAATTACATATGTAATTTATTTTTAATAGATTCAATTTCGCTCAAATATTTTGCAAATATGGATGCCTTTTATGTATTTACAGAATAAAAGAAAACACCTTATTTAGGATTTTAAGGCTTAACAAGATTTTCAACCGGGTCTCAGAAGACCATAGATTTCCTGCACATTTGAGTCTCTTTTTTGGGGGATAGAATACATTCCTGTCTGTAAATGAAACTACACCACTGTTTATGTCACAATACCTTCAGTTATTCCATAAGTTTATCAATGTGTATTTAATTTATAGTCAAAATCATTAATTCTTGGAATAGAATAAATTTTATTTATTAACAATGTCTTTATGAAAATCTGAGTTAGATTTGCCTCAAAACAGCCCATGTTACTAGTGCATTTAACAATCATGCAATGTGTCTTATATATCACTAAGAAATAAAGGTTTACCTAATATATGGTGTGGTTAATTTGCTAACTGGTTTTAACAAAACTGTGTTTAATAAATAATTACTTGGTGTTATTGATCTCTAATATTATTGTTTTATTTTGTAACATATGAAAATCAATCCTATGAATGATTTTTATATAGAAACCAATTAGAATTTTATGAAAATAAGTGTATTCATTTTATATGCATTCTTATTTAATTTAATTTGTCTTTCTAATTTAATATATTTCCCGTTTCAAAGGTTATCGTGGTCGATTGTGGGGGGGGGGTGCAAAAGGCTGTTTTTGCCTATGACGATGGGATAGTGGTTGTGGGGAAGATATGGATTAATGCTTATCATGGGGGTATTAGTGCGACTTGAAATGTGAAAAAGGTTCGACTTGTATTTGAACTCGGGTCATCGATTTCATTTTATACGAGGATAACCGTATAGCTATTGTCTACTCCTGCTGAGATGGACTTGGGTCGAAAAGTGTTATCTTCCCTTGCCGTGGGGTTTTCACCACAAGGTGACCCTACTAGCTGAGTATTTAAATTCAGTCCTGGAAGCTCTCTCCCGCTCTCTTTGTCTGGAATCCACAAAGATGGACTAGACGCGTGATATATCTGTCCATTACGTGGGAGGCCTTGCCCCTAACTATCAGTAAGTGACTCTTATATTCAGTATGAAATCTTGTTGAGAATTTTATGTATATATATATTTACCAACCCCTCCGCACGAGCAAGATGTGACACAAGGTCAATTTCTTAAGCGGAGTTCAACAGGTTTGAATTCAGAGTTTTCCTTCTCCTAGACTGGTTACCTAACCAAGGTTAAAGAGCCCAGTCTGCCCTACTATATATCCATAGCTGGAGGGAGAGTAGGATTCATACTTTTCCTAAGGGTATTAGCGCAAAGTGAAATGCAATTATCACATCTAGGATTTGAACTCGGGGCGACGAGTCCATTTCCCATGACTTTAACCATCGCACCACGCGCTTCCTAGAGAATTTTATATATAAGGTGTGTGATTGATCCCCGCTCCTACTTATAGACTAGGCCAGAATCATGTGATCTATCTCTTGACCAATCACTGGCAGTACTCTGAGGTTGATACAATACTTAAACCGACCCTACTGGCCATAATTACACTGACATTCATGGACGATGGACATAGGATTAAATCACTGGACCTTTAACAATACGTAGGATAGGACTTATACGCTTACCAAAGGATTCCATAACACAGGACTTTCTTTAAGCCCTTTTCAACTGGCCAACGATGGCATTTAAAAACTTTACAGTAATTAACACTGACAGTACTCTGAGGTTGATACACTACTTAAACCGACTCTACTGGCCATAATTACACTGACATTCTTTGTCGACGGACATAGGATTAAATCACTGGACTTTTACCAATACGCAGGATAGGACTTATACGCTTACCAAAGGATTCCATAACACAGGACTTTCTCTAAGCCCTTTTCAACTGGCCAAGGATGGCATTTAAACACTATACAAATCTTTCTTAATTTCCAGGGACTTTCTGTTTGTCATGCTCCATGTGCTCAGACAATAAAGCCTGTATTGTCGTTATATTGTACTTTTTTATTTGGATTTCATTATGTATGTATTCTCCTACGTTTGAAGGTTACCCTAAAGCCTTCTAGTGTATTATTAGAACTAGTTTTGGGGTAATTCCACGTCAAATCATCTAGACAAAAGTAAAATTGTCACCCACCCCCTTCAATTTTTCTGAAAATCTTTCCAAGTGTGGACTATGTCAACGTAAGATATTCCCCTCAACTTGAGCTCCCAATTACAAAAATTGGCAGTGTTATGTCGATTTTTAGCTCTCCAAATTTTGTGGGGTTTGCGAAAAATGGCAACTTTTTGTGACCCATTTTTGTCTGTAAAATGAGTTCTAGAGCTGTCCTACTACGAAAAATCATAGCATAGAGCTTCAGTTTTAGTTGGTGGCGCGTGGTGTACTGTCGTAGGAAATGGGCACGACGAGACGTGTTTAAATCCAGGACGAGACTGTTTGTATTTCACATATCCCTATGAAGAGTTAGAATCATTCCTTTCCCAAACGTTTGCCTTTACATTGTCTTTGTATATTTACCCAATCCCTCCCTATGAGCTGAATGCGACACAAGGCATCGTCGGGGGTGGCTTAAAGTCGGTATCAGTTTGACAGGCAGGGAGCCTATCCCCTTTTCACTAGCGCTAGACCCAGGGAGATGGTTTTTTGGCGTTGAAGCACCACACCTACTACCAGCTCCTCACCTTACCGTACAAATCCCTGTAAAACTCATAAACTGAGTTGGCGAGGGTCGGTATCGAATTCGAAACCTTGTGGTTCCTATTTGGGCGCTTCCCCTAGATCAAGGATTTGAACTCGGATCGCCCTCTCCATTTTCTACAACTATAATCATTACACGACTATTGCCTCCTATCAGCTCGGGATAGTTAACTAGTTATATATATATATATATATATATATATATATAGAGAGAGAGAGAGAGAGAGAGAGATAGATGAAGTAAAATCGTCGGGGGTGGCTTAAAGTCGGTATCAGTTTGACAGGCAGGGAGCCTATCCCCTTTTCACTAGCGCTAGACCCAGGGAGATGGTTTTTTGGCGTTGAAGCACCACACCTACTACCAGCTCCTTGCCTTACCGTACAAATCCCTGTAAAACTCATACACTGAGTTGGCGAGGGTCGGTATCGAATTCGAAACCTTGTGGTTCCTATTTGGACGCTTCTCCTAGACTGGTTGCCATGCTAATGCTAA
>CM042180.1:31534050-31554050 GCA_023376005.1 Doryteuthis pealeii
ACCAAATCTTAACTACTCGACACCCCCCGCCCTCACACCTTACAACACACCCTCCCTTCCTCCCCTCCCCTATCATGCCGGACACCATATTAAGCCAACCCTTCCCCCCGCCCGGCCCAACATGCAGGGCGATTAAATAATCAGAATTTGGTATAGCGAATCGTTTCGTAATATCGGATAAAGGACGCGGTGGAGGCGGAAGACGTGGGGGGGGAGGCGGAGGACGGGGGAGAGGGCATGGCGGAGCGGAGGCGGAGGCGGAGGACGGGGACTGGGGTGGAGGCGGTATGAATAACCATGTCCCGGTAAACTGTGATACGCGGGACCTCTAGTTCCCAAAACCTGGGCTCTCATTAACTCACTTAGGCAAGACCAACACACACACACACACACATACACACATAATCACATATATATATATATATATATATATATATATAACACACACATATACATATATATAAGTATATATATATATATATATAAGTATGTATATATATATATTTTATGTATATAAGTAGAAGCAACTCTGTTATAGGTCAGTAGGCAAACAGTCATGCGCACAGACCGTTTATCGACTGTGCCTCAATCTAATTGGCCGAGAGACTTTTCGGGTGTAGCGTCATATAAAGGAAGTTGACATTTTGCAAGAAGAGGACGCGGTGGGGGGTCGGAGCTTTAGGGTCGGGGGCGGATGCACAGTTGACAAATGCCCGTTAGAAAGTAGAATTTTCTTGTGGGTGAATTACTTTGAGACCGTGTTGATTCTCACTTTGCTCTCATAACCTTCTCCTACATTAAGTAATAATCAGAAACATATTTTTCATGAAGAAAAGCGCCTTGAGAATCATGGAAACAGCACCCCACAAGGAAACAGCTGTATGGCCACCTGCCTCCCATCTCACAAACCATCCGAGTGAGACGGACAAGGCATGCTGGACACTGCTGGAGAAGCAAGGACGAGCTCATAAGCGACGGTCTCCTGTGGAAACCAACACTAGTATGGGCCGCCCACCAAGGACCTACATTGACCAACTCTGCGAGGATGCCGGATGCTGCATGGAGGACCTCTCTGGGTCAATGAATGATAGGGAGGATTAGCGAGAGATTGTTATGGATATCTGTGCTGATTGCACGATATGATTATATATATATATATATATATATATATATATATATATATATAGTGTTTGGGATGGTCACTGTTTCAGGTTTTGCTGGAACGGTGTACCAAAGTGGTATTATTGGTAGAGTGCTCAATATAAAGAATAGAGTTGTTATATGATATAATAAAATAAATATATAAAGGTATTACATATCTATTTATTTGATGTTAAAGGAACAGACACGGCCATTTTGGTTTCATGCGAGGCAATCATCAGGTGAAGATGTTTCACGTGAATGTTCCTTTGTCACCTAATAAATAGATATGTAAAACCTTTATATATTATATTATATATATATATACATATATATATACATACATATGAAGAGAAATGGAAGTGAATCCGACGGTATATAGCATAGTGAGAAATTTGAAAAAACATAGGTTTAAATAAAAAGAGTGGTAAGTTTATTAGCCGAAGCTGCAGTGTTTTGGTCTGTTAAGTAGATCCTCTTCAGGGCTTTTGTCTTGATAACAACAAAAGCCCTGAAGAAGATCTACTTAACAGATCGAAACACTGCAGCGTCGGCTAATAAACTTACCACTCATTTTACTTAAACCTGTGTTTTTTCAAATTTCTCACTATACTTATATATATATATATATATATATATATATATATATATATATATATATTATATTATGTATGAACTTTGTTCTTGTGAACGTTGTTTTTTGGTCTTTGAAGCATTGGAAAAAAGAACAAAAACAAGAAAAACAGAACAAAAATCGGAATTTTTAATATTCAATAGTTGTTCTGTTCCTGGTTCGATCAATTACGATATTTCGGGTGAACATGCACTCTTTTTCAAGGTATATGATATGAGACGGTCTGCAGAATCTCTGTACACCCTTTCTACTGCTACTGAGGAAGGAAATCCAAGATGGCGCTCATCCTACAGCAAAGTGTTTTGGGGCTTATCTTGTATATACGAAATCTCTCTCTCTCTCTCTCTCTCTCTCTCTCTCTCTATATATATATATATATATATATTATATATATATATATATATATATATATATATAATAAACAAAACAGATGTCTCCTCTTTAACAAGTTTATTTTCGATCTTTTCAAGCTTTGTGGCCAACATTTTATATTTAGATGGAATCGGTGAATTTGTCCACCGAAGTTTTTGTCCCAAGTACTTTTGGCACTTTGAAGTGCCATCTTCAGGGGTGATGTATTTGTGTTTCAGTTTTTCCTGGTTAGTAGCAGGGAGCGTAGTAGGAGGGGATCTCGTAGAAATTATACTAAGGTGTGTGCGGGCTGGAAGGAGGAGAATTGGCAGGAAAAGAGTAATAGGCATTTTAAAATGTGACTGCTCTAAGAGTTAAGAGAAAGGAAATGAATCCGACGGTATAAGTATAGATAAAAGGATATGAAAACAATACAATATGCTGTTAAAATGAAAATATTTTATATCATATTCATAGCTAATATTGAACAATATTTCGATTTATAAAAATCATTTCATATTATTTTCGTCTCAGTTCTCGATAAGTCCGGAGTAAAAAACAAGCTCTGAAGATGGTTTTTATAAATCGAAATATTGTTCAATATTAGCTATGAATATGATATAAAATATTTTTCCCTTAACAGCATATTGTTGTTTTTCATATCCTTTTATCTATACTCATATATATATATATATATATATATATATATATATATATATATATATATATATATGAGTGTGAGTCGAAAATTATACGCACTTTCATCATAACATATCCCACTGCGTTCCGTGCATGCGTGCTTATATTTGGCATTGATGCGGTCATGTAATCCAAATTTGAGCCTGATCGCACCATTTTGCTTGCTGTCTTTACAGTATAAACATTGCCGCTCGTTTTGCAGTATCTACCAAGGAAATTACCTGATTTCTCCGGTCAGAACAAAGGCTGAAATTCATCAGAGGCTTTTAACCCTATATAGGGACAGTATACTAGCACGTATATTTGTGTATGGGTGGATAGAGAAGTTTAAAAGTGGCCGGACAAGCGTGACTCAGGAAGAGGGAACGGGACATCTGTCAACCCCTACCACTGATGAGAAAATTCATCAAGCTTAAGAGAAAAATAATAAACTATCGTTTCAAAAAATAAACATTAAAACATATTACAGCACATAATTTTATTACATTCTATTCTATTATGTTTTTTTTAATACAACACAGTTTTTTTTTATTTAAAAAGATATAATAAAAATAATACGGGTGTTTATTTTTTTTTTTTTGGGGGGGATATCTTATTTATTTTTTATTACATTCTATTCTATTATGTTTTTTTTTAATACAACACAGTTCTATTTTCTCATTTAAAAAGATATAATGAAAATAATACGGGTGTTTTTTTTTTTTTTGGCGGGGGGTAACTTATTTATTTAATTATATATTTATTTTTTTTTGTATTGGGGCTGGAACGAATTAATGGTATTTCAGTTTATTTCAATGAGAAACATTCATTTGATGTACGAGGAAATTGAGTTACAGCAAAACGAATTAAACTCGTAAGTCAAAGCACCAATCTACTTATCAACGTGTAAACATTCATCATCATCATCATCATCATCATCCCAACACGCTGATTGCACGGAATCTCCCCCCCCCCCTCTCTCTCTCTCTCTCTCTCTCTCTCTCTCTCCACACACGCTCCCATTGTTCATCGTTCCTAGAAGGTCCCTCCTCAACACATCTAGTATCCGCATAGAATTGATTAATTTAAGATTTTGCTGGTCATCCCACTCTGGTGTGTCCATGTGTATGTGTCCACTGGAGAAGTCACTTATGAGTTCGTCCTTACTTCTCCAGTAGTATCCAGTGTGTAAACATTACTATATACATGAACGTTTTGTTAATGCAAAATTTAAGACATTAATCCATTGTCGGAGTGGAGTGGGGTATCTGTGGCGTAGTGGCTAACGTACTTAACAACGAGATCGTAGTAAGTGAGTTCGAACTCACGTCATGGTATTACGATCACTTTCAGACGTTTTGGAAAGGCATGAACTGACTCATCCCACAACTATGGCTTAAATAGTATTATTCCTGTTAGACAATGATAACTTTTAAATAACCCAGAAAGAATTTCATTGCCATATATATACAATTGTTCGGCTGATTTGCACACCGGCCTTCTTCAGGTGTTCCTTTTCGGACTCGGTAACATTCTTGCCAAACTCAGGAACCCTCTTTGTTGCAGCATGGTTGGCGGTTTCGGTGAGGATCGAACTCGCGGCCTTCTGCGAGTAATGGAGAATTGCAGCACAGTTTTTTGTATACCGGGTCATTTGCATGCGATGTGCTATATTAGTACATCTAGTACATGAAAGAAGTCCTTGATATAATTCCCCCACCAACCCATCCTTCGGGGCGGGGGTCCGGTGTGTTTGAATTCATAGCGTCGATCTCAGGGGGCTATCCCCCCAGGCAATACCTGCCCACGTGACTTAAAGGGGCAGGGCTGGGTTTATTGCCCAGTGCCTTGAGGGGGAATGCCGAACGGATCGACGCAATTTTTGTTCTTTCCCACCCAGGAGCATCGGCTTGTGGGTGGGCCCACGTTAAAACGAGGCCTTGTGCCCAGCCCCTACACGTGGGGTATGAGGCAAATAACCACTACCAGCCCGGCCTTCGGGTCGGAGGTCCGGTGTGCTTCGGCCACTGGATCGGTGTGCTTGAATTAATAGCGTCGATCCCAGGGGGCTATCCCCCCAGGCAATACATGCCCCCTTAGGGGCAGGGCTGGGTTTATTGCCCAGCGCCTGAGGCGCCCCCCTTGAGGGGGAATGCCGACGGGATCGACGCAATTTTTGTTCTCTCCCATCCATTAGCTTCAGCTTGTGGGTGGGCCCACGTTAAAACGGAGCCTTGTGCCCAGTCCATACAGGTGGTGTATGGGACAAATAAATCATTCCACCTCCAACCCGTCCTTCGGGACGGGAGTCCAGTGTGCTTCGGCCACTGGATCGGTATGTTTGAATTAATAGCGTCGATCCCAGGGGGCTATCCCCCCAGGCAATACCTGCCCCCTTGGGGGCAGGGCTGGGTTTATTGCCCAGCGCCTGAGGCGCCCCCCTTGAGGGGGAATGCCGACGGGATCGACGCAATTTTTGTTCTCTCCCACCCATTAGCTTCGGCTTGTGGGTGGGCCCACGTTAAAACGGAGCCTTGTGCCGAGCCCATACAAGTGGGGTATGAGGCAAATACCTCATTACCCTACCAGCCTTGGAGGAAGTAAAAGTTGGTAAGTCGCATTGTAATAGAAATTTTCTCTTTTGTTAACTGGTTTATTTATGCATTTGTTATATCCTTTGTTTTGTTATATTTTTAGTTTAAGGTAAATTGACATCGACTGTATCAAAGACTCAAGGGTACAGAAGACAAATAAAGACGTGTAAAAATCAAAAACACTTTGTTCTTCCTAATGCTGGTACACTCTTGTCGAACTTGGGAACCATCTTGTCGTAATCAGAAGCCATCACAAAACTTTGAACCCAACCCTTTATCACAATCTGAATAACAAGTTCTATCCTCGCTGAATGCCCCATACTTTCAACCTTGTGCCATACCCTACTCGTGGACTATGGTAAATATCAACAAGCATCAAGTGTCGCCACTCACGACCGATAGGTGGCCCCAATTGGCGGGAGTCTTACCTCTCTGCAGAGGTGTAGTCGGTATATGGTAATCCTTAACTATGTGGGGGCTCGTTTTACAATTTAGGCATAAATTGGATCCTCCTTTTATGGCCGTAATTTTGTTTTTTCGTCGACGATGATTAAAATCTGACGTTTTTATTTTCGAGTACCAAAGCAAAAAGAGAAAAAAAAAAGAAAAGAAATAGCAACAAAAGGAGTCCCCACTTTAAAACTAACCATTCTCACAAAATAAAAACTTTTAGAATATACATATTGAAGTGAATATTGAAATAAATAAATAAAATATATTTAGTATTGTAAAATAACGGGGGCAAGAAAAATAAAACATTTATTGTAAAAACACGGACATAAAATGGGGGTTCAGTTTATTTTATAGTATGTATTTACAAGGAAATAGTTAAGGATTACCCGGTATATTCTAAAGTTCTAGGCGATAAGGCTCCGTGGAAGAAGTGCGCTGACCGTAAGAGTCACTATTTTGAAAAATATACCTCATTTTGTCATATTCCATGAGAGTATCTTGATCAAGCTATAAAATTTTCAACCGAATTCTTTTATATAGTCAAGGGGAAATAATTCTAAATTAAATAGGTTAAGTTATTTCCCTTGAATATGAGGATATGGAAATCGTTTGTTTGTTTGCGTTTATTTTATACAATAAGTTTGTCATGCAATTCTCCACTCTGTCCCTTACTTACGATTAATCCGCAGACTATGTCAAGTCCTAGCACCTATATATATATATATATATATATATATATATATTAATAATTAATAAGTCATCCACAGACATTAAACACATACGAATGTATGTATCATTCGGTCACTGAGAGATCAAATTTCCGGAGAAATGATCATTGCTTATTTGCTTAGTAGTGAGAGTTAATTTAAATTACCAATTAGAGAGCTCATTACCAAATTTATGGGAGCATATATATTAATAATTAATAAGTCATCCACAGACACGTGTTTCGGCATATCATGCCTCTTCAGTGTGGCTAGACACAACTATCCTTGGGTAGGGTTCGAACTCAGACTGACCGCATGGTAGTCCGATGTCTTATCCCCTCGCCCACTGACAGCTGATGTGGGAACTGGTGTTTTTAAACTATTAAACACATACGAATGTATGTATCATTCGGTCACTGAGAGATCAAATTTCCGGAGAAATGATCATTGCTTATATATATATATATATAATATATATATATATATATATATATACCAAGCCCTCCGCACGAGCAGGATGTGACACAAGGTCAATTTCTTAAGCAGAGTTCAACAGGTTTGAATTCAGAGTTTTCCTTCTCCTAGACCGGTTGCCTAACCACGGTTAAAGAGCCCAGTCTGCCCTACGATTTATCCATAGCTGGAGGGAGAGTAGGATTCATACCTTTCGCTAAGTGAAATGCAATTACCACATCCAGGATTTGAACTCAGGGCGACGAGTCCATTTCACATGACTTTAACCATTACACTACGCGCTTCCCAGCAATTATATGATTGTCACGACCCTATTGCTCCATTGCCAAACCCAAAGACTTTTTCTATAATGAGAAAGCAGAGTCTGAGGGTTTTATTTTCCTGGGTATGACATTAAACTGCGTCTAGTGATGAAGTTCCAGTTCTGGAACTCTGGAGAGCGTAGATTACTCCTTCATCGCCATTACTCCCAGGTCCACTCTGACCCTGAGGGGTAGTAGCTGTTAGTGTTCCAAATAGATTAAATAGCAAGTTTGTTTTTTTAAAATGGGTAAAAATTAGTTTAAGAAAATTTGAATATCAAACAAGAACTGAAGAATGATTAAAATTCCAATTACCGTCGAACTGGGAAGACAAGGCAACAAACGGTTGTAACTTAAATACAAACCCGAATAGTCACAAGGTCTACTGCAGAATGACAGGATATATATAAGACTGCAAAATGTCATTCAAATCAAGCAGTCAAGCAGCCAATCAGAACTCAAGGAATGGAATGACCCAAATCACCCAAATTCATGAATGGGTCATTCTTGATTTCTATATATACCAACTGTCTTGGATACTGCTTCAGTTGTACTTAGCTGCTGTTATTCAAACTAACAGTAGACTTACTGACTTCAATAAAACTAAAACGTCTCCGTTTTCAAATAACCCAAGTGTTGACATGCTGTAAAATCCAACCAATGAACCCAGTGGCCAAATAAGTAAAAGGAGTTTTTTTTTTAAGTGCTAACACCTTTATGGGGGTACCTTTATTATCCCATTCATACAGGTGATTCCAAAAACTGTTAATACTGTAGCTTGACTTACGAGTACCCCGATATACGAATATATCGATTAAAGAGATGTTACCAGATCGATTTTTTTAAATTTTGGGTTGAGAGCTAAAATTTTACCTACGAGCGACCTTTAGATTCACTAAAATTCATTGGGCCAAAGAAAAATAATATTTATAAAAAATTTTTAAAAAACCCTGAAACGTATTACAGCACATAATTCATTATATTCCATTTTATTATAATAATGAAATAATAATAATGAAATTTATTGTGTACAGTGCTCAGGTGCACCACAACTCATCAAAGTCTCATGTCAAGTACACAGAATAATGTATTAGTATCAGGAACATGAACAGTTTACAGTAGTAATATGCATGTATGTGTGTTCGTGCGTGTGTGCATATGTGTGGGGAGAGGGTCGTCAGGTATAGTGTCGGCGGATTACAGGAAGCATGGAGGCTTTGAAAGATTCAGTGTTTCGGCAGCCTACAACAGACGCGGGAAGCTTATTCCATGCCTCCGCAATTCTGAGCGTAAAGAAATGTTTCCGAAAGTCACATGTGCAGTGCTTTTTTCTGACTTTGTAGGCATGCCCACGTGTGTTAGAAAGATGGGGATCAAAAAGGTGCTCAAGCTTGCTGTTGTAAAGATGATTAATTAAGTTTTCATAGAATACAATGCTATTTTTTTTTAAATATAGAGTGTTTTAATGGCAGGGTTGAAATGTAAAAGAAATTGGGGGTGTCTTTTTTCTGTTTTTATTTATCTATTTATTTTATTTTATTTATTTATTTATTTTTTTTATGTAGAGTTGGAATAGATTAAGGGCATTTCCTTTTATTTCAATGACATTTCAGTTTATTAGTAATTTTTTTGTTTATTTTAGCTTCTTAGTTTAACTAGCAAAAAGAAAACGCGCTCTGGGCGACGTAAAATAAATATTGCGAAGTTAATATCAGAGACTTTGTATCATAAGTAAAGTAAAATCCTCAAATTTATTAAAGGATTAAAAAAAAAAAATTATTAAAGGAGTAAAAAATTTGAAAAATTGAAATGGAAACTTAGTTCTGATAACTTTAAATATATATTAAAATAAAACAAACTATATATACACAGATAATACCAGGTATGTATTTATTAAAATTTGTTTTAAAAAAACAATGAAGACAGTCTAACATTGCATGCTCAAATTTTGAGTGTATCTATTCTATGTTATGACAATTTTAGGTAGTGTGACGTAAGCAGTGACGTAGTTTTTGTTACAGACAAAAACCGGAAGCGAATCTCCATTATTAATAGATATGTATCCTTTAGTGAAAAGGTTGTTTTTTTTGTTTGTTTGTTTTTTTTGTATTACATCAATTGAGTAATAACTAAAATAGATACCTACAATTGTAATACACTAAATCACTGTAAACGTCCTATGCAAGGGAGATAACTCGGTATTTAAATTTCCAGGGAGGTAACTCTGTTTATAACAGTCTAAGGGAAATAACGCAATTCTTTTCTTTTTTAAAGTGCGAATGCTGTCGTTTTCAAGGGAGATAAATTCATATGTGATTTCCAGGGAGATAACTCTGCCCGTTTATCATGACCTAAGGGAAGTAAGCTCTTCGGGAATCTTCTCTTCGAAAGTGCGATAATAACATAGAATAATTAGCACAGTTTAACCCAGTCATGGTTTTGCAGAATGAGAACAGTCTATCCACGTGGATTGAATAAAGGGTTCGGTTTGAAGTTCCGTGAAGACTCCTGGACGACATGAAGGCTGTCGAGAAGGTTCCCGAGTCCGACAAGAAATACCTGAAGGAGGTCGGAGGGTACATCGACCGAAACGTTGTGTAGAATACGTCGACTGCACCTCTGCAAAGGGATAAGACACCCTCAATGAGACCACGATGATGCTTAAGGAAGGAATCCCCGTGGATGAGTAGTCCATGACATGAAACACACAACTTTAAACCCTTAGGCTAAACCGGCTAGTCATGTCAAGCCCTAGTACTTATATGATTGGCCCAAACCAATTGCCTTTATAGCAAGCCCCACCCCTTTTGGGCTGAACTTGCACAAAGGTGTCAAATTATCTGGGGAGTGTGGAGTATCATTTCATCACCATTTCTCCCAGGTCCACTCCTGCCCCGAAGTGATAATTCCTGTTAGTGTCCCATCGGTTATTTCCTATAAGTCTAACATGATCGAATGGGAACCACTCTTGACTGATAAATTATTTATTTATTTTCCCATTAAACTAACCCTAAACCCTAACCCCTAACCCCGTCTTCTTTTTTCCTAATAGATCAATAAATAAATAAATGATTCATCATTCAAGAGTGGTTCCACTTTGATCATGTTAGACTCATAGAAAATAACCATTAATTGTATCTGTTGTTTCCGTAATGTGTTGTATGTTGTATGTGTTGTATGTGTCCTGGGTACGATGTGCATCTAGTGAGGAAGTTCCAATTCAAGTGCTCTGGGGAGTGTGGAGTACCCTTTCATGACTCCCAGGTTCACTCTATGGGTTAAATATAGGGACTGGCAAAAAAAAATCGGATACTACGAGTTTTAAAAGCGAATTAAGAATAATGAAATCTATTATTTATGGTTAAACTTTGTCTAAATCGATAAGTAGTAACATAATAACCATCATTAAAAAAAGAAAAATATAATTACATATGTAGTTTATTTTTAAAAGATTTAAAACTATTTGTTTTGGTCAATTTTGACGCGATCCGGCATTTTGGCTGTTTTTCAATGGTTTTAGGCGCTTATTTTAACGTAACATTTGGGATGGAAAAAGTTCTTAGTATGTAGATATGGTCAACTGCATTAATAATGTAAAATGATTTTATTAATAATTGAGGTTTAAATAAAATAGAATCATGGAGAATGTGATGTAAATAACTAAGAGAATTGTGACTTGAGTAGGAATATAGTTTAGGTTACAGACAGACTAACACACAATCTCCATTATAATAAGATATTTTATTAGATTAAAACTGAAATGCTTGCGCCCAGAAGGCACATACTTTTGCTAGAAATAATAATAATTTGTCAATGTGAGGAACGGCCCAAGGGAGTTAATGCAGGGGAAAAATATAGATAATACAGAGTTATTTCCCTTATATTTTAAAACGACCTTTTGCAGAGGAAAGTTATGTTACTTTTTGGGGCGCAGTTTGACGTGATTAACGGATGTAAATTGCCTCCCTCCACCCCCAAAAGAAAATGGGATGTCCTGTGTATGACGTTAAAAGGCATCTGATGGTGAGGCACAAGTTCTGGAGATCTGCGAAGTGGGTAGTAGCTTTTTATTGACAATACTCCGAAATTCAATAATTAATGGAGGCGCTTAAGTGTTATGGTTACAGTTGTCGAATGTGCACTCGGCGACCCGAGTCCAAATTCTGTACTAGGCTGTTTGCATTTCACATAGCGCTAATATCATTAGGCTACGAGCCCAAAGGCCAAAAAGGCTCTAGTTTTTGATTTAATTTGTGTAAAGAAAAATAAGGTAACTATAGTGTTGTTTGTTAACCTGTGATTTATTCTTAATATTTCGAGATAAAAAATCTCTTCTACAGATCTCCGGAACTGAAGTTGATGCCAGTGGCTGTCCATTTGGTTCAGGTGATTTGATGGACATGGAAATTACACACACACACACCCATAAATAATCAAACAGACCACCAATAACAAAAAAAATTCATTCAAAGATCAAATTATCCAGTTGGGGAAAAATGACTCATCATTATCGTGAACAATAAAAAAAACAGTCGGTTTATTTACAACACGGCCAGTTTCTTTATTGATATCATTTTTAACAGAAGTCTGTATTTATGGTTTTTTAGTAAAAAGCTTTGCCATTGAGACTTATAAAAACTTCTGATATAATTATCTAGACTCTTATCTTTATTGAAAAAAAGTAAAAATCGTTTTTGCCGGTTCATTTTTTTCATATTACATAAAATAATATAGGGGTAGTAGACCTCATAAAAAATATTTCCCCAAATATATTTAGAAAAAAAACTATTTCAGACATATATTCATCCAAAGGTAAGTAATTATAGAAATTTTCGTGAAAATTGAACCATTAATTTATATTTCATAGAATTTTTAAAAAAACCTTAGTTATAACTTGTTTTTGGCTACGTTAAATTTCAATTGATTTAACGGTGAAAAAATGTAAACATTGTTTTTCGTTTATAATTTGCATTATTTTTGTAAGCCGAACATTTTTTTAAAAAATCATTAGGAGTTTGTTCAACGCTTCTTCTTTCGAGTGAATAAAAAAATTCAAGATAATATTAACCTTTATGCAATTTTTATTATGTTAAATATAGTAGGGAGGGGGGTAAATTTCACGGGGAAAATTGGTGGTAACCACGGAAAACTTTTATATGTGCATCATTTATGCATCAGAAAAATAGTATGATATTCAGGAGTCTATAAGCATTCATTTGGCCGCTTTTTTTCCCACCATCAAAATTACAAATTAAAAGTCATCTTTTTCGCCTTGGGAAACCTACCTACATAGGGAAAGCTATGAATCCATGCATCCTCCTTCTACATAGTACATAGTAGGGTAGAGTAAGCTTGGTGTGGCAACCAGTCTAAGAGAAGGGACACTCTGAACTCAAACTAATCCTGGAGACGGGTAGAAATAAGAAAGGCTACACAGAAAATAAAAGAAAGAAAGAAAGAGTGTAGAGAAAGATAGATAGATAGATAGATAAATATATAATTATATATATATATAATATATATATAGAGAGAGAGAGAGAGAGAGAGAGAGAGAGGGGGTAGAGGAAAAGATAGATAGAGATAGATAGATAGATAGATAGATAGGTGGAGGGAAAAGATAGATAGACAGAGATAGATAGATAGATAGATAGAGAGAGAGAGAGAGAGAGAGAGAGGGGGAGAGGAGGGGGATAAAGAGAGAGAGAAGGGGGACGCGATAGCGCTAACTTGCTTCAATCGAACTGAATGTATGAGACGAAAAAAAAAAGAATGAGTTAAATCAAGATTATTATACTTTTTACATATTGAACTATTTCGCCATTGCTCTTTAGTAAACATATCAAACGTTGTAATAATTAAATCATCATACTGTTATATATCCACAGGTCCTGCTAGTAAAGAAGGTTAAATCAAAATTATTATACTTTTTTACATATTTAAATATTTAGCAATAGCTCTTAAGTAAACATATCAAACATTGTAATAATTAAATCATCATATTGTGGTATATCCACAGGTCTTGCTTGTAAAGAGAGTTAAATATATCACAGTAGGTTGGAACTGTAACGTCTCCCATGTGGCAAAAGTTGCAAATCAACTTAACGAATTAACACACTAAAAATTTCTCTTCAAAATTTTGCCTTCCTTTGAGGAAATAGATTTCAATCTTTTAAAACGTTGACAATATTACAGCTTGGTTTCATGGGGTAAAAAGCAGCATATTGGGGCTATCTGTGATGATGGGGGATATTTGCAATTTGAATTTTACTTATATTTTATTCATTTCGTTAAAAATGATAACCTTTCTGTTTTAAATATTGAAATTGATAAATTTTCTATAGCAAATGAAATCCACTATGAAAGTAGTCTGCAACAGTAGCAAAGCAGACGGATACTAAAAGTACCTACAGACAAACCTATATTTATTTTTATATATAGGAAGCGTATGGTGTAATGGTTAAAGTCATGGGAAATGGACTCGTCGACCCAAGTTCAAATCCTGGATGTGGTAAGTGCATTTCACTTTGCGCTAATACCCTTGGGAAAGGTATGAATCATACTTTCCCTCCAGCTATGGATAAATAGTAGGGAAGACTGGGCTCTTTAACCTTGGTTAGGCAACCGGTCTATGAGAAGGAAAACTCTGAATTCAAACCTGTTAAACTCCGCTTAAGAAATTGACCTTGTGTCACATCCTGCTCATGCGGAGGGGTTGGTAAATATAAATAATTTGCACTCAGTTGTATGGTTTCAGGTATTCCAATCTAATACTAATACTCATAAAACTTCAAGTAATTATTTGTACCAGTGAAATAAAAAAAAACGCCCTGTGGGCGACGTAAAATAAATATTGCCTGAGGGGACGAGAGTTGAAAATTCAATATCATAAGTAAAGTAAAATCATCAAATTCATTAAGGGAAAAAAAAATATTTTAAACTATTTTTTCGGTCAATTTTGTTGTAAACATGGCCGTAAACACTCCCTCAGATTACGTAAAATCCGTATTTTACAAAATAAATTTAAAGAAGTTACCAAAACTCAGGGAATTATCCGATTTTAATGAAATTTTCAGTGTTGATTTGTCAATGAATACATTTTATAATGCATCAGTTATTTTATTTCAAAACCTTTTGATTTAATTAGGTATTTCTGTTATAGTATATTAATAGATAAAATTCATTTAAAATATGAAACGCCTAATTTTATGTTTCAAATTTCATATTTCTTCTATCTGTTTATTTATACTGTAATTAGTTTCAAATTTATATAACTCACAACGATAATTTGTGCCCCAAAAATAAGGGGGGGGGGTCAAAGTTAAGTGACCTGAAAACAATCAGAAAGTTTTAAGATGAGATAACTGATGCATTATAAAATTCATTCATTGTTAAAACCTTGAAAATTTCATTAAAATCGGGTAATTCCCTGACTTTTGGTGATTTTTTTTTCAATCGGGAGTAAATTCATTTTGTAAAATACGGATTTTATGGCAACGTTGAGAGTGCCTAGTTTATATCCATGACTTTTCTAACGAATTACCAGTTAACTTTTAAATTCAAATATTCAAACTAATTGAAAAAGAAATAGGCTACATATTATGTAACAGATTACTTGATTGAATATTTGGTTTTTACGGCATTTCAACTCATCTAGGGTTATTGTATGCCTATACGTTGGGGGATTCTGTACATTGTACGTTTTTATTCACGTTTTTGTGTACTTGTTTCTTAACAGTTTTTGCACACACATATATGATACCAAGGACCCCTAATTAATATAATTAATTTGCACTCAGTTGTATGGTTTCAGGTATTCCAATCTAATACTAATACTTATAAAGCTTCAAGTAATTATTTGTACAAGCGAAATAAAAAAACGCCCTCTGGGCAACGTAAAATAAATATTGCCTGAGGGGATGAGAGTTGAAAATTTAATATCAGAGAGTTCGTATCATAAGTAAAGTAAAATCATCAAATTCATTAAGGGAGTAAAAAATAAAATAAATTTATTAAAGGAGTAGAAAATAAAAAATTTGAAATGGAAACTTAGTTCTGATAACTTTAAATATATATTAAAATAAAACAAACTATATATATATAAATAATACCAGGTATTTATTTATTAAAACTTGTTTAAAAACCAATGAGGACTGTCTAACATTGCATGCTCAAATTTTGAGTGTATTCTATTTATGACAATTTTAGGTAGTGTGACGTAAGCAGTGACGTAGTTTTTATTACCGACAAAGACCGGAAGCGAATCTCCATTATTAATAGATTTAATAATAGACATTTGTTTGTACACACTTATAGTGTTTCAAGTAATAAATTATAATCCTTAGTAAACAATTATAGCTTCAAGTAACTATTCTTAATACAAATAATTTACACTTACCAAGTGGCCGGCTTAGCTCAATCAGTAGAGCGTCCGGGTTCGATACCGGCCCTCGCCAACTCAGCGTATGAGTATCACAAAAATCTGTGCGGTAAAGTGAGGAGCTGATGGTAGGTGTGGAACTCCACCTCATATGCAAAAAAAATCCTTGTCCTAGGGCTTATGAAAAGAGGATAGGCTCCCTCGCTGTCTGGTTGGTATCGACTTTAGACCATCCCGACGACTTTACTTCCTTTTTACTCGGTTTAGCTCAGTCGGTAGAGCGTCCGACTAGGAACTACAAGGTTCCGAGTTCGTTACCGGCCCTCGCCAACTCGCATGAGTAGCACAGGAATTTGTGCGGTAAAGTGAGGAGCTGATGGTAGGTGTGGTGCTCCACCCCAGAAGCTTAAAAACAAGCTCCTTGTCCTAGCGCTAGTGAAAGGGGTATAGACTCCCTTGCTATTTGGCTGATATCGACTTTAGCCCCCCCCCCCCCGATGACTTTATTTACTTATTACTACTCAATGCTGATCATTTTCAAATAGATCTATTTGACCCATAGATGGAGCCCTTACAGTATACCACAGTATGATAATTTAATTATCATAACATTTCATATGTTTACTTAAGAGCTATTGCTAAATAGTTCAATATGTAAAAAGTATGATAATCTTGATTTAAATCTCTCACTCTTTTCATTGTATTTGATTGAAACAGATTAGCATTATCACTTCTGTGCACTCCCCCTCTCTCTCTCTATCTTTTCCCCTAATCTCTTTCTTATTATATTTTTTTGTGTAGCATTTCCTTTTAATTCCCTTTCTTTCTTTATGATAAAAATGGAATGGTTCAGTATTTAGCTGAGATAACAACAGTCATAAGAAATAAGAATTTTGCGGATAAGCAATACAAGATAATCAGGATTTACATTTTTTGCCTTTAATCTTGGATAGTTTGGACAGTCACATTTTTAACCAGAGAGTATTGCAAGATCAAAATAGTTGTACAATTGAGGGACATCAGTATTGATATGTAGATAAAACTTGATCTTCATGGTTTATCTAAAAATACAAGGGATGTCCAGGAAGTAAGATACAAAATTCCTTAATTCAACATGTTTAACTCTGAGGCGCAGTGGAACTGGGAGTCATGGTGTAAGGATTAAAGTTCCAAAACCTTCAAAAAACGTGTTCATCACTTCGAGTAGTCACCAGCTGTACGATTCAAAGTGATATATAATTGAAGACAAAACTCCGACAAGGGTTGACAGAGAAAACATTTAATATGGTACAGCACATGGATTAACAGGGTACATAATACATAGGTGTACATAGACATACATACAAAAGTAGAAGGGAAAAACATAAAAGTACAGATATGAGACTAAGAATAGTCCATGCCGTATAAATCACTTACAGTAATGTAAGGGGGGGCCAAAGCCCCAACAAGAGGGGGGTAGACCAGAGTCTAACCCAAAGTCGTGTCTCGTGGGTCGAACAACCGGAAAAGAGAGGAAGAGACGTTCAAACCAGCCGCTTAAATATAACCGGCCCCTAGCGGGAACCAGCAAACTAAACGGGCAGACAACTCTCCAGGCAAAATACGAAAGTAACGCCACAATGGCAATGAAGGGATACTCTACACTCTCCATAGATCAAGAACTGGAGCATTACCATCAAATATAGTTTATTGCCATACGCAGGGCCCATCTTTTTTGGTGGAGGACAGAGGTTTTACCCGCCCTGTCGGCTGCGGCATTAGAATGCTCCGACTGTACCTCTGCAGAGCGGTAAGATTCCCCCAAATAGGACCACTTATTGGCCGTGGGTGGCGACCCGTGATGCTTAAAGACGGAGTCTTTGTGGTTGAGCAGTCCATGACCTGCAACACTCCAATTAGAACCTTACTTAGGCTAGACGGGCGCTCGGAGAGGCCCCCTCCGATCAATCGGCTGGTCACGTCAAGCCCTAGCACCTATATGATTGCCCCAACCACATTGCCCTTAGGGCAAGCCCCAACCCTTTTTATCATATGGGTGCTAGAAGGCGGTGGCTGCGGGTCTACATGTCCTTAAAATGACGTTAAACTCTATCTGATGGTGAGGTTCCAGTTTGGAGGTTTGGGGAATGTGGAGCACCCCCTTCATCACCATTGCCCTGGTCCACTCTAACCGGAGTGGTAGTACTGTTAGGGTCCCATCTATGGGTTGAATAGAAAAATGTATTTATAAAAAAAATGTGTATCCATTAAGAATGACTTTATTTCAAAATTTAATCTGTATTAAATGACCCACTGAGGTTGATGTGCCGTAAAACAAAACCAAACCAAACAGAAGTATTACCCCTATGTAGAGGACACAGGAGTATTCTAAGATTCGCCGAGAGGTCGACCGTTCATAAAACCGAGGTTTTACCCGCTGCTAGGAAGAATCTCTTGCGTCAGTTGTGACGGCAGGTCATTCATGGAGTAGTAGTGTTGGAAGTGGTGATGACGTGGGCAGGGGGCAAATAAACCCCCTCAGTTGTCCCTTAAGCAAATAACTCACTTTAGTCACAGAATAAATAAAATGGTTTAAATTTAGAATCAACGTTAGATTTCATGTCGTCCAAATTGACTGCAAGGAAGATCCTGTTGCGTCAGTTGTGACGGTGGGTCATTCATGGAGTAGTGGTAGTGTTGAAAGTGGTGATGACGTAGGGGGCAAATACGCCCCCCGCTCAGCTACTAAATCTTTCCCCTTAAGCAAATAACTCAGTAGTCACAGAATAAATAAAACGTTGTTTTAAATTTAGAATCAACGTTAGATTTCATGTCGACAAGACTTTCTGTTAAATAAACTTTTGTTCTGTGATTCATATCCGAAAATAGAAAAAACTACAATGGTCTCGCTTGGGGAATTCATGATGAAAAACACTTGTTGACTACACCTAATATAATATTGTCTAAAATAGTTATTGTGTCGTTTGACAAGTAATATAAACCTTCGAAACTCTCAAATATTATTAGCGGAAGTGTTCCTCTTCCTTCCTTTCTTCTTCTTCTTCTTCTTCTTCTTCTTCTTCTTCTTCTTCTTCTTCTTCTTCATTTGAGATTAATATCGTTCTAATTTTCCATTCGTTTATTCCTTCGTGATATTATTATTATTATTATTATTATTATTATTATTATTATTATTATTATTTTTATCGTTCTTCTTTTTCATTCTTCGTGATTTCTTCTTCTTCTTCTTCTTCTTCTTCTTCTTCTTCTTCTTCTTCTTCTTCTTCTTCTTCTTCTTCTTCTTCCACATTTTTCCTTTTCTTCTTGTTTTTCTTGTTCTTGTTCTTGTTCTTCATTTGAGATTAATATCGTTTTTTTTTCATTCGTTTTTTCCTTCGTGATTTCTTCTTCTACTTGTTCTTGTCCTTGTTCTTGTTCTTGTTCTTGTTCTTCTTTTTCTTCATTTGAGATTATTATCGTTCTTCTTTTTCATTCGTTTATTCCTTCGTGATTTTTTCTTGTTCTTCTTTCTTTCTTTCTTTCTTTCTTCTTGTTCTTCTTTTTCTTGTTCTTGTTCTTGTTGTGCTTGTTCTTCTTCATTTGAGATTAATATCGTTCTTCTTTTTCATTCGTTTATTCCTTCGTGATTTCTTCTTGTTCTTGTTCTTTTTTGTTTTGTTTTGTTTTGTTTTCTTCTTCTTCTTCTTCTTCTTCTTCTTCTTCTTCTTCTTCTTCTTCTTCTTCTTCTTCTTCTTCTTCTTCTTCTTCTCTTCCACATTTTTCCTTTTATTCTTGTTTTTCTTGTTCTTTTCTTGTCTTAATTTGAGATTAATATCGTTCTTTTTTTTCATTCGTTTTTTCCTTCGTGATTTGTTCTTGTTCTTCTTTCTTTCTTTCTTTTCTTTCTTTCTTTCTTCTTGTTCTTCTTTTTTTCTTGTTCTTGTTGTGCTTGTTCTTCTTCATTTGAGATTAATATCGTTCTTCTTTTTCATTCGTTTATTTCCTTCGTGATTTCTTCTTGTTCTTGTTTGTTTTGTTTTGTTGTTGTTTTCTTCTTCTTCTTCTTCTTTCTTCTTCTTCTTCTTCTTCTTCTTCTCCAATTTTTCTTTTTCTTGTTGTTCTTGTTGTTCTTGTTCTGTTCTTGATTTGAGATTAATATCGTTCTTATTTTTCATTCCTTTTTTTTTCGTGATTTCTTCTTCTTCTTCTTCTTCTTCTTCTTCTTCTTCTTCTTCTTCTTCTTCTTCTTCTTCTCAGATTAATATATTTTTTTAGATTAATATATATATATAAAAGAGTTTTCTAATTTGC
>CM042180.1:31559050-31566550 GCA_023376005.1 Doryteuthis pealeii
CATTCGTAAATTGATAAAATAAAATTATTTCATAGTTTGGAGGATCATTTTTAACCATCGAAATATCAAAATTGCTACTAGTCGATGTCTTTGAGACCATCCTTTACTGACTCTGGCAAATAACCCCTTCGCTGCGCCGGGGTAATAATATCATTGGTGGACAAAGGGAGCTCTAAGAGGACCCTGTCTTTTTTTTTTCTTTCTTTTTATTATGCTTGCCGTCTCGCTCCTTCGATGAACCTGTCTTTTTTTTTCTATCTAGTTTTGTTTGTTAATTATTTTCTCCGGAAGAGAAAATCAAAAAACCAAAACCTAAAACATTTTTATCAATAACTTCCGCCCCCAAATCCCCGCCTTCGGAACAGGATGTTTTCCGCCATGTTTTTCAATAAACCACCGCAAAAGGATACTGGGATGAAACTAAAATTTTAAAAGAGGCTTCACAGTAATTTTGCTATGAAATGATATTTAGTCATTCCCTACCACATATTTAATGTTATAGTCACCCCCCCCACACCACACACAATATAATATATAATAAATATATATATATATACATGTAAAATTAAACAAAACACACATCTGTTTAAACAATTCTTATTTTGATCTTTTCGAGTTTTTCTGCCAAACTATTTTAATATGTGGCTGAATTCGCTGGATAAAGTCCACCAATATTCAGGTCCCGGAACTATTAGCACTTCGACAGTGCCATCATCGGGTGAGGTTGTTTCCATTTTTTTAAAAAATATATTAATGTGAGCTGGAAGGAGAAGAATTGATAAAAGTTGTTATAGGCATTTTATTAAAATGTGTTTGTACTGCATTGGAAATAATTTTGTTTAATGATGGTTGATTGTTTTTGTATTAAAGTTCTCGTATGGAGTGTTGTTTATGTTTTTTTTTCTTTGCTGAGAATGTGCCGTATTTATCTGTAAGTATTTCGGTAATTAGAGTGGGCGCATGTGATGTAATTCTAGGTATTGTAAAATTAAGCTATATCGGTATTAAATGGATTGAGGTGAATCCAATATAATAATCATATATTATATATATATATATATATATATATGTGTGTGTGTTGTGTGTGTGTGCGGTGTGTGTGTTGTGATATTATGGGCCTCACTACAATGTTTTCTAAAATTAAGTCATCAGACGAAAAAGTAGTAAAAGTCATTAAACGACAATTCCTTGGATTTGTTATTTTCGTTTAAAAGAATCCTTTATTACCCACCCACCCCTTTACGGATTTTCCTGTCCGTTATGCACACACAGACACACAGACACCACACACACACAGCACACACACACAAATAATAATTACATATATATATATAATATATATATATATAAAAATTATATATATATGAGATACGCAAAAGTTTGGTTTTCAGATGGACGATAGCCGACAATCTTTTGTTTGGAATATGTGCTAATTGAAATCATACCTAATTTAAAAAATTAATAGTTTAATTAATGAATTAGGCGAATATATCTTCGAATTATAAGGCGTAAACAAATCGAAAACAAAGATCAAATCTCTGTTATTGGACATAGAGGCCTATATGCCTCATCAGCGATTACTAGACTGGAAAGCCGCTTTGTGTGACTATTTCGACCCTAATTATATAATCATATTAAGTTATTATATATATACTATATATATATAATATATCATATATAATATTAACTAATTGCGCGTCCTAAACAAAGCGGCCATTTTGCGTATCAGCATCTCCTTTAAAAAAGTAACAAAGCTTGGACCACATACTCATACCATGGAGAGGCAACTGGAAAAATTTAATCCATCTCAACCTGCCTACGCCGCATCCTACGCATACACTGGCAGAACATAAGTGCAAACACAGTAAGTGCATGGAACGACGCAAACATGACAGCATTGCCCGCCATCATCTGTTCACAGGGGCGCCTGCGTTGGGCGTGACCACGTCAGGAGGATGACAAATGCCGCATCCCCAACTAAAGAACTTACTGTTAGTGAGTTAGTAGAAGGCACCGCGCTTTTAAGACTTCAGTCTGTAAGACGACATGAAGACATGCCACATTAACACCAACACATGAGAGGCTTGTGCAATAAAGACCTCTGTGAACCTTGGCGACTCCACGACACACAAGGAACACAGAAGAAGGACTGTGAAATAGAGGGAAGAAGCTGGTCCACAAAAATAAGAGCCAAAAGGAAGGAGAACACAGCAACTCCAGTAAGCATCACTGTTTGCTTGCAGTCACTGTTCCAGAGACTGTCGTTCTAAAATTGGTCTATTCAGCCACTCATACAGTGCAGATTAAAACACAAAAAATGACACTACGCCATCGTCTTTAGTTAAATATTAAAGTGATAGTTTATTACTTTTATCTTGTGAACTGTTTTTTGGTATTATTAACCATGGAACATGAACACTATGAACAAAAAAGAAACAAAAAAAAGAAAAAAAAAAAAAAGGAAAAAGAAAACAAAAAAAATATTCAGCTGTTTTCTGTCCCTCGTTCGGATTTATCCGATATTTTGGCGCAGCCATCACCCTTTATCAATGTATATTAAAAAAACTGTGTGGGAAAAAGTTGAAATCCAGCAAAATGTGAGGAAAAAAAAAAAAAAAAAATGTGTGAAAGGAGGTTTGGGGATGTTTGGTCGTTTTTTTTCTTTCGAAGTTGTGTGACGTACTCATCGAAAGCGATCACGACAAGCTTTAGAATTCGTGCATATCTTGCTCGTGAAAGTTTATCGCATCTTGATGAAAAATTTAAGAATGATAAAAATAATATATATTTATGTCTTGATTATAAAACGAATAAGGATTTACTCTGACAAGGCTTATTTCTTTGTTATACTAAAAAAATGTTGTAGTTTTTAATGATTGTTATTGTTTAATTTTGTATTTTGTATTTAGAATAATATAGATAGAATACATTATTACATGGATAAACGCCTGCGCCGAAACACGTCGTCAGTTAGAATAAAATAAAAAAAATAATCCTATTTTATCCATTCAACATTTTCTTTCCTTTATTTTTCCATTTTGAACATATAGTATTATATATATATATATATATATATATATATTATATATATACTATATATATATATATATATATCTTGATAAGGAGATTCGCTTACGTTTTTGTCGTAACAAAACTACGTCCCTGTTACTGCGTCACATTACCCAAAATTGTCACAACATAGAATTAAATACACTCAAAATTTGAACATGCAAGCATTAGACAGCCTCATTGTTTTTTAAAACAAGTTTTAATAAATACATGATCTGGTATGTATTAATTTTTTTTTCTATAATAGTTTGTTTTATTTTAATACATATCTAGTTTACATTTCAAATTTGTTTTATTTTTTAATCCTTTAAACTGAAATTGGATGATATTTACTTAACTTAGAGTACAAACTCGCTGACATTAATTTTTTAACTTCCCACCCCTCAGCCAATGTTTCAAAAATCTAATTTTACATCGCCCAGGTGGTTTTTCTTATTTTGCTGTGATATCAATTAAAATGTATATGAAATTATAAACATGTATATGATATATATATACATAATATATACATATAATATATATATTTGTAGATATATATAAATCTATTTCTACATATATAATATGTGTTGAGTGTATATAATTTATAGTATATGAAATATGTATAACATGATATATATACATTAAAACATATATATAATAGCAGTATATATAATATATGCTATGTATATAATATAATTAATTAATATGTATAACCATTGTACATTATACATATAAATATATATATATAGACATATTCGTCATATATAATCTATTTCTACACTATATATATGTGTGGTGTGAACAGTGTATATAATATATGTATATGAATATGTATAAACGGAATATAACGTATATATACACATATTCGTTATATATATATAAATCTATTTCTAATTATATATATTATGTGTGTGGTGAGTGATGTTTATGTGTGTGTTGTTTGTCGTGTCTTGCGTTGTTCGCGGTGCGTGTGTGTGTGTGTACTATTCTTTATATAATTGGTTAGTGATTCATAAAATCTCTATGAAAGCGCCTCTCTTTAGATTCTTGTTTTTCCATTTTAGATTGCGTGACGAAATTCGCCCACCAACTTTTTTATGAGATGAAAAGAAAGTTGATCCTACTGAGTGAGAGGGGAGAAGAAAAAAAAAAAACTATAAACCTGAATGGACAAGCTGAATGAAATGGAATTGCCCAATGATGCGACATCAAAAAAAAATATATGCAATAAATAAAAATAAACCATAAAAATAAAACAAAAAAATTTAAAAAAAATATAAAACTCTTTTCATGTCCAATTTGAATGTAGCGAACCACCTTAAAAGATACAGGTTCAGAAAAAAAAGATATTTTTTAAAACATTGAGGTTTTTTTTGCGTAAAAGTTAAACGTATCAACGCCCCACGTATTCAAGAAACGAACCCCTCTAAACCCACCCTTCTTTACCTGTCACCACAATGAAAATAATCAGATTTTGAAAACCTGCCCGGCTTTTGATTGAACCGGAACTACGAAACGTCAGCTGTTCAAGCCGTGAAGCTTAGAATAAGCTGTACCTCTGCATAGTTATAAGACCTCTGACCATGTAAACGTTCACGTTATCATGTAAATATCATTGTAAATATCACATTATCATGTAATTACATGTAAACGTATCACGACCCACGTATCAAGAAACGGAACCCTCTTATAACGTTATAAGACCTCTGACCCATGTCATTTGCAACTAATGAAAGGGTATGGTGTAAAAAAAAACACCCAAGAAGCAAAAGACCAAAATGCTGAGAAGGTGAATTTCATATACAAAAAGGCACAACATATAATGTATTATAAAGATCCTTCATTGATGAATAAACACTGAAAAATTTCATTTAAAATCCGATAATTCCCTGATTTTTGGTAAATGTTTTCTTTGTAGGAGGAGCTAAAGTCATTTTGTCAAAAACGCAGATTAGCCTCATTTTGGTATACCTAGTCTATCTCATTTGCATACGATACTGTATCTCCCTGAATCGAAATGCTTTATTGCAACTAATGAAAGTATGGGTAAAAAAAAAAAAAACCAAAAACAAAGACCTGAATGCTGAGAAGGCGAATTTCATATTACAAAAAAAGACACAACAGATACTTGCTCATGGGGATAAATTTAGAGAATTCTAATTGAACCCGAAATAGAAATGGAATCTGAAGGGAAGATGAGGCTAATGAACCCAATGATGAAAACAAAGAATCAATGGATGAGAATGTTAGAATATCTGACGATGAATCAGAAGAAAATTAGCTTAGACTTAGGTGCCCTGTCAGAAAAAGTCCTGATACTCTCCCTGAAAGCAAGTCTTGATTTCCTAGAATCTTTAGATGAAGTCAGAGATCTACTAAGGGCATAAAGCCATTTCGATTCAGGGAGATACAGTATCGTATGCAAATGAGATAGACTCTAAAAGAAGTCTGCCTCAGTAGCAAGGCAGACGGCTACTACTTTTACCTAAAGATAATGCTTGCTATTCCTGATTGTCATCAAAATTATGACCTGAGTGAAATGCAATAAAAATGAAGGATGATACAAGTAAAAATGATTAACAAAGTATTATATAAAAACTAATAAAGAGTTGAATGCTGAGAAGGCAAATTTCATATAAAAAAAGGACACAAAAATATTGGTGACCTGAGTGAAATGCAATAAAAATGAAGGATGATACAAGTAAAAATGATTAACAAAGTATTATATAAAAACTGATAAAGAGTTGAATGCTGAGAAGGCAAATTTCATATAACAAAAAGGACACAAAAATATTGGTAACCTGAGTGAAATGCAATAAAAAATGAAGGAGATACAAGTAAAAAATGATTAACAAAGTTATTATATAAAACTGATAAAGAGTTGAATGCTGAGAAGGCAAATTTCATATAACAAAAAGGACACAAAAATATTGTGACCTGAGTGAAATGCAAATAAAAAATGAAGGATGATACAAGTAAAATGATTAACAAAGTATTATAGAAAAACAAATAAAGAGTTGAATGCTGAGAAGGCAAATTTCATATAAAAAAAAGGACACAACAAAGGACTTCATTTTTATTGCATTTCACTCAGGTCACCAATATTATAAAAAAAAAAACAGGCAAAATATACTTACTCATGAGGATCAAGTAGACGTCTAATCGAACCTGACGAAATAGAAATGGAATCTGAAGGGGAAGATGAGGCTAGTGAATCCAATGATAAAAATGAAGAATCAATGGATGAGAGTGTAAGAATATCTGACGATGAATCAGAAGAAAATTAACTTAGATTAAGTCCCCTGTCAGAAGAAGTCATGATACTCTCCCTGCAAGCCAGTCTAAATTTCCGGGAATCTTCAGAAGTCAACGATCTACAAAAGGCATAAAGTCATTTCAATTCATGGAAGTATAGTATCATATGCAAAAGTGTGGCGAGTGGCTACGGATATTCGAACTCGCTATCTCCTCGTAGCTGAAATGCTGTTGGCAGTGACCCGGATGAGGTATATCGGAATTTGCATAAGGGTGGCCGAACGAGCAGAAATAAGACGGACGGTCGCTGACAGCGGAAGTGAGGAAGAAAGCAAGTGTTTGGACGGCAAGTGAAATCTGACGACTGCTATTTGGGGTGTCAGGAAGTGAGAGTAACGTGCTCAGTTGGTAGAGACAGTGCTGACGGCGAAAGGAATTACATTTCGTTTGCTAGAGAGACTTGCAAAAGATTAATATCATCTTAAATTTTTAGACCATCCAAAAGAGATAGACTATAAAAATAGTCTACCTCATTAGCAGGACAGACGGCTACTAACTGTAATTACAAGTAAACGCACGTTCCCGAGGTTGACTGACTTTATATCAAAGATATGTACTGGGTATGACACTAAACTTCATCTGATGATAAGGCCCCAGTCCTTAATAAATAAAAGAGTATCCCTTCATCACCATCACTCCAGTACTTCACTCTACTGCTAGGGTGGCACGTGGTGTAATGGTTACCGTCGTAGACAACGGACACGGCGAGACGAGTTCAAATCCTAACGAGGCTGTTTGCATTTCACTTAGTGCTAATACCAAATGAATTCAAATATTCTCCTTCAGCTATGGGTAAATAGTAGGGCAGAACAGGAGATGGAAAACTCTGAATAAACTCCGCTTGAGAAATTGACCTCGTATGGTGAGGTTGGTAAATATGTATAGTACCTGTCAGAGTCAAATAGATATAGTATTATCTGCGTTATTCGGACTATTGTTCTCATCTTCATTGTTATCTGTACAACGTTTCGGCCGATATTCCCTCCGGCCTTCTTCAGGTATTTCTTGTCGGACTCGGGAACCTTCTCGGACTCGGGAACCTTCTTGTCGGATTCGGGAACATTCTTTTCGACAAGAAATAACGGAAGAAAGCCGGAGAGCATATCGGCCGAAACGTTGTACAGATAACAATAAAGA
>CM042180.1:31571550-31582867 GCA_023376005.1 Doryteuthis pealeii
ATAATGATAATAATAACAATAATAACAATAACAACAACAATAATTAGAAGAAAATGAAATAAACCCTATATATGTGTGTGGGGGGACATCTTCAGGGTAATTCTTAAACCATATATATATATATGTGTGTGTGTGTGTGTGTGTGTATAGTTAGGCAGCATTTCTTCTTTTAGGCATATATTATGTGTGTGTGTGTGTGTGTGTGTGTGTGTGTGTGTGAGCCATCTTCAGGGTAATTCTTAAACCATACAACAATGGGTTGTTCCATTTCGCTATTTATATGAAATAGCGAAATGGAACAACCCATTGTTGTATGGTTTAAGAATTACCCTGATGATGGCTCACACACACACACGCATATATATATATATATATATATATATATATAATATATATATATATATGGTTTAAGAATTACCCTGAAGATGGCCCACACACATATTATGGTTTAAGAATTACCCTGAAGATAGCCCATGCACACAAGATTTTAGAAGCACTGCATATTAGACACAAAAATCCAAAACTAAACAAAATTAACTTTTGGCGGAAAGTACTTGAACAATCACTTATGGCAAATATATCAGCCAATTTTCGCCAGATATCATTAGAACAATCCGGCAATTTGAAAGGACAAGGAACGAAATTTGCAGACAAAAAATGGCTGCATTGTTCAATAGTATATGCCTAAAAGATGAAATGCTGCCTAACTATACGCACACACACACACACACACACATATATATACATATATGGTTTAAGAATTACCCTGAAGATGGCCCACGATAGGGCGGAAAGTACTTGGATAATCACCTATTGTAAATATATCAACCAATTTTCGCCAGATATTATTAGAACAATCCGGCAATTTGAAAGGACAAGGAACAAAATTTGCAGACAAAATGGCTGCATTGTTCAATAATATATATATATATATATATATATATATATATATATATAATATATATATGTGTGTGTGTGTGTGTGTGTATATATAGTCATCCGCAGACACGCGTTTCGACTTATCATGTCTCTTCAGTGTGGCTAGACATGTGTAAGCTACCAACAGCCGGGATTGAAATTCGATCGGTTCAGCATCAGTCAGACACCTTAACCGCTAAGCTATTGTCATCCACAGAATGCAAAGGGGGTTTTAACTGTTATTAATACACACATCCCTATGTATGTAAAGGCCGGCATATAGTGGTCCATCCCTTATATAGGAGAGCGTTGCGTTTGCGCTTTATTTGTCGGTCATCGGCGAAATCTCTCCCAAAGTGCTCAACCCCAGGGCGATGGGAAGCATATATATATATATATATATAATATATATATATATAGATGGTATATTTATTAGTAAATAGTGCTCAATATCGTGCAAACTGCATGTATATCTAAGTTAGGGTAGTGTGGACATGAATTTAAGAGTGATTGGTCGGAGAATTGCATTGACTTAATATTCACGCTACTCTAATTTTTATATATATATATATATATATATATATATATATATGGAAAAGGTGACTTACCGGTGAATATGGTCACGATGGTTAAGTGGTGCAGAATTCAGGGGGGTATGCCAGCGATATAACAAATACAAAGAGCTCACTACGTAAGTAGAGCAAATTTATTATAAAATGGATACAAGAGATAACCTACTCGAGTTTCACCATAAGGATCTTCAGGGTTAAATCCACTGAATTAATCGAGATACCGATTAATCGCAGTCGATTACACGTATGTGTTCATTGCATTAAACTGTTATTAACGAACTCTTTAATGCAATGAACACACATGTGTAATCGACAGCGATTAATTGGTATCTCAATTAATTCAGTGGATTTAACCCTGAAGATCCTTATGGTGAAACTCGAGTAGGTTATCTCTTGTAACTATTTTTATTTGTATATATATATATATATTATATATATATATATTACCGCGTGAGTATTGTGTTTATACATATGTAACTCGAGAAATGGTGATATAGTATCCGTAAACTTATTTATTAGGTTTTAAACCTGCTCTGCTATTATAGCATTGAACAGATTTTCTACGCACACCCATTTTATTTGGTCTCCCTCAAGGTTATATATATATATATATATATATATATATATATATATATATATATAGCCTTATGTCCATATGTTAACATCACTTTCATATCCATTAACGTCAATGTTAAAAAATAAAAATAAATAAAGATAAAAAAAAAAATCCACCCCCAATATTCAGCCATATTGCCTTTCGAAATGACAGACGTATATTTAAGAAAGTCTTAAACACATTAAAAGAGCGCACATATGAAATTCAAAGGAACATTACTTTATGAATGATCTTAGCCTAGTCATTCATAACTCACTGTGTTGGCGAACCGCGTCGAATCTTCAATGAAGTCGACTGTTTTATTCAAATCTAAACCTCAGGCGTTATTACATTATTTTACCCGCTGTTTCGTATCATTTCAATTTATTTAGTCAATGTTTATTTTACGTTAGTTCGTTTTTTTATCAGGCCAAATGTAAATCGAGACAGTCACAGGAAATCAAGAGACAGCTAGTTTCCGTAAGACACCAACAATTACACTGGTTTACAAAGAAACGTTATGCGTATAACAGTAAAGATGAGGACAATAGTCCGAATAATCCAAATAATACTCTTAAACAACTATATTAAATGTTGAAATAGTCAAATTACACTGGTTTACAAAGAAATTGAGGCAAGCACAAAAATAGCTGTTTTAACCTAATTTGGGAGTGCTGAATTCAGATTTGAAATCCGTTTTTACTCATCACCTCTAGTTTTTTTTAGATATGCATACTGTACATTTTGTACACATACTGTACATAAAGGCGTATATGAATTCAGGGTTAATTTCTAATATTGTGTGACTTATGTCTTCTTTTTTAGTTATTATGCAATAAATGTAAGTGATAGCATTACATTATATATATATATAATAATAGCTATATATCAAGACGGATTTTGGCAGTTAAGCGTAGCCAACACGTCTCAATCAACAGCCAGTAGTGCACTGGCAGTCAGCGCCGGAGGTTGTCGTCTCTCGCAGCGCAGGAGAAAAGTGTCCCTCGACAATTCTGTTACACAATCTTTTGGGTATATATTTGTATTACAATTTCCAACGACCACATTTTATTGCCTTACATATGATTTAATTTTACTTTGTTTTTGTTTTGTTTTTATTCATATTCTCCAATGGCTTCAAGCTCGTCAAAACATCGAGGATGCCTCAACAAGGCCAATTCTTTCTGAATTGTGTACATTCAAGTATATTTATTCCGTCAATGTTTTTTATCTATCTTGTTTTATCTGTAATAAGCTGCTGCAACTGTTAAAATAATCACGTATATACTCTGTATATGCTAAAATGAGACTATTAAAAAGACAAGACTAGAGGTGATAGAGCAAAACTGTTTATAAATTTGAATTCAGCACACCCAAATTAGTAAAAAAAAAACACTTATTCACATTCTTGCCTCAGCCAAAAAGTATTTTTTTGTATACCAGTGTTATTATTCGAGTTTTTCACACCCACCTTAGCCGGTGGTTAACTGGAAGCTGAGTGACAGCAAGTTTCCTCAGCCTATCTTAACAGTGCTGTAGTTTGGATGGTCTCGATTCTTCCTCTGATTTCCAATTCACCCAAATTCTTTTCCAGAGATTTGGGGACCGTTCCAAGAGCACCAATTACAATTGGTACGACGTAATTGTAGTTGGTGTCCTTAAAACGATTATTATTATTACTAGTACAAAATAAAAAACGTCCTCCGGGCGATGTAAAATTAGATTTTTGAAACATATTGCCTGAGGGATGGGAGTAAAAAATTCAATGTCAGCAAGTTTGTACCCTAAGTAAGTAAAATCATCAAATTCATTAAAGGATTAAAAAATAAAACAATTTGAAATGTAAACTTTGAATATGTATTAAAATAAAACAAACTATATATAGATATATAATACCAGTCATGTATTTACTAAAACTTGTTTTTAAAAACTATGAGGACTATCTATTGCTGCATGTTTAAATTTTGAGTGTATTTATTCTATGTTATGACGTATTCTATGTAATGACGATTTTGGGTAATGTGACGTAAGCAGTGACGTAATTTTTGATACAGACAAAAACCGGAAGCGAATCTCCATTATTAATTGAATTATTATTATTATTATTATTATTATTATTATTATTATTATTGTGAGTTTTTCACAACAGCATTAGTTGATGGTATTTCGCTGGAGTCTGAGTGACAAGTCTCCCCTGGTCTCGATGACCCTCTTGGGAATTCTAGCCGTTTGTAGCAATGCAGTTGTCTGGATGGTCTCAATTCTTCCCCTGATTTCCAGTTGCTTCCGCTTTTTTTCCAAGATTTTGAGACCGTTTTCCTCAAGCCAGATGTAAACCGGAACATTCACAGGAAATCAAGAGGCAGCTAGTTTTCGTAAGACACCAACAATTATTATTATTTCACTCCATTCGAGATTTTCACACCCGACTTAGCTAGTGGTTCACTGTAGGCTGAGTGACTGCAGGTCTCCTCAGGTCTCCAGGATTCTTCTGAGTCTTCTAGCCGATCTTAACAGTGCTGTAGTTTGAATGGTCTCGATTCTTCCTCTGATTTCCAATTCACCCAAATTCTTTCAAGAGTTTTGGGGACCGTTCCAAGGGCACCAATTACAATTGGTACGACCTAATTATAATTGGTGCCCTTAGAACAATTATTATTCATAACAATGAAGAAAGAAAAAAACAGAATAAAAAGATATAAAAATCCCTACATAGGTTAAATGTGTGAAAATCTTCTTCAAAAAGTTACTTCTAACTCACATACGTACGTGTGGAGTAAATTTTTAAAGAAAACAAACACAGGATGTCATGAACAATGGGAACTCTTTATGTCGATACTTAAGTATTTCGGTTTTTTTATAATTAAAACCTTCTTCAGGACATTGAATATTTGTATAAGTAAAAGATGAAAGATGTTCAGCGTATGTTGAATGTGTGATAAAAAGTTATTTACCGTTATTTACGTGGCGTTTATAGATGAAACCCAATGATGCGATCATTGCATGTGAAAGCGAAAATTGATGATCAGAAACCGTCGCATGTCGAACGTGAAATGTCCACGAGTAAATGTTAAAAATAAGGTTATGACGTATTTTATATGAATATTACTGTGTAGAAAAGAGAAAATTGTTATTTGATGAAATGTTTAGCACACACACACACACACACACACACACACACACATACATACATACATATATATATAATATATATATATATATATATATATTATATATATTATATATATATATATATAAATAAGTGTATTTTGGCAGCATTTTTTCTTTTATACAAGTGTTGTTAAACTGTACAGACAATTCTTGTCGGACAAGTTTTTGGTTGATCCGTACTAATTTTCGGGCCATCTTTTTGGTGTCGGGGTGTAACAAAATAAACTTTGAATTAAGTCTACATATTCTCAACTGCTTATAATTTCCCGCCTATCCTCCTTCCACTATACCCCTCCACTTCTCACAACTTGTGCCCCCCTCCCACAAAAAAATCACTACTGCATTGCTCGCTCGAACCACTACCATTCCTACAACCTCCCACTACCAATGGTTATTACCTCCCACTTCTAATTCCTTGCTACTACTCGTTCTCGTTAAAAACGAGACACGAAATCATACCATCGTTTCCAACCTGAGGATGGCAAATTGTATTGCCGAAAGCGCTCGTTTTGAAACCTTTGGTGGACTGTTACACCAGTTACACCCCGACACCAAAAAGATGGCCCGAAAATTAGAAAGGATCAACCAAAAACTTATATACACATACACACATATACACATACATATATACATATAATTAAAAAAAAAAACGAAATACTTAAGTATCGACATAAAGAGTTTCCATTGTTCATGACATCCTGTGTTTGTTTTCTTTAAAAAATTTCTGCACATACTGTCGGATTAATTTCCTCATCTTACTTCCATACATACGTGTGCACACGTAAGTATGTGTATGCGTATATGTATATATGTATTTATTTATCTGCTTCCAGGATTCGTCCAAGACAATATACAACACATTTGTGTTGTTCCCATCTATCTCGTTCTCCTAGCATTTCATTTAAGACAAAATGGTGCAGCCAAACATTAGTACTGATACGGCTCTACGAGAAGGTAAATATGGTAAAAAAACAATGAACAAAGAACAGAAATAAAAAAGAAGGACATTCCTTATATAGTTTAAATAAAAACGGAATGGTCCATTATTTATCTGAAATGCCGCCCTGTCGGCTGGGGCATTAGAATGCACCGACTGCACCTCTGCAGAGGGGTAAGACTCCCCCACTGGGGTCACCTGTTGGCCGTGGGTGGCGACCAGTGATGCTGAAGGATAGAGCCCAGGTGGATGAGCAGTTCATGACATGCAATACTCCACTTTGGCCCTATCTTGGGCTAGACGAGCGGTCGGAGAGGCCCCCTCCGACCAATCGGCTGGTCACGTCAAGCCCTAGCACCTATATGATTTTCCCAACCCTATTGCCCTTATGGCAAGCCCCAACCCCTTTTTATCATATGGGTGCTAGAAGGCGGTGGCTGCGGGTCTACATGTCCAGGGAATGACGTTAAACTCTGTCTGATTGTGAGGTTCCAGTTTTTGGAGGCTTGGGGAATGTGGAGCATCAATTCTTAATGGATAATACAATTTTTAATAAATACATTTTTCTATTTAACCCATAGATGGGACCCTAACAGGTACTACCACTCCGGGTCAGAGTGGACCAGGGAGCAATGGTGATGAAGGGGTGCTCCACATTCCCCAAACCTCCAAAACTGGAACTCCGACCGCCCGTCTAGCCCAAGATAGGGCCAAAGTGGAGTATTGCATGTCATGAACTGCTCATCCACCTGGGCTCTATCCTTAAGCATCACGGGTCGCCACGCACGGCCAACAGGTGGACCCATTGGGGGAGTCTTACCCCTCTGCAGAGGTGCAATCGGTGCATTCTAACGCCCCAGCCGACAGTGCGGTGGTATGTATGAGTGTATATATGTAAATGGAGTTCAATTCCTGGATGAAGCTGTTGGAATTTCACAGAGCGCTAATATCTTGGGAAAGGCATGAATCCAACTCTCCCTCCAACTATGGATAAATAGTACGACTCTTTACCTTGGCTAAGTAACCAGTCTAGGAGAAGGAAAATTCTGAATTCAAACCCCCTGTTAAACTCCACTTAAGAAATTGACTCACACATATTTCTACTTCAGAGAATTGAACTCCATTTTACATATATACACTCATACATACACCGCACTTGTTTCGCTGGGGGCGTTAGATGCACCGATTGGCAACCTCGTGCAGAGGGTAAGAACTCCCGGCAATGGTCCACCTGTTGGCCGTGCGTGGCGACCCAGTGATGCTTAAGGATAGAGCCCAGGTGGATGAAGCAGTTTCATGAAATGCAATACTGCACTTTTGGCCGCTATCTGGGCTAGACGGGGGGCGGGTCGAGTTCCAGTTTTGGAGGTTTGGGGATGTGGAGCACCGCTTCATCACCATTGCTCGCCTGGTCCACTCTGAGCCGAGTGGTAGTACCTGTAGGGTCCCATCTATGGGTTAAATAGAAAATGTATTTATAAATAATTGTATTATCCATTAAGAATTGATGCTCCACATTCTCCCAAGCCTCCAAGAAACTGGAACCTCACAATCAGACAGAGTTTAACGTCATTCCCTGGACATGTAGACCACGCAGCCACCGACCTTCTAGCACCCTATGATAAAAAGGGTTGGGGGCTTGCCATAAGGGCAATAGGGTGGGAAAATCATATAGGTGCCTAGGGCTTGACGTGACCAGCCGATTGGGTCGAGGGGCCTCTCCGACCGCTCGTCTAGCCCAAGCAGGGGCAAAGTGGGTATTGCATGTCATGAACTGCTCATCCACCCTGGGCTCTATCTTCAGCATCACTGGTCGCCACCCCGGCCAACAGGTGACCCCAGTGGGGAGAAGACCTCTGCAGAGGTTGCAAGTCGGTGCATTCTAATGCCGCACGCCGACAGGGCGGCATTTCAGATAAATAATGGACGCCATGTTCCGTTTATTTAACTATAATAGGATGTCCTTCTTTTTTTATATTCTGTCTATTGTTCATTGTTTTTTTACATAATATTTCTATATGAGCGTATCAGTCTAATGTTTGGCTGCACCATTTTGTTTAAATGAAATGCTGAGGAGAACGAGATAGATGGGACAACAAAGGAAAGGAAGGAAGCAGATAAATACATGTATATACATATACGCAATCACATACTTAGTGTGCACACGTATGTATGGAAGTAAGATGAGGAAATTAATCGGGGGGGGGGCAGATGGCAGTCGTGCTGCAGCGCACGGCGGGGGGGGGGGGGGGAGAGGGGGACGGGGGCCGGGGCGACAGTATGTGCAGAAATTTTTATAAGAGAACAACACAGATGTCATGAACAATGGAAACGTCTTTAATATAAGAGAAGTAAAGAGTTAATTATATGTATTACTCCGCATGTGTTATGTGTGTATGTGTTATAAGAGTTTTGGTTGCACGTGCTTTTCTAATTTTCGGGCATCTTTATAGGGCTCGTCGGGGTGTAACTGGTGTAGGACAGCCCACCAAAGGTTTTCAAGAGAGCGATATAGCGCTTTCGGCAATACAATTTTGTTTCGCCTCAGGTGTTGGCAAACGATGGTATGATTTCGTGTCTCGTTTTTAACGAGAACGAGTAGTAGCAAGGAATTAGAAGTGGGAGGTAAATAACCATTGTAGTGGAGGTTGTAGGAATGGTAGTGGTTCGAGCGAGCAATGCAGTAGTGATTTTTTGTGGGAGGGGGGCACAAGTTGTGAGAAGTGGAGGGGTATAGTGGAAGGAGGATAGGCGGGAAATTATAAAGCAGTTGAGAATTATGTAGACTTAATTCAAAGTTTATTTTGTTACACCCGACACCAAAAAGATAGAGCCCGAAATTAAGTACGGTTATCAACCAAAAACTTGTCCGACAAGAATTTCTGGTACAGTTTAACAACACTTGTATAAAAAGAAAAATGCTGCCAAAATACACTTATTATATATATATATATATATATTATATAGTATATATAGTATATATATATTATAGTATATATATGTATGTATGTATGTGTGTGTGTGGTGTGTGTGTGGTGTGTGTGCTAACATTTCATCAAATAACAATTTTGCTCTTTTCTTACACAGTAATTTCATATAAAATAGTCATAACCTTAATTTTTAACATTTACGTCGTGGACGTTTTTCCACGTTTCGCCGATGCGACGTTCTCCTGATGGCATCAATTTTCGCTTTACACATGGCAATGATCGCATCATTGGGTTTTCTCTATAAACGCACGTAATAACGGTAAATAACTTTTTATCACACATTCAATCATACGCTGAACATCTTTCATCTTTACTTAACAAATATTCAATGTCCTGAAGAAGGTTTTAATTAAATAAAAAAACCGAAATACTTAAGTATCGGAATAAAGAGTTCGCCCGCATTGTTTCATGACATCGCTGTGTTTGTTGTTTGACTTTAAAAATTTCCTTCCACACGTACGTATGTGAGTTAGAAGTAACTTTTTTGAACGAAGATTTCGAACAAGCATTTAACCTATGAGGAGATTTTTATATCTTTTTTATTTCTGTTTTTTTTCTTTCTTCATTGGTTATGAATAATAATTGTTCTAGGGAGGGCACCATTATAATAGGTCGTACAATTGTACATTGGTGCCTTGGAACGGTCGCCCAAAACTCTGAAGAATTTGGGTGAATTGGAAATCAGAGGAAGAATCGAGACCCATTTCAAACTACAGCACTGTTTAGATCGGCTAGGAAGACTCAGAAAGAATCCTGGAGATCCTGAGAGACTGCAGTCACTCAGGCTAGCAGTGAACCACTAGTAAGTCCGGGTGTGAAAATCTCGAATGAGTGAAATAATAATGAATTGTTGTGTCTTACGAAACTAGCTTGCCTGCTGTGATTTCCTGTGGAATGTCTCCTGGCTGTTACAGTCTGCGCGTTGAGGAGTAACATAGCGGTCCAAATCTTGGAAAAAAGGGCGGAAGCAACTGGCAAATCAGGGAAGAGAGATTGGAGACCAATCCAGAGCAACATGCTTGGCTTACAAACGGCTAGAATTCCAAGAGGGTCATCGGAGACCAGGGGAGACTTGTCAACTCGACTCCAGCGAATACGCATCAACTAATGCTTGTTGTGAAAACTGCGCATATAATAATTAAATAATAATAATATAATAATAATAAATTCAATTATAATGAGGATTCGCGTCCGGTTTTTGTCTGTATCAAAAATACGTCACTGCTGTACGTCACAATTACCCAAATCGTCATTAATAGAATACGTCATAACATAGAATAATACCACTCAAAATTTAACATGCAGCAATAGATAGTCTCCATAGTTTTTAAAAAAGTTTAGTAAATACATGACTGGTATTTATATCTATATATAGTTTGTTTAATTAATACATTATTCAAAGTTTATCTATTTCAAATTTTTATTTTTTTAATCCTTTAATGAATTTGATGATTTACCTTCACTTAGGGTACAAACTTGCTGACATATGAATTTTATACTCCCATCCCTGCAGGCAAATATGTTTCAAAATGTAATTTTAGCATCGCCCGAGGACGTTTTTTTATTTTGTACTAGTATAATAATAATCGGTTTATAAGGACACCACTACAATTACGTCGTACGCAATTGTAATTGGTGCTCTTGAACTTGTCCCCCAATCTCTGGAAAAGATGTTTTGGTGAATTAGGAAAATCAAGAGGAAGAATCGAGAACCGACCAAACTACAGCACTGTTAAGATAGGCTGAGGTAAAATTGCTGTCCTCAGCTTCCAGACTTAACGCACGGCTAAGGTGGGTGGTGAAAAACTCGAATAAAACACTGGTATACAAAAAAATACTTTTTGGCTGAGGCAAGATGTGGAATAAGTGGTTTTTTTTTTTACTAATTTGGGTGTGCTGAATGTCAAATTATAAACAGTTTTGCTCGTACCACGCCACACTCTAGTCTTGTTGGTTTTGGAATAGTTCCTCATTTTAGCATATCAGAGTATGATACGTGATTATTTTAGCAGTTGCAGCAGGCTTATTACAGATAAAAAAGATAAAGATAAAAACATTGCGGAATATATACTTGAAGTGTACACAATTCAGAAAGAATTGGCCTTGTTGAGGCATCCTCGATGTTTTGACGAGC
>CM042180.1:31582967-31602967 GCA_023376005.1 Doryteuthis pealeii
ATAACAGTAAAAATGAGGACAATAGATCGAATATTACAATAATACTCTTTAAATTAACTATATTAAATGTTAAATAGTCAAATTACATGGTTACAAAGAAATTGTGGAAGCACAAAAATAGCTGTTTTAACCTAATTTGGGATGCTGAATCAGATTTGAAACCGTTTGTTTTTACTCATCACCTCTAGTTTTTAGATATGCATACTGTACATTTTGTACACATTACTGTACATAAAGGCGTATATGCATTCAGGGTTAATTTCTAATATTGGATGACTTATGTCTTCTTTTAGTTATTATGCAATTAAATGTAAGTTGATAGCATTAATCTATATTATATATATACTATATATCAAGACGGATTTTGGCAGTTAAGCGTAGCCAAAACACGCTCAAATCAGAGAGGCCAGTAGGCGACTGACAGTCAGTGTCGTCCCGTCGCAGCGGAGGAGAAAGTGTCCCCTCGACAATTGTGTTACAACAAATCTTTTTGGGGGTATTATATTTGTATTACCAATTTCCAACGACCACATTTTATTGCTTACATATGATTTAATTTTACTTGTTTTGTTTTTATTCATATCTCCAATGGCTTCAAGCTCGTCAAAACATCGAGAATGCCTCAACAAGGCCAATCTCTCTTGAATGTGTACTTGTGTCATCAAGTATATTTATTCCGTCAAGTTCGTTTACTATCTTGTTTTATTTAATAAGCTGCTGCAACTGTTTGAAATAATTCACGTATATACTCTTATATCTAAAATGCAGACAATAAAAAAGAAAAACTAGAGGTGATAGAGCAAAACTGTTTATAAATTTGAATTCAGCACACCCAAATAGAAAAAAACACCTATCAATTCTTGCCTCAGGCCAAAAAGTATTTTTTTTGTAAACCATGTGTTATTATTCGATTTTTCACACCCACCTTAGCCGGTGGTTCACTGGAAGCTGACTTGTGAACAGCAAGTCTCCTCAGCCTATCTTAACAGTGCTGTAGTTGGAATGGTCTCGATTCTTCCTCTGATTTCCAATTCACCCAAATTTCTTGTCCAGAGATTTGTGGGACCGTTCAAGAGCACCAATTACATTTGTACGACCTAATTGTAGTTGGTTCCTTAGAACGATTATTATTATTTACTAGTACAAAATTAAAAAACACCCTCCGGGCGATGTAAAATAGATTTTTTGAAACATATTGCCCGAGTGGAGTAAAAAATTCAAATAGTCAGCCAGTTTGCTACCCTAAGTAAGTAAAATCATCAAATTCATTAAAGGATTAAAAAATAAAACAATTTGAAATGTAAAACTTTAAAATATGTATTAAAATTAAAAACAAACTATATAAGATATATAATACCAGTCATGTATTTATTAAAACTTGTTTTAAAAACAATTGAGGACTGTCTATGTTGCATGTTCAAATGTGGAGTGTATTTATTCGTATGTTAAACGTATTCTATGTTATGACGATTTTGGGTAATGTGATTGTAAAGCAGTGACGTATTTTTTGTTTACAGACAAAAACCGGAAAGCGAATCTCCATTATAATGAATTATTATTATTATTATTATCATTATTATATTTATTATTATTATTATTAGGAGAAAGATTTTTCCAACAGCATGTTGATGGTGTTTCCGCTGGAGTCTGGAGACAATAAGTCTCCCCCTGGTCTCCAGGACACTTTTGCGTATTCTATCCGTTTATGCAGCAATAGCAGTTGTCTGGTATTGGTCTCATTCTTCCCTGATTTCCAGTTGCTTCCGTCTTTTTTTCCAAGATTTTGAGACCGTTTTTCAGCAAGCAGATGTAAACCGGAGCATTCACAGGAAAATCAAGAGGGCAGCTAGTTTTGTAAGAAACCAACAATTATATTATTTCACTCCATTCGAGATTTTCACACCGACTTAGCTAGTGGTTCACTGTAGGCTGAGTGACTGCAGGTTCTCCTCAGGTCTCCAGGACTCTTCTGAGTATTTAGCCGATCTTAACAGTGCTGTAGTTTGAATGGTCTCGATTCTTCCTCTGATTTCAATTCACCAATTCTTTCAAGAGTTTTGGGACCGTTCTAAGGGCACCAATTACAATTGGTACGACCTAATTATAATTGGTGCCCTTAGAACAATTATTATTCATAACAATGAAGAAAGAAAAAAAAAACAGAAAAAAAGATATAAAAATCCCTACATAGGTAAATGTGTGAAAATCTTCTTCAAAAAGTTTCTTCTGACTCACATACATACGTGTGGAGAAAAAATCTTTAAGAAAACAAAACACAGGATGTTCATGAAGATGGAAAACTCTTATGTCAATACTTAAGTATTTGGTTTAAAAAAAAATTAAAACCTTCTTCAGGACATTGATATTTGTATGAGTAAAAGATGAAAGATGTTCAGTGTATGTTGAATGTGTGATAAAAGTTTATTATCCGTTATTTACGTGGCGTTTTATATGAAAGCCGATGACGCGATCATTGCATGTGAAGCGGAAAATTGATGATCAGAAACCGTCGCATGTCGAACGTGAATGTCCACGAGTAAATGTTAAATAAAGTTCTGACGTATTTTATATGAATATTAATGTGTAAAAGAGAAAATTGTTATTTGATAAAATGTTTAGCCACACACACACACACACACACACACACACATATATATATATATGTATTTATATATAATAATAATATATTAATAATATATATAATATATATATATATATATATAATAAGTGTATTTTTTGGCAGCATTTTTCTTATACAAGTGTTGTTAAACTGTACAGACAATTCTTGTCGGACAAGTTTTTGGTTGATCCGTACTAAATTTTCGGGCCATCTTTTTGGTCGGGCTGTAAACAAAATAAACTTTGAAATAGTCAACATATTCTCAAATGTTTATAATTTCCCGCCTATCCTCCTTCCACTATACCCCTCCACTTCTCACAACCTGTGCCCCCCTCCCACAAAAAATCACTACTGCATTGCTCGCTCGAACCACTACCATTCCTACAACCTCCCACTACCAATGGTTATTACCTCCCACTTCTAATTCCTTGCTACTACTCGTTCTCGTTAAAAACGAGACACGAAACCATACCATCGTTTCCTACCTGATGATGGCAAACTGTATTGCCGAAAGCGATCGTTTTGAAAACTTTGGTGGACTGTTACACCAGTTACACCCCGACACCAAAAAGATGGCCCGAAAATTAGAACGGATCAACCAAAAACTTATATATATGTATATATATAGGGAAACAATACATCTGCATATACATATACATACATATATACACATACACACATATACACATACATATATACATATAATTAAAAAAAACGAAATACTTAAGTATCGACATAAAGAGTTTCCATTGTTCATGACATCCTGTGTTTGTTTTCTTTTAAAAAATTTCTCCACATACTGTCGGATTAATTTCCTCATCTACTTCCATACATACGTGTGCACACTAAGTATGTGTACGCGTATATGTATATATATGTATTTATTATCTGCTTCCAGGATTCGTCCAAGACAATATACAACACATTTGTGTTGTTCCCATCTATCTCGTTCTCCTAGCATTTCATTAAGACAAAATGTGCAGCCAAACATTAGTACTGATACGCTCTACGAGAAGGTAAATATGGTAAAAAAAACAATGAACAAAAACAGAAATAAAAAAGAAGGACATTCTTTATATAGTTTAAATAAAAACGGAATGGTCCATTATTTATCCTGAAATGCCGCCCTGTCGGCTGGGGCATTAGAATGCACCGACTGCACCTCTGCAGAGGGGTAAGACTCCCCCAATGGGGCCACCTGTTGGCCGTGGGTGGCGACCCGTGATGCTGAAGGATAGAGCCCAGGTGGATGAGCAGTTCATGACATGCAATACTCCACTTTGGCCCTATCTTGGGCTAGACAAGCGGTCGGAGAGGCCCCCTCCGACCAATCGGCTGGTCACGTCAAGCCCTAGCACCTATATGATTTTCCCAACCCTATTGCCCTTATGGCAAGCCCCAACCCCTTTTTATCATATGGGTGCTAGAAGGCGGTGGCTGCGGGTCTACATGTCCTAGGAATGACGTTAAACTCTGTCTGAGGGTGAGCTTCCAGTTTTTGGAGGTTTGGGGAATGTGGAGCATCAATTCTTAATGGATAATACAATTTTTTTAATAAATACATTTTTCTATTTAACCCATAGATGGGACCCTAACAGGTACTACCACTCCGGGTCAGAGTGGACCAGGGAGCAATGGTGATGAAGGGGTGCTCCACATTCCCCAAACCTCCAAACCTGGAACTCCGACCGCCCGTCTAGCCCAAGATAGGGCCAAAGTGGAGTATTGCATGTCATGAACTGCTCATCCACCTGGGCTCTATCCTTAAGCATCACGGGTCGCCACCCACGGCCAACAGGTGGACCCATTGGGGGAGTCTTACCCCTCTGCAGAGGTTCAATCGGTGCATTCTAACGCCCCATCGACAGTGCGGTGGTATGTATGTGTGTATATATGTAAATGGAGTTCAATTCCTGGATGAAGCTGTTGGGATATCACAGAGCGCTAATATCCTTGGGAAAGGCATGAATCCAACTCTCCCTCCAACTATGGATAAATAGTACGACTCTTTAACCTTGGCTAAGTAACCAGTCTAGGAGAAGGAACATTCTGAATTCAACCCCCCTGTTAAACTCCACTTAAGAAATTGTTATGACCTATTAAAGGGTCAATAAATAGTAACTCAACACAGGTATAAAAATGTAGAGAACAGATTGTATTCAGCAATACATATCAATACAATGAAAGGAGCATACACGAAGACTGTTTCTAGAACTACTCGACTGAGTAGTTTTACTTGCCACTATGTACCCTTTGGGTAAGTCCGTGTTCGTGTTATAGGGAGTCACCACAACAGAAATTGTCTCCACAATCATTCTATTCAAGAAAGATCAAACTTTATGCCACAAGAGTCTTCACTGCAAACTGCTTTCAACTACAGCCATAAAATGGCCACACAATTGTAATACATTTCTCTCTCTCTCTCTCTCTCTCTTCTCTCTCTCTCTCTCTCTCTCTCTCTCTAAAAAAAGGGGGTAAAATCTTATTAGTTACTTGAAACCATTAAACATTTATGTATTAATATTCAACCCATAGATGGGACCCTAATAGGCATCGTCATAACCTATTCATGGGCGAGTGATTAAGACCCTGTTGTCTGTTTGCCTCTCTTCATAAAAGACATTTCCAAAGAAATTTTGGTACTTTCAATCAATCTAACTTTTATATCTTGAAAGTTTAAAATAAAAAATAAAATTAGTTTTAAAATGTTTGTTGGTTTTTACGGCATGTCAACCCTTGGATTATTTTATGACTAAGATATTTTTGCTTTATAAATTCTTATTGGGTATTCTAAATATTTGACTTTGGCATTAAATAACCCAACTAGAGTTTTAAACTTCGTGTGGAGGGGTTGAAAATACATACATATCTTAAATGTGTTAAAACCTTTTTTTTTCTGGCTTAATGTAGAGCAAGGGAATGGGGTGGGGGATTTCTTGGATATTTTTTTGTTGAATGGAGTCAGGAATGTGATAGCAAACTTAGAGAAAACGTACCCAGAAGCTACGAGTCGTATATTCTGGGACACCACAAGACTCCAGCGAAAGATTAATTAGATAAAAGTATATGGAAAGAAATAAAAGAAAAAAGTGGAGTAAAATAAATATGACAGATTTTTCTTTACAACGACACTCGTGTACGCATGTCTACCCAGGCACCTGTCTATTTAACAGTGGACTCTCTCCCTAACGCATATACGTGTACGTAGACAATATATACATATATAAATGGCAGTTGGTGTATATGTATGTATATGTATGTATGTATGTCCGTTGAGAAATGATAAACGACGACAAAGTAAGCATATATACACATTCACTATCAGTAGATCTTGCTTTTTGAGTAAACTAATGAAAAAATTGTTTTAAATAAAGAAATGACGAACGACGACAAAGTAAAACATATATACACATTCACTATCACTAGATCTTGCTTTTGAGTAAAACAAATGAAAAATTGATTTAAATAAGAAATGACGAACGACGACAAAGTAAATATATATACACATTCACTATCACTAGATCTTGCTTTTTGAGTAAAACTAATGAAAAATTGATTTAAATAAAGAAAATGACGAACGACGACAAAGTAAACATATATACACATTCACTATCACTAGATCTTGCTTTTTGAGTAAAACTAATGAAAAATTGATTTAAGTAAAGAAATGACGAACGACGACAAAGTAAACATATATACACATTCACTATCACTAGATCTGCTTTTTGAGTAAAACTAATGAAAAATTGATTTAAGTAAAGAAATGACGAACGACGACAAAGTAAACATATTTACACATTCACTATCACTAGATCTTGCTTTTGAGTAAAACTAATGAAAAAATTGATTTAAATAATGAAATGACGAACGACGACAAAGTAAACATATATACACATTCACTATCACTAGATCTTGCTTTTTGAGTAAAACTAATGAAAAATTGATTTAAGTAAAGAAATGACGAACGACGACAAAGTAAACATATTTACACATTCACTATCACTAGATCTTGCTTTTGAGTAAAACTAATGAAAAATTGATTTAAATAATGAAATGACGAACGACGACAAAGTAAACATATATACACATTCACTATCACTAGATCTTGCTTTTTGAGTAAAACTAATGAAAAATTGATTTAAATAAAGAAATGACGAACGACGACAAAGTAAACATATATACACATTCACTATCACTAGATCTTGCTTTTTGAGTAAAACTAATGAAGTATTGATTTAAATAATGAAATGACGAACGACGACAAAGTAAAACATATATACACATTCACTATCACTAGATCTTGCTTTTGAGTAAAAACTAATGAAAAATTGATTTAAATAATGAAATGACGAACGACGACAAAGTAAACATATATACACATTCACTATCACTAGATCTTGCTTTTTGAGTAAAACTAATGAAAAATTGATTTAAATAAAGAAATGACGAACGACGACAAAGTAAACATATATACACATTCACTATCACTAGACCTTGCTTTGAGTAAAACTAATGAAAAATTGATTTAAATAAGAAATGACGAACGACGACAAAGTAACATATATACATATTCACTATCACTAGATCTTGCTTTTTGAGTAAAACTAATGAAAAATTGATTTAAATAAAGAAATGACGAACGACGACAAAGTAAACATATATTCACATTCACTATTACTAGATCTTGCTTTTTGAAAAACTAATGGAAAAAATGATTTAAATTCGTGAAGATAATTAAACAATAGTACTTAAATAATAACACCATGGAATTTTGTCAATTTGTTTTTTGTTGTTTTTTTTTTTCGTTTTTTGGTGGGGTGCATTTAGTATTTTAAATTTTTGAGAAAAATTAATGAAGAATTGATTTAAAATCGTTAAGATAATTAAACAGTAGAATTTAAATAGACACTGCTTGTTTGATTTTTTTTGTGTTTTTTATTTTTATTTTTATTTTTTTTTGCATTTTAAATAGGAGACATTAATTTTTTTTCCAGATTGACTGTGCACGCATGTCTACACAGGCACCTGTCTATTTAATGACGCACTCACTCCCTAACGTATATACGGGCACATAGACAATGTATACATATATAAAGTGTAGTTGGTGTTTATGTATGTATGTCCGGTGGAAACTAGGAAAATAAAACAATTAACAACAAAGTAAGTATATATATATACATTAAATATCACCTGTTCGTTCTTGTTTTTTGTTAAAAAATGATGAAGATTTGATTTATATTCAAAGATATTTAAAAATAACACATACGTAGAAAAAGCATTAAAATTGTAAATCTCAAAAGTGAACAAAGCAATACATCATAGATTTTTTCGCCATCTACCCAGTCGACGCTGGGTAACCGCTTCTAGTACATATATGAAGGGCAGTTGTTATGTTGTATGTATGTATGTATGTATGCTGGAAACTATAAAAAAATTTTAAAAAAGTAAACATATATACACATTCACTATCAGCAAATGCTGCTTTTTGAGAAAAATTAATGAAGAATTGATTTAAAATCGTTAAGATAACACTGGTTTACAAAAAAAATTATTTTTTGTCTGGGGCAAGAATGTGAATTGATGTTTTTTTTACTAATTTGTGTGTGCTGAATTCAAATTTATAAACAGTTTTGCTCTATCACCTCTAGTTTTCTGTCTTTTAAATAGTCTCATTTTAGTATATACAGAGTATATACGTGCTTAGTTCAACAGTTGCAGCAGCTTATTACAGATAAAACAGGATAGATAACGAACATTGACGGAATAAATATATAAAAAGACGCCAGTCTGAAGGATTATGTGGCAAACCAAGGCAAGTGAACAAGTCAGCTACATTTGTGCAGTAACACAACTTGTTTTCCATGTCGAAAAAGGAAGCAAGGGACGACAACCTCCTTAACTAGCAAACGTCGTCAGTGCAAACCCAAAATTAAGTTTTAAGGACACTCTGAAGAACTCTGTTATCGCTATCTGGAAGGATACTTTGGGAAGCTAGATTCTAACTGACCTGGCTGGAGAGCGAACATCTACTGGTCTATGAAAGAATTTGAGTGCAATCGAACTAAACATCAAAAATTGAAACGGACAATTAGAAAGGGTGATTTTCAGTCCATTAAAATTCAAAGTGGAGAACTTCATATAGTTTGTGTGGAATAGTATGTCTCTCCAGGATTGGCCTGGTGAGTCATCTGAAAAATCAAAAGGATACAGTGTCAAATGCTGCTGACACTCAAGTATGAAAAAAAAAGAAGAACAGGAAATGGTCTTACTCGCGCACAAGTCGACAGTCAACTGGTGGAAACTATGAAATGAAAACGATAAAGTAAATATATATACGCATTCACTATCACCAGATCTTGCTTTTTGAGTAAAACTAATGGAAAATTGATAAAAATTCGTGAAGATAATTAAACAATAAAATTTACATAATAACAGCATGGGATTGTATCTTTTTGTTGTTTTTTTTCTTATTTTTTTTTTGCATTTTACATTTTAAATATGAGACATTAATTTTTCTTTTCCGAGGGTCGGTGCTGTTTAATTTTTTTCTGGACGTCCCGCCAGGCCGGATCAACACATAGTCGTTTTACTTAGGTATTTTAATGGGGCGTCCTGCAATGATACAACTTGTATTTCAGTAATAATGGATCTGCGAAACTTTTTTTGCAACTAACCTATATACAGACGATGTCGGGTAGACACTTTAGTGCAATATAAATCACATTGAAATGTACAAGTGTATGTTTATTATAACACACATATACACGTACATATAAATATGTAACGAGTAAGTAGTAAGAGACACAGATAATTATCTCGGCATATATATATATATATATATATATATATATATATATATATATATATATAATATATATATATACTATAGTATGGGATTGTCACTGTTTCAGCTTTTACTGGAACGGTGTGCCAAAATGCAGTATTATTGGAATAATGCTCAATATAAAAATAGAGCTGTTATATGATATAATAAAATAAATACATAAAGGTTTTACATATCTATTTATTTGATGACAAAGGAACAGTCACAACCATTTTGGTTTCATGCATGCGTAAGCACAAACAATCTTCAGGTGACGTCACCTGAAGATTGTTTGCGCTTACGCAATATATTTTTAGACTGTTAGTGTAAAGACAGATTTTGAATCCAGATGTTGCTGATTTCAAATTCTGAGGCGTTAGGTGATTGACACCTGTTAACCTTTGTGTAACCCTCTTTCCGGGTTACAAAATCAATGGAAACGAAAGGTTCAGTTAGTTAAGCCGTTAGACGACCTAAGGTAGTCAGACGCGAGTCCTCATACTACGATGATGCCTGGTGAGGGCTATCCCGCATGCGGTTGAAAATTGGCCGTTTGTACCCACTCTCAGGGGGATTATCAGGCCTCAAATTTCACCTAAAACTCCAAATTGAGCACTTTTTTCTCCATCAGTAAATTCTGCGCATCAGAATCCATGAGAAAGAAACAATAAAATCGATAACTTAAATTTTCATCAAAATACGTAGACTTATAATGGCTGAAAAATGGCATTTCGGGGGCATCTTTGAAGCCCCATATCCCCCAATTCTCTAGCGAACTCAACCATCTTTTACTATGTGATACTCCTCATCGAACCCTATCAGAAAATCATATTAAATTGGCACTTTAGTTTTGGACGAAATTGGCCATTTTTACCCACTCTCATGGGCCTCGAATTTCATCTAAAACTCCAAATTGAGCACTTTTTTCTCCATTAGTAAATTCTACGCATCAGAATCCATGAGAAAAAACAATAAAATCGATAACTTAAATTTTCATCAAAATACGTAAATTATATATAATTATAATGCCTGAAAAATGGCATTTCGGGGGCATCATTGAAGCCTCATATCTCCCCCAATTCTCAACAGAATTCAATCATCTTTTACTATGTGATACTCCTCATCGAACTCTATCAGTAAATCATATTAGTTTGGCACTTTAGTTTTGGACGAAATTGGCCATTTTTACCCACTCTCAGGGGATTATCAGGCCGCAAATTTCACCTAAAACTCCAAATTGAGCACTTTTTTCTCCATCAGTAAATTCAACGCTTCAGAATCCATGATAAAAAAACAATTCAGTTAGTGCAGCCGTCAGACGTCCTAAGGTAGTCAGATGCGAGTCCTCATACTACGATGATGCTTGGCGAGGGCTACCCCGCATGCGGTGGAAAATCCTAGAAAGTTCTGGTTCTGAAGTTAATAAAGATGTGACCACAAAAAGATTTATGCCTCGTGTAATTTTTTAAAATGCCATCCTTGGCCAGCTGAAAAGGGCTTAAAGTAAGTTATGGAATCCTTTGGTGAGCGTAGAAGTCCTATCCTGCGTGTTGGTAAAGGTCCAGTGATTTAATCCTATGTCCGTCGTCAAAGAGTATCAACGTAGTTATGACCAGTATGGTCGGTTAAGTATTGTATCAACCTCGGAGTACTGTCAGTGATTGGCCAAGAGATAGGTCACATGGTTCTGGCCGAGTCTATAAGTTGGAGTCAGCTTTTAACACTCCTTATATGTGAAAATTCACAACACCTTGTGTTGTCTCTATGAACTAATGACAACCTTGGCAGAACTAGAAGAAGCCAGAATCAAACCCCAGCAGCAGCTTAGCACCCTGAAGGATCAGAACAAGAAGTTAGAAGAAACCATGAAGTTAGTTACAGTCTATAGACTAGAGAAAATAGAAGAAATCCAGCCATGAAGTCAGATATCTCCCATAGTCGAAAGATAAGTAAAATAGACTATTAAATATGAGGACCCATCCCTCGAAGTATATATGTCCTATACGTTAGACGTCCTAAGTTAGTCAGTCGCAAGCCATCATAGTGTGAGGATGACTGACGAGCGCTACCCCGCATACGGTTGAAAATCCTAGAAAGTTCGGGTTCTGAAGTTAATAATAATGTGACCACAAAAATATATATGCCTTGTGTTGTTTCTATGAACTAATGACAACCTTGGCATAACTAGAAGAAGCCAGAATCAAACTTCAGCAACAGCTTAGCACCCTGAAGGATCAGAACATTGTATACATATCAATAAAGATGAGGACAAATAATCCAAATAATACTTAGGTTCTTTTCCAGACATTTTTAGCAATTCTGACTAAAAATCATTTTGCTGATTTTCTTATCAGATTGTTTTCATTAAAGTTTCAGTTTCATGTTTACAAATCATCTTCAGTATAGTAAAGATTTTATAACAGTTGATGGTTTTTTTAAATCTTTTTTAAATCTTTTTTTTTTATATATGAAATAGGATTGCTAATCATAAACAAATCCTTTTCAGATCTACATTATCATATTTGATATTCATAGACACAATCAATCAATTTTCTTAATTTTTCTTCCTCTTTTCATGCCAATGCTCTGAAAGGAATTGCTAATCATTTTGAAACTTATCTATTTCAAAAAGACAGTTTTATTTTATGGAGTTAAGCAGCAATGAGCCTGTCCAATACTTAATTGGGTGACTGTTGAAGTGAGTGAGTCGGTATGCTGTTGGATTTGAGTTACGGCCTGCTTGCTACCTTTGTCTGCCAATTCGATGGTAATTGGGCCTCTACAGTGACCACTTAAGCAACAGCATGTACTGTAAGCAACCTGAGTTCTTTTTTTATCAAAATGACTTGATTTGGCATTAAATTACCCCAAAAGGGTTGATGTGCCCTAAAACAAAACAATCAAAATCATTTTATGGGTTCTCAATAATACAATCCACTATTCCTATAGACTAGAAAAAATAGAAGAAATCCAGCCATGAAGTCAGATATCTACCATAGTCGAAAGATAAGTAAAATAGACTATTAAATATGAGGACCCATCCCTCGAAGTATATATGTCCTATACGTTAGACATCCAAAAGTAGTCAGTCGCGAGCCATCATAGTGTGAGGATGACTGGCGAGGGCTACCCCACATGCGGTTGAAAATCCTAGAAAGTTCTGGTTCTGAAGTTAATAAAAATGTGACCACAAAAATATATATGCCTTGTGTTGTCTCTATGAAGTAATGACAACCTTGGCATAACTAGAAGAAGCCAGAATCAAACCTCAGCAACAGCTTAGCACGCTGAAGGATCAGAACAAGAAGTTAGAAGAAACCATGAAGATAGTTACAGTTGAAAATCCTAGAAAATTCGGATTCTGGATAATAAAAATGTGATCACAAAAAGATATATGCCTTGCGTTGTCTTATGACAACCTTGACATAACCAGACCAGTCAATAACAGACCAGCATCTTGAAAGAACAGAACAAGAAACTATTCAGAAATAAAAGACCAGTTAGAAGAAACCATGAGGATAGCTACAGACTCCTGCATGCGTTATCCTATGATCTTCATTTTCGATTTTTTCACATGCAATGATCACGTCATCAGCTTTCGTAAACAAACACAAATATAAAAATGAAAAATGTATAGTGTATAGTGAATGTGTGAATATAATGTTATTACATTATATTCACACATTCACTATACACTTAACATTTTTCATTTTTCTCCCTCACATAAATTTCTATAAGAGTGTCCTGATGATGGTTTAATACCGAAATACTTATAGTATTGACACATAAGATTGTTTCCTCTGATCGTAATATCCTGTGTTTGTTATATTTTTTAAAACTATTTTCGTCACATATTGTCGGATTTATTTCCTCATCGTATTTCCAGACTACGGACTACAGAAGAAAGTAAGATAGCCAGCTACTCCAGAAGGTAAGTAGAAGATTACCGTGGGAGATATAACCACGGGTGTCTCTCTGAAAGATAGATGCAGAGGTGTAAGTAAAGTCTTGGGTGTGGCCTAAAGTCGGTTTTTAAAGGAACATGTTTAAGAGAACGACTGCTGTCCATATATATATATATATATATATATATATATATATATATATATATATATATATATAAGGCAACGCTCTCCAATAAAAGAGATGGGCCACTCTCTGGCGGCCTTTATATACATCCAGATGTGTGTATATATCAGTTAAAATACCTCTTCCAGTTAGTAGGGGACGATGGCCGAGTGCTTAAGGAGCCTGACTGATGATGAATCAATTGGGTCTCTATCCCGGCTGGAGGCAGCCTGTAAATATCTAACCACATTGAAGAGACGACACGTCGAAAAACAGTGTTCGTGGATGAATATATATATATATATATATATATATATATATATATATGAGTAAGAAAAGGTGAAATGAAAACATCACACAATGCTGTTAAAGAAGAAAACAATTTATAATATAATCATAGCTGATACTGATCAATATTTCGATTTTACAAAAATCATCATCAGAGCTCATTCATTCCCGTAGTTGTTTGGGTCGGAAAGGAAAGTCAAATCAGTTTACAAAAAAAACCCCAAAAAAAACCTTAATATATATATATATATATATATATATATATATATATATATATGTGTGTGTGTGTGTGTGTTTGTGTGTGTGTGTGTGTGTGTGTACACCTGATGATTGCTGTCGCATGAAACCAAAATGGTTGTGACTGTTCCTTTGTCACCAAATAAATAGATATGTAAAACCTTTATATATTTTTTTTATTATATATATATATATATATATATATATATATATATATGTGTGTGTGTGTGTGTGTGTGTGTGTGTGTGTGTCCACAAAGAGTTAATAATTAAGGAGTACAGAAATCGGCAAAATCTGCCTAATTCCTGTCTATATCCCTCTACCCTACCCCTCTCCACTCACTCTTGATTTAATTTTCCCCCAGGATACATCCCTAGCGTAAAAATTCAGCTAAGATGAATTGGCACAAGTCAAGAATTAAAAAAGAAGAAGAAGAAGAAGAAGAAGAAGAAGAAGAAGAAGAAGAAGAAGAAGAAGAAGAAGAATCGAAGAGAAAGAAGAAGAAAGAAGAAAAAGAAGAAGAAAGAAAAGAAGAAAAGAAGAGAAGAAGAAGAAGAAGAAGAAAAGGAAAAAGAAGGAAAGAAGAAAGAAAGAAAAGAAGAAACGAAGAAGAAGAAGAAAAAGAAGAAAGATGAGGAGAAGAAGGGGCAGGAGGAGCAGGAGGATTAGAATAAGTATAATGAATAGAAGATGAAAAGGAAGAAAAAAAGAGACTATATAATACCTGATAGAAGAAGAAGAAGAAGAAGAAGAAGAAGAAGAAGAAGAAGAAGGACGAGAAGAGAAAGGGGGAGGAGGAGGTCTAGAATAAGTATAATGAATAGAAGAAGATGAAAAGGCAGAAAGAAAGAAAGAGACTATATAATACGTGGTAGTTATAGAAGAAGAAGAAGAAGAAGAAGAAGAAGAAGAAGAAAGAAAGAAAGAAAGAAAGAAAAGGAACTGTATAATACGTGGTATTAAAAGAAAAAGAATAAGAAAAAGAAAAAGAAAGAAAGAAATGATACTATATAATACGTGGAAGAAGAAGAAGAAGAAGAAGAAGAAGAAGAAGAAGAAGAAAGAAAGAAAGAAAAAGAAAGAAGAAACGACTAATAATACGTGGTATTAAAAGAAGAAATGGAAGAAAGAAAGACAGAAAGAAAAAAGAAGAAGAAGAAATGAGACTGTATAATACGTGGTAGAAGAAGAAGAAGAAGAAGAAGAAGAAGAAGAAGAATTAGTAAAAAGCGTATAAAGAAAGAAAGAAAGAGAATAGCGAACAATAAAAAAGGAATGCAGAAAGAAAGAAAGAAAGAAAGAAAGAAGAAGAAGAAGAAGAAGAAGAAGAAGAAGAAGAAGAAGAAGAAGAAGAATGTACTAAAGAAGGCGAACCACAACAACAACACCAACAACAACGGCAGACGTTAAACAATAAAAATACGAACTTATCAACTAGTGTCAATATCTAACCCCGTACACGCAGGGTACACGCACCCGTATATCCAACTATTGTGTACGGGCGTCCGAACAGACCTGCTCATGTGGATGTCGGTAGAACGCGTTGGAAATTGCTGATGGTGGTGGTGTGAGGAGTTGGTCTGAAGGAAGCAATAAAACAGAAGGCCGAAAAAATTACACGTCTCTACTTCCTACGCGAGCGCCCCCTACTGGGCATTCGCTGCTGCCGTTCGCCTAAGGCCACACAACCGGAAGTCCGCCTTTTCGACTGCCATCTTGAAAAAATGAAGAAATATTTGATCGAGTGACTTTAAACATACATGAATGCAAAGATAGGAACTTATATATATATATATATATATATATATATATATATATATATATATATATATGTGTGTGTGTGTGTGTGTGTGTGTGTAGAATTAAACAAAAGGCACATCTCCAGTTTAACAATTTTATTTTTGAATCTTTTCTAAATTTCTGGTCAACTTTTTAATGTTTGGGTGGAATTTGGTGGATAAGTCCACCAAAGTTCAGTTCCCGAGTACTTTCGGCACTTCGAAGTGCCATCATCAGGGGTGATGTATTCCAGTTTTTAAAAAAAAATTATATTAATGTGGAGGCTGGAAGGGGAAAAATTGGTGAGAAAGGTGTTATAGGCATTTTAGAATGTGTGTACTGTATTGGAAATTAATTTTGTTTAAGGATGGTTTGTATTGTTTTATGTATAAAGGTTCGAGTATTTGGAGTTTTTGTTTATTTTTTTCTTTGTAACGGAAAATACACACATTCTGCACAAAGAAAAAAAAATAAACAAAAACTGAGCAAGTGCAGGAAAAAGGACCCACTTCCTACCACCAAGATAATTTCTCGGCCATTCGGACTCGAGTTTCAACTGGGATCAAACACTATAACTGGACAGGAAGAAATGTCCTCTCCACGTGGTAGTTATGACCCATGAATAAAGCCTAAATCCTAAAATTACCTTTCATCTTTGTCTCTTCCTTTTCCTTCCTTTAATTCCTTTACAGCTCGACCACTGGATGAAGCTGTTTACATATCATATAGCACTAATACCCTTGGGAAAGGTATGCATACAACTAATCTTCCTCCAGCTATGGCTAAACAGTAAATTTTTAACATTGGCTAGGTTATCTATCATGGAGAAGGAAAAAATTCAAACCTGTTAAACTCCGCTTAATAAATTGACATTGTGCCGCATCCTACTCGGGCAGGGGGGGGGGGTAAATACATATACAAACATCCATACAAGGTGTGTCAAAAAAGTATCGAGATTTTGGTAATTTATGATACACATTGTATTTTGAATAAGATAACGTTCCATTCATTCATTTTTTTTTCAGAATACAAGGTGTATCAAAAAAGTAGCAAGTTTAAAGCTGTTCTTACCAAGATAGAAATGAAGAATGAATGGAACGTTATTTTTTTCAGAATACGAGGTGTTTCAAAAATTACAAAAAATCTCGATACTTTTTGACACACCTTGGCAGGCACACATATACACATATGTCAACGGGTACTACCACTCCGAGTCTGGGTGGAACTGGGAGTAATGGGAATGCATTACCAAAATATATGAATAAAAGATGTGATACATGACTCTTGTTAAGAGATGATTATTGATTGTCTTGAAGTGCACCGCCCTGTCAGCTGGGGCGTTTGAATGCACCGACTGCACCTCTGCAGAGGGGTAAGACTCCGCCCAATGGAGCCACCTGTTGGCCATAGGTGGCGACCCGTGATGCTTAAGGATAGAACCCAGGTGGTTGAGCAGTCCACGACTTGCAATATTCCACTTTGGCTCTTTCTTGGGCTAGACGGGCGGTAAATCGGCTGGTCACGTCAAGCCCTAGCACCTATATGATTGCCCCAACCCTATTGCCCTCATGACAAACCCCAACTCTTTTTATCATATATGTGCTAGAAGGCGGTGGCTGAGGGTCTTCATGTCCTGTGAATGACGTTAAACTCTATCTGATGGTGAGGTTCCAGTTCTGGAGGTTTGGGGAATGTGGAGCACCCCTTTATCACCATTGCTCCCTGGTCCACTCTGACCCGGTGCGGTAGTACCTATTAGGTTCCCATCTATGGGTTAAATAGAAAACATGAGTTGATAAACAAAATTGAGTATCCATTAAGAATGGAATTATTTCAAAACTTTATCAACATTAAATGACCCACTGAGGTTGATATGCTGTAAAACAAAACAAACCAAACATTATTTTAGCAATCAAATAACCCCCTTTCATTTTATTCAGAGATTTTTTGCTGGAAATTATTTTGATAAATGATTTTTTAATGATCTTATAATTCTCTTTCATTTTATTTAATGATTTAAAAAAAATAATCTGTGAATGTTTCTGAAAATTATTTTGATAAGATTTTTAATAATAATAATAATAATAATAATAATAATAATAATAATACCTAGGCTGTCCCCATTATAAGATACTCAGGACCATTCTTAAAATGGACAAAAGAAGAACTCAGACAGATAGACCAAAGTACGAGAAAATTAATGACCATGCACAAGGCTCTCCACCCTAGAGATGATAGAGATAGATTGTATGTGTCAAGAAAGGAAGGGGGAAGAGGTCTTGCCAACATAGAGGAATGCATAGAAACCACAATCCAACAACTTGAAGATTACACAAGGAAGAGCAAAGACAAACTACTTATGGCGGCCAACAATAGTAGAAACGGCAGATGGACAAACAGGAAAACGACAAAGACTAGAAAACAAAAATGGGAAGAAAAACAATTATATGGACGCTTCAAACAACAAATAGAAGAGGTTGCACATCAAAAGACTTTGACATGGTTAAGAAAGGGAAACCTCAAAAGAGAAACAGAATAACTTATAATTGCTGCACAAAATAATGCCATAAGGACAAACTACATCAAAGCGAAAATTGATAAGACCCAACAAAAATAGTAAATGTAGACTTTGTGGTAATAGAGATGAGACTGTTAACCATATACTCTGCGAATGTAGCAAACTAGCACAACGAGAATACAAAACTAGACACGACTGGGTTGGGAAGGTGATCCACTGGGAATTATGCAAAAAATTAAATTTTGACCACACAACAAAATGGTATATGCATAAACCAGAATCTGTTCTTGAGAACGAAACGCACAAAATTCTCTGGGACTTTGAAATAAAAACAGATCCCGTTATCCCAGCAAGAAGACCAGACCTAGTGTTGATAAACAAAAAAGAAAGAACTTGTCAACTGGTGGATTTTGCAGTGCCACCAGATCACAGGGTGAAGCTAAAGGAAAATGAAAAAAATGGACAAATATCTGGACCTTGCCAGAGAACTGAAAAAGTTATGGAATATGAAAGTGAAAGTGATACCAATTGTAGTTGGTGCACTTGGAACAGTCCCAAAAGGATTAGAAAAGGGCTTGGAAAGTTTGGATATCAGAGGAAGGATTGAAACCATTCAGAACACTGCACTGTTGCAATCTGCCAGAATACTCAGAAGAGTCCTGGAGACCCGAGGAGACTTGCTGTCACTCAGACTCCAGTGAAAGACCATCAGCTAATGCTGATGTGAAAACTCAAAAGGAGTAAATAATAATAATAATAATAATAATAATAATAATAATAATAATAATATACTCAGAAAATGCTCAGGAGATACAAATTCATTAACTCTCAGGAAAAAATAAACCACCTTATGTACATTGCAAAAAATAAAAAAGAACTGGAAAATCTTTCTTTTATGGAAATGTTTCTTTTATAGTTTGGTAATGTTCAAAGTCTTTAAATAAATGTATGTCTTTCTTAATTGGCTTGAACCTTTTTTTTTTCTTTTTGGGTCTTTCTCTCTGTCTCTCATTCCTTATTTACTGTAATTTTGTTTTTGTTTTTTGTTTTACGGCATATCAACCTCAGTGGGTCATTTAATGCCGATAAAGTTTGAAATAAAGTAATCATTAAATGGATACTCAATTTTGTTTATAAACCCATGTTTTCTATTCAACCTATAGATGGGACCCTACCAGGTACTACCACTCCGGGTCAGAGTGGACCAGGAAGCAATGGTGATGAAGAGGTGCTCCACATTCCCAAAACTTCCAGAACTGGAACTTCACCATCAGATAGAGTTTAACGTCATTCCCAGGACATGTAGACCCTCAGACAACGCCTTATAGCACATATATGATAAAAAGGGCTGGGGCTTACCATAAGGGCAATGGGGGCGTAACAATATCGGTGCTAGGGCTTGACGTGACCAGCCGATTGACTGGAGGGGGCTTCTCCGACCACCCGTCTAGCCAAAGTAAAGGTCTAATCGGAGTGTTGCAGGTCATGAACTACTCATCCACCAAGACTCCGTCCTTAAACATCACGGGTCGCCAAAACACGGCCAACAAGTGGCGCCATTTGGGGGAGTCTTACCCCTATGCAGAGGTGCAGTCGATGCATTCTAACGCCGTAGCCGACGGGCGGTCTGTATTTATTAAAACTTATTTTGAATATAAAAGTAAGAT
>CM042180.1:31607967-31635467 GCA_023376005.1 Doryteuthis pealeii
CCCTGGAGAAATGAAACTGGGGATTGAAAGGAAATGTTTATTGTTCAAAGATCTGCACAATTGGCCCACCTCAGCGATGGAAAAGCAATACTAATCTTTTTCATTTACCATTGGCGCCATTATTATTATTATTATTTACTCCTTTTGAGTTTTCACATCAGCGTTAGCTGATGGTCTTTCACTGGAGTCTGAGTGACAGCAAGTCTCCTCACGTCTCCAGGACTCTTCTGAGTATTCTGGCAGATTGCAGCAGTGCAGTGTTCTGAATGGTTTCAATTCTTCCTCTGATTTCCAAACTTTCCAAACCCTTTTCCAATCCTTTTGGGATTGTTCCAAGTGCACCAACTACAATTGGTATCACTTTCTTCTTTTGTCCATTTTAAGAATGGTCCTGAATATCTTATAATGTGGACGGCCCAGGTATTATTATTATTATTATTATTATTATTATTTGCAAAAAGTAGTAGCAGCAGTAGTAGTAGCAAAAATAACGCTCCTCGGGCGGTGTAAAAGTTAAATTTTGAAAGATACTAATCTTTTTATATGGCATCGCGCCACAATTATCATCATTATTATCATTATTATTATTAGTTTCATTATTATTATCATTAGTAGTAGTAGTAGCAAAAAACGCTCTTCGGGCTTTGTAAAAATTTATTTTTGAAAGATACTAATCTTTTTACTTGTCATTGGCGCCACCATTATTATTATTATTATTATTATTATTATTTGCAAAAAAACGCTCTTCGGGCGGTGTAGAAATTAAATTTTGGAAGATACTAATCTTTTTATATGCCATTTGCGCCTCTATTATTATTATTATTATTATTATTAGTTTTTCACACCTGTTGTAGTCTGTGGTTCACTGGAAGGTGAGTGACAGCAATTCTCCTCAGGTCTCCAGGACTCTTCTGAGTATTCCGGCCTATTGCAGCAATGCAGTTGTCTGTATAGTCTCAATTCTTCCTCTTATTTCCAGTTCCTCAGGTCTTTTTTCCAATCTTTTTGAGACGGTTCCAAGAGCACCAACTATAATTGGTATCACTTTGACCCTCATATTCCACAGCTTTTTCAATTCTCTGGCAAGGTCCAGGTATTTGTCCATTATTATTATTATTATTATTATTATTATTATTATTATTATTTGCAACAAGGTAGTAGTAGCAGCAGCAGTAGTAGTAGCAAGATAACGCACTTCGGGCGGTGTAAAAAATATTTTTGAAAGAAACTAATCTTTTTACTTGCCATTTGTGCCTCTATTATTATTATTATTATTAGTAGTAGTAGTAGTAGTCCACTTTTCACTAGGGCTGGCCCAAAGTGTTGGCTAGGGTCGATATCGAACCTGGAACATTGGGGTTCCTAGATAGACGCTCTATCGACTGAGTTTCCCGATATCTTAGCTGTACGCTTAATAGGGAATAACATGCAACATTAATTAGATTCAATGTTGTAATTGGATTTTGTTTTGATATATATATATATATATATATATATATATATATATATATATATATATTAACAATGGAAAGGAGTAACCTACTCGAGTTTCATCGATTGATTCTTCAGGGTAACTTTAGTTAAATTAATCGAGTTTTCGATTAATCATAGGTGTTATAAACATGCCCGTTGGAATGGGACTTAACTTTAGTAGAGGTTCCTCTACTAAAGTTAAGTCCCATTCCAACGGGCATGTTAAATAACACCTAAGATTAATCGAAAACTCGATTAATTTAACTAAAGTAACCCTGAAGAATCAATCGATGAAACTCGAGTAGGTTACTCCTTTCCCATTGTTAAATAAATTTTTGCTCTACATTGTATTGAGCACTTCCAACGATCGTACTTATACCCACCGGTAAGTTACTACTTATACATTAACAAAATATATATATATATATATATATATATATATATATATATATATATATATATATATATATATATATATACATCTTGGACGAGGATGTTTACATTTGAGCTAGTTTTTCACTACAGATTTCAATTTTCATACTCACCAGATTTAGCGCCTTCAGACTACCATCCCTTCGGCCCCATGAAAGAGGATTTGAGAGGCAAACATTATTCCAGTGATGAGGAAGTGGAATCTGTAGTGAAGAAGTGGCTCAATGAACAGTCAACAGAATTTTACGGGACGGAGATACATGCTTTCATTCGAAGGTGGAAACATTGCTATAGAGAGAAACGGGAACTCTGTGGAGAAGTAGGGATGTAATCCACAGAGGGCCAGCTTCATTTTGATGAATGATACATTTTCCTGTGTTGGTAATTATAACTCTTCTAAACAAAATGGCATTACTTTTTAACTCACAGTCCAATATATATATATATATATATATATATATATATATATATATATATATATATTAAAATAAGTGTATTTTGGCAGCATTTTTTCTTTTAAACTGTACTGACGATTCTTGTCGGACGAGTTTTTGTTCGATCCTTTCAAATTTTATGGCCATCTTTTGGGTGTCAGGGTGGAACTGGTGTAGCAGTCCACCAAAGGTTTCATTACGAGCGCTTTCGGCAATTCAATATGCCATCTTCAGGTAGGAAACTGATGGTATGTTCGACAAGAATCGTCAATACAGTTTAATACAAGACACACACACACACACACACACACACACACACACACACACATATATATATATATTCTTGTTAATGACGATAAACAGTAGCGAGAGCTCGATGTGGACGGAGAGAAAAACATAAACAATAAAGAAAGAAAAAACATTAAATTTGCTTCATTGTAATAATTTATTTCAACTGCATTCTTGCAGCAGCAGTAGCAGCAGCAGCAGCAAACATGAGCAAAAACATGGCTAATAACCATATTTTACTTATGTCTGCTGCTGCAATAATTCAGTTGAAATAAATTATTACCATGAAGCAAATTCAAAGTTTTTCCTTGATTTATATATACATATATGGGATAATTGTTATTTAGCGTATACATTAGAACTGAAGTAGTAGATTCAAATTTACTTAATAAAAAAATTTAAATACAAATTTTTTGAATAAATAAATAAAATATAATAAAATAATAGATTTAATGGTGTCCTTTGTTTTTGTTGTTTTTCTATTAGTCCTTTTAGTTTATGCTAATTTATTTGATTCACGGTGGTAGGTACTATGTATTAATGCGTTTGCTCCAGGTCTCTTTAGTCAGATCTTAGCCCTGAAGAGTATTAAGCGAAACTTTTAGTAGGTTCGTCTGACTCATTAGATTTATCTTTTATATATATATATATATATATATATTTAATATATATATAATCAAAATTCCAGAGAAGAAATCTTCCTTACGCACAAGAGTTTTATTTTAAACAAAACCAAGTCGCAGTTTGAGAGCTCAATGTGTGCTCTTAATGTTGAGTCACAGGCAAATATATAAGTAAAGAAATAACAGAAGACTTAGAATATACATATAGTCTATTTCAGGGAGCTTAGACAAATTGGCTAACGCTCCCGACTCGGGATATATAATATATATATATTATATAATATATATATATATATACTATATATATATATACGTCTGCTCCTATCTATATATCTATCTAAATCTATCAAGCAGATTGGCAACAGATATGCATTTTTTTGCAAATTCCTCAAAAAGCCGAGTATATGTCGAATGCAGTATTGTATATATGTTACTGTATACGTTCTACACTATATATATATATATATATATATATATATATATATATATATATATATATATATATATATATGTAACATTCTGTTATATTAAAACGCGTCTGCCATAGAAAAAAGAACGTCTTCACTCGACTGCACATTGGCCGTTTATTTTTGTTTACATTCAGGAGATTAATAATCCGTAAATGACGATAAGATCTTTCTACCCAAGGCATGAACGCTAAGGTAACACACGGATATAGAAGGTTTATCCCGCTTTTTTTTTCTTTCAGTTTTTTTCTTTCATTTTTTCTTTTATTTTTTCTTTCTTTTTTTTCTTTCATTTTTTCTTCTTTTTTTTCTTCCATTTTTTTCTTCATTTTTTTCTTTCATTGTTTTCTTTCATTTCTTTCTTTTTTTTTTTCTTTCTTTTGTTTCTTTCTTTTTTTTTCTTCATTTTTTTTCTTTCATTTTTTCTTTCTTTTTTTTTCATTTTTTTCTTTCATTTTTTTCTTTCATTTTTTCTTTCTTTTTTTTCTTTCATTTTTTTCTTTCATTTTTTTTCTTTTTTTTCTTTCATTTTTTTCTTTCATTTTTTTTCTTCTTTTTTTGTAAAGAAATTCAGCCATTCTTTACTTTCAACATATTATTCTTGCCATCGCATTAAATCGCTTCATCATCATCATCATCGTTAAATCGCTCCATCATTATCATCGTTATCGTTAAGGTCACGCTGTTAGCACGGATTCCATAATTCTCTCTCGCCAAGCACCCTGTCGTTCATCGCCCCGTGTTTGAAATATCTGTATTAAAGACTTTTTCTGAATTACTTACTTACATATCTATCTATCTTTCTCTCTCTCTCTCTCTCCTCTCTCTCTCTCTTTTCCTCTCTCTCTCTCTCTCTCTGTATATTATTATATATATATATATATTATATATTATATAATACTCCCACTTTGGGGTGAGTTCTCTAAATAGGGATTTAATTGTAAAATTCACCGTTCTGGCGTGTAGCTAACCCCGCTTTGTTTACAAAGTTTGAGGCCTATAGTGAATTCATTTCCGCTTAGAAATGTATCAATTAAATATTCTCCTCTATTTTGACAGCTGCTTTGGGCCGTCCGGGTAAGAGGATTGGAGAACGGAAGTTCATTCGGGCTCAACCGGCCAGGGGTAGCTGTTAAGGTATAACCACACTGATGAGAGGCGCAACCTCGAAACACGTTTTTGTGACATTACTTTTTTATTATATATATATATATATATATATATATATTATATATATATATATATTATGATGAATGATAGGGAAGGCTGACGAGAGATTGTTCATGGATATCCGTGCAAATTGGCGCGACATGATGATATATATATATATATATATATATATTATTATAAAGTGTATATATATATATTATATATATATAGATAGATAGATAGATAGATAGAGAGAGAGGAAGAGAGAGGAGAGAGAGAGAGAGAGAGAGAGAGAGAGAGAATTTACCACCCCTTCGCAACGAGCACCGATGTGACACAAAGTCCATTTCTTAATCGGAGTTCAACAGTTTCAATACAGAGGAAAATACAAAGGAAATATAATTTTTCGTTCAGTTTTTCTTTTCATTTTTCTTTCTTTCATTTTTCATCTTTCATTTTTTTTTTTCTTTCTTTTTCTAAGAAGTCAGTCATTCTTTTCTTTCAACATTCTAAGCCTCGAATTAAATATTTTCGCTTCATCATCATCGTTATCGCCAAAGTATGCTGTTAGCACGGATTCGCATTATTCTCTCTCGCCAAGTATCCCTGTCGGTCTGAAGATCCTGTACGAGCCAAAGCTTGTTGCAGTTGAAACAAATCAGGAATAAATTATGAAGAAAAATCAAATTCGAGGCGATTTTAGTGAAAGCCTGTTTATTCTAGTTATTTTTTTTCTTTCATTTTTCTTTCTTTTTCACTTTCATTTTCTTTCTTTCTTTTTTTCTTTCTTTTTCTAAATGAAATCGGCCATTTGCTTCTTCAATTCTGTAGCATGGCTTTCTTTCGCTATAATGAAAAACGGAATGGTCCATTATTCATAAGTAATAAGAATTCGCTGGATACGCTACAGCAGATAATCAGGATTTACATTTTTGTATATCATCTTGGACGATTTGGGTAATCTCATTTTTACTGGAGTGGTTGCATAGTGATAACGGTCGCAAAAATTAAGGAACACGAATATAATATATAGATTGGACAAGATCTATCTAATACGGATATTTTTTAAACTATCTATTTGACCATAGAATAGGACACTCACAGTGTACTACCATTCAGAGTCAGTGGACCTGGGAGTAATGGCATTGGAGGGGTAACCCATACACTCTCCAGATCTCCAGAACGCACCATTTGATTATATTTTAATGTATTACCAACAAGATGCCCTTTAGAGCGTTCGGCTAGGAATCACAACGTTCCTGGTTCGATACCGGCTCTCGCTAACTCAGCGTATGAGTAGCATAGGGAACTGTGCCGGTAACCAGTGAGGAGCTGATGGTAGGTGTGGCGCCTCCAACCCAGATGCTAAAATATCTTCCTTGTCAAGCGCTTAGAAGAAAGGGCGATAGACTCCCTCGCTGATTTGGCTGATACCGACTTTAGGTTACCACGAACGACTTTACTTTTCTACAACCTCTGAATGGTATAAAAAGTAAAGTAAGTAAAGTCGACGGGCGGCTGAAGTCGTTATCAGCCTAGTCAGCGAGGGAGTCTATCCCCTTTTCAATAGCCGCTAGAACAAGGAGATTGTTCTTTAGCACCTGAGGTGGAGCGCCCACACCTACCATCAGCTCCTTACCTACCGCACAGATCCCTGTGCTACTCATACGCTGAGTTGGCGAGACCGGTATCGAACTAGAACCTTGTGGTTTCTAGCCGAACGCTCTACCGACTGGGCTAACCAAGTTCCCACCCGGCAAACCTGCATTTATGTGTGATAAAGGCAAAAACAGCGTTACAAAAGTGTTGGGAATTTATTAACTTAATCCCACAGAAAAAGAGACATGCCTTTTTCTCTCGGCAAGCGCAGTTACTTATTGAAACATATTCCAATTGGAGATACCTTCCAATGGATTAAACGAGGCCAACACATTACGGACTGCTTTTCATAACACGAGGTGTGTAATTTTATTAAAAACAATAACTGAAAACAAAGGTCAAAGGGCAAGTAAACTCAACCGTACAAAAAAAAATGGATTCGGCAGCACTAACTTATGACCCCACTATTATTAGAGTCTGTTAGTATCAATTAGTACTGACTAAAGTGAATTTCAAAACAGAAAGACCCGGGATAATTTAAACTAAAACCCCTGTTATGAGATATCTATACTTACTTGTATTCTACCTTCTCTCTCTCCTCCCTACTTAACTCCGAGTTCAAGCGTAGTTTCGGAGCTTTATTATCGTTACATTTATGTATACATACCACAATAAAGATGAGCACAGGCAGTCCAAAACATAAGAATTATTCAACCGACCATAATGTTTCTTTCTTCATATATATATTTTTAAACTTAAATTAAAAAAGGGTTATGGTATTTTTCTTTTACTTTGGTTGGTTGGTTTGGAGAACTGTTTCAGCCTTTGTGCTGTGTCGATCCTGAGCACAGGCCAACCCTTTATTTATGCTCACAAAAATAACAATTAAGAAATTATGAATTCCCTATTATATTTTCTTTAACTGTTAACTTTTTTTTAAAGGCTGAAAGTAATTAATTTTTTTTCTTTCTTGGGTTGGTCTTAGAACTGTTCCAGTGTGCGTGTGGTGTAATTCTAGCCTCGCATTCAATCTTTGTCGCTTCATTACAACATCAGGTCATGTCGTTAGCAGCGGATTCCCATAATTCTCTCCCACCAGAATCCCCGTCGTTCACCGCTTCGTGTGCCTGAAGATGCTGTACGAAGCTAAGCTTGTTTGCAGTTGAAATAAATCATGAAATAAATTATGAAGAAAATTTTAAAGCCTTTTCCCTATTATTAATCATATGAAATTGGGGGTGAGTTTGATGAAAAGCCGGTTGGCTGGGAGTAGAATCGGGGTCTGACCAGCCCTCGATTGGGTCGCATGGGGGAGAAAATACGATGTTGAAAGACCCGAAATTCTCAATGATCCCAGGAATACAACCATCACTGACAATTCTCCTCTCATCATCTGAAAAATATATTCGTGATATATATATATTATATATCATTGGCATTTCAGTCTCGGAAGACTATAAATAAAGTTTTTATGTCCCCCGAAGTTAACAGCGCCTCCTGTGACTGTGAAGTCCGATGTTTGAAAAACATTCTCGACCCACACACACCACACACACAAACACACACACACACACACACACACACATATATATATATATATATATATATATATATATATATATATATATATATATTTGGCATTGTCCTTCCAGCTGGGAAAATGTGTCTCAAGACCGCCCCTCGATGACGGCAGAATCTCCATACGAGAATATACGCACCATCCGGCTGTAAGTATTTTAAGTTCAATGTATAAAAATATATTAAATTAGAAATGCTAATGAAACTAAATAAGAATGCAGATTAAAAGATTTGAAACAGAGGAGGAATAATAAATAAAAAAAAAAAAAATAGAACAACTGAAACTTACTCTTCCATCACTCTCGTCTTTCATTGTTAAATTTTCAAATTCAACTATTCAGTTAAAATAGGAAGTAAAGATAAAATTACAATTATGTCTCCTTGTCAATGAATTTCTTTTAAGATGTTCCACAAGCTTTTGCTCATATTCATTAAGTGTTAAAACACAAATAATTAGAAATCAATAATACTAAACACAATATACAAATTAGAAAAGGCTAATGAAACTAAATAAGAATGCAGATAAAAAAGATTTGAAAACAGAGGGGAGTATAATCATAAAATAAGAATACCCTTCAATCACTCCCGTCTTTCATTTGTAAATTTTCCTAACTAACTATTTAGTAAAAAATGGAAGTAAAGAATAAAATTACGTTATTTCTTCTTGTTATGGATTTCTTTTAGATTTATCTCCCGAGATTTTTGAAAAAAATTAGAAGGAAAAATATTAGAGAAAAATAATATAAATCTTAATAAAAAATGTGAAAAACATTTTGAACATATTTTGCCTTCAAACTTTTTCAGAATATAAAAGTCGATATGAATGTGTAATATATTTAATTCATAAAAATAAAAAAATTGTTTAAGCACATTAGTGTCAACAGATCTTAACTATTATTATAAAAACACAAATATATGCACCTGGAGGGTGTATATATTTAAACTTTTGATGTAATAAAATATTATATTAAATTAGACAACTAAATGAAACTAAATAAGAATGCAGATTAACAAAAATTGAAACAGAGGGGGGTTAATCGAAAAATAAGAACAACTGAAACTCTCTTCCATCATTTTCCATCACTGCGGTCTTTCATTGCTAAATTTTCCTAATTTATTATTTAGTTAAATTCGGAAGTAAAGAATAACATTACCAGTTAATTGATGGCCGCGTGTGGTACTCCAGCTTAGACGCAAAAACTATCTCCCTGGTCTAGCGCTTGTGAGAAGGGGATTAGACCTCCCTCACTTTCCGGCTGATACCGACAATAGGCCTCTCCGACGGATATTACTCACTTTTACTTTTAAACCTAAATATTATATAAATATATATGAAGTTAAAAATGAAAACTAAATAAGAATGCAGATAAAAAGATCTGAAAACAAAGGGGGCGGGGGTATAATCGAGAAATAGACAACTGAAACTACGCCAGTGAATCTTAACATTTTAAACGAGATGAACATTTTTCTTCTTTTTTTTTTTGGCCCCTAATAGTCATTCCATAAAAATAAAATTATTATATTTTTCCTTCCGCCCTGTCGGTTGGGGCGTTAGAATGCAACCGCTGGTAAGACTCCCCCAATGGGGCCTCCTGTTGGCTGTGGGTGGCGACCCGTGATGCTTAAGGATAGAGCCCAGGTGGATGAGCAGTTCATGACAATGCAATACTCCAATTTGGCCCTATCTTGGGCTAGACGGGCGGTCGGAGAAGGCCCCCTCCGATCAATCGGCTGGTCACGTCAAGCTCAGCACCTATATGATTGCCCCAACACTATGCCCTTGTGGTAAGCCTCAACCCTTTTTATCATATGGTGCTAGAAGGCGGTGGACTGAGGGTCTACATGTCCTGGAATGACGTTAAACTCTATCTGAGGTGAGGTTCCAGTTTTGGAGGTTTGGGGAATGTGGAGCCACCCATTCATCACCATTGCTCTCTGGTCCTCTGACCCGGAGTGGTAGTACCTGTTAGGTCCCATCTATGGGTTAAATAGAAAAATGTATTTATAAAAAATTGTATTATCCTTTAAGAATTGATTTTTTCAAAACTTTATCGCATTAAATGACCCACTGAGGTTTATGCCGTAAAACCAATCACTCTAACCATATATTTTCCTTAATAAAAAATTTAAAAAATTGTATCAAAAATGAAAGAACTACTAATGTTTATACTTTTTATTTCGCTCAGCACGTAGCACAAGTTTTGCAAGTACGGCGGTTATCCTAGCTAGTGTCGAAACGTGCTAATCAATTAGTAATCGATGCGCGGAGACTTAGCCTTGCTAACCATTACATCACGAGTGGACGCCTCCATAGATATACCATAGGTATGTCGAGTGTAGCAGCGGATTTCTGTAAGCTATGTCATTTGGGCCGTCACATCGTATCTTCATTTTCGTGGTAAAGTATTATTATATGGATCGAAATATTTTGGAGTTAAAATCCAAAATAGAAATTACTCTAATAACTAAAGACTTATCTTCAGGAACGCACACACACACACACACACACACACACACACACAACCACACACAACGACAGTCACACCACAACACACACATAATATATATATAATATATATAATATAATATATTATATAATATATATGGCATGTTAATTAAACAAAAGACACATCTCCTGTTTAACAATTTTATTTGATCTTTTTCGTAGCTTTCTGGCCAACTTTTATATTTTGGGTGAAATTCATGGCATGAAGTCCACCAAAGTTCAGGTCCGGAGTACTTTCGGCACTTCAAGTGCCATCAATCAGGGGTGATGTGTTTCCAGTTTTTTAAAAATATTATATTGATGTGGAGGCTGTGGAAGGAGAAGAGAATTGATGGAAAAGGTGGCATATAGAATTTTAAAATGTGTGTACTGCATTGGAAATAATTTTGTTTAAGGATGGTTTGTATTTGTTTTATGTATAAAGCCTTCTAGTATTTGGAAAATAAAATTGGTTTAAACAGATGGTGTCTTTTAATTCAACATGCATAAATGAAAAAATTGCTGCCCAAATTCACATATATATGTGTGTATAATTATCATAAAGGTACAACGAAATAACCTACTCGAGTTTCAGCCATTGAGGATTTCAGGGTTAAATCCACTGGTTAATCGAGAATATTGATAAAATTGCGTTGTGACAATTTTCAACCGGTAAGTCACTTTTTCCACACATACCATTATATCATATATATTATATATATTATATATATATATAATATTATATATATATCGCTAGTCATCATTCGTAATATCTATCTAATGTATACACACACCACACAAATTCTTTCTATTTTTTCCATATTGTTGGATTCCATTTACATATTTACACACACACACACACACACACACACACAACACACACACACACACATATATACTATTATATATATATATGATTATATATATATATAGCTAGATAGATAGATAAATGATAGATAGAATAGATATATAAAAGAGTATGAAAAACACACAATATTGTTAAAATGAATCTATTTAATAATCATTTTTATTCTAATTCATTTTTAACAATATTGCGTTTTTTTTAACAATATTTACAAAAACAAATTACTTTAAAAACCTTTCGTAAATCAAAAAGTGTCAAATATTCATAACCGATCACCATTGAAATTTTAGTAACTAAAAATAAAAAAACGGTGAGTTTTTAATTCCTTTCATGTATATATATATATATATGACTGCCCAAGGAAAAGAAATTTATAATATATTTATTATACTATTATTATATAATATTATTATATATATAGCGTAATAATATTATATATTATATATATATATTAAAATATATTTATAAATTTCTTTCCTTGGGCAGTATGTAAGTTAAAAATGGAAGCAGTAATTATCTATAATCCATTTCCCAACTTACATTACTGTCCAAGGAAAATAAATTTAAACATCAACACCACCGAAATGGATAACCCGTAATCAAATACGCGCAGATTAAGAAAATTACTGCTTCCGATTNTATATATATATGATATATAAATATATATATATATATATATATATATTACATATATTAATATATGGTGTGTGTGTGTGTTGTGTGTGTGTGTGTGTGCTAAACAATTTTATCAAATAAACATTTTTCTCTTTTCTACAACATTAAAATTCATATAAAATACGTCAGAACTTTATTTAACATTACTTCGTGACAATTCACGGTTCGAACATGCGACGGTTTTCTGATCATATCAATTTGCGCTTCACATGCAATGATCGCGTCATCGGCTTTCTATAAAAACGGCCACGTAAATAACGGATAAGTAACTCTTTTATTCGACTACACATTCACATAGTCATCTGTACATACTTTTCCTTTTCTATACAAATATTCAGATTGTACACTGAAGCGGTTTTTAATGTTTATTTTATTTTAAAACAATATATCTTAAAGTAATTTGAGCGATAAAGTAGTTTCCATCGTTCATGACATCCTGTGTTTGTTTTCTTCTTATTAAAGATTATACCCGGTCACTACACGTATGTGTGTGAGCTCAGAAGAAAACTTTTGAAGAAGATTTTCACACATTTAACCTATGTAGGCGGATTTTTTATATCTTTTTTTTCTGTTTTTTTTTCTTCTCTTCATGTGATTATGAATAACTAATTGTTCTACCAGGCACCAATTTAATTAGGTCGTACCAATTCGTAACGTATTGGTGCACCACACTATGGGGTCCACAGAAAGAATTTGGGTGAATTGGAAATCAGAGGAAGAATCGAGACCATTCAAACTACATGCACTGTTAAGATGCGGCTAGAATACTCAGTTAAGAGTCTGGATGACCTGAGGGAGATCCTGCAGTCACTCAGCTACAGTGGAACCACTATGCTAAAGTCGGGTGAAAATCTGGAATGGAGTGAAATAATAATAATTGTTGGTTTCCTTAACCGAAACTAGCTGGCCTCTTGATTTTCCTGTGAATGCTCCGGTGGTTTACATCTGGCTTGATGATAAACGGTCTCAAAATCTTTGGAAAAAAAAGGAGACGGAAGCAACTGGAAAATCAAGGGAAGAATTGAGACATTCCAGACAACTGCATTGCTGCAAAACGGATAGAAATTAGCCCAAAAGTGCCTGGAGACGCTAGGGAAGACCCTTATTGTCACTCAGACTCCAGCGAAACACCATTCACTATGCGTTGTGACTCACAAATATAAATATAATTATAATATTGTTAATAATAAATTATAAATAATTCAATAATGGAGTACTGCTTCCGTGTCTGATAAAAATATACGTTTACTGTCTACATCAGTCTATTTACCAAAACTGTCAAATCATATGAACGCAACATAGTAAGAAATACACCAAGATACAGCATACATTAGAACAGTCTCATTGTTTTTAATAATTAGTTATAATACATGACTGGTATTATATATCTATATATAGTTTGGTTTTTATTTAATACATATTTAAAGTTTAGCATTTCAATTGTTTTTATTTTTTATCCTTTAATGAATTTGATGATTTTACTTACTGGGTACAACACTCGTGACAATTGAATTTTTACCTCCCACCCCTCGGGCAATATGTTTCAAAAAATCTATTTTACATCGCCCGGAGGGTGTTTTTTATTTTGTACTAGTAATAATAAATAATGCGTTCTAAGGACAGACCAACTACATTAGGTCGTACCAATTGTAATTGGTGCTCTTGGAACGGTCCCCAAATCTCTGGAAAAGAATTTGGGTGAATTGGAAATCAGAGGAAGAAATCGAGACCATCCAAACTACAGCAGTTTAAGATAGGCTGAGGAGACTTGCTGTCAACACAGCTTTTTCCAGAGAACAACCGGCTAAGGTGGGTGTGAAAAAACTCGAAATAATAACACTGGTACAAAAAAATACATTTTTGGCTGAGGCAAGAATGTGAAATAGGTGTTTTTTTCTAAATTTGGGGGTGGTGCTGAATTCAAATTTATAAACGCAGTTTTGCTCTATCACTCTTAGTTTTGTCTTTTAAATTGTCTCATTTTAGTATATACAGAGTATATACGTGATTATTTTCAAGCAGTTGCAGCAGCTTATTACAGATAAAACAAGATAGTAAAGAACATTGACGGAATAAATATACTTGTGACACAATGTACACAATTCAAGAGAGAATTGGCCTTGTTGAGGCAATTCTCGATGTTTTGACGAGCTTGAAGGCCATTGGAGAATATGAATAAAAACAAGAACCAAGTAAAATTAAATCATATGTAAGGCAATAAATGTGGTCCGTTGGAAATTGTAATACAAATATATACCCAAGAAGATTGATGTAACACAATTGTCGAGGGAACAACTTTCCTCTCCGCTGCGAGGGACGGACACTGACTGTCAGTGCACTACTGGCTCTCGATTGAGACGTGTTGGCTACGCTTAACTGCCAAAATCCGTCTTGATATATAGCTATATATATATATAAATGTAATGCTATCACTTACATTATTGCATAATAACTAAAAAAGAAGAATCATAAGTTCACAGACAAATATTAGAAATTAACCCTAAATGCATAATACGCTTTAATGTACAGTATGTGTTACAAAATGTACAGTATGCATATCTAAAAACTAGAGGTGATGAGTAAAAAAACGGAAAATTCAAATCTGAATTCAGCCACTCCCAAATTAGGTTAAAACAGCTATTTTTGTTTGGCTTGCCACAATTTCTTTGTAAACCAGTGTAATTTGACTATTTCAACATTTAATAATAGTTATTTAAGAGTATTATTTGTATTATTCGGACTATTGTCCTCATCTTTACTGTTATCGCGCACAACGTTTCTTTGTTAAACCAAAAGTGGTAATTGTTTGGGTTCTACGGAAACTAAGCTGTCTGCTTGATTTCCTGTGACTGTCTCGTTTACCATCTGGCCTGATGAAAAACGAACCTAACGTAAAATAAACATTGACTAAATAAATTGAAATGATACGAAAACAGCGGTAAAATAATGTAATAACGCCTGAGGTTTAGATTTGAATAAAACAGTCGACTTCATTGAAGATTCGACGCGGTTCGCCAACACAGTGAGTTATGAATGACTAGGCTAAGATCATTCATAAAGTAATGTTCCTTTGAATTTCATATGTGCGCCTCTTTTAATGTGTTTTAAAGACTTTCTAAAATATACGTCTGTCATTTCGAAAGGCAATAATGGCTGAATATTGGGGGTGGATTTTGTTTTCGTTTTTTTAAAATATTTTATTTTATTTTTATTCTTTTACATTGACGTTAATGGATATGAAAGTGATTGTTAACATATGGGACATAAGGCTTATATATATATATATATATATATATATATATATACACGTATATATATATATATATATATATATATATATATATATATATAACCTTGAGGGAGACCAAATAAAATGGGTGTGCGTGAAAAATCTGTTCAATGCTTATAATAGAGAGCAGGTTTAAACTAATAAATAAAGTTTACGGATACTATATCACCATTTCTCGAGTTACATATGTATACAACACAATACTCACGCGGTAATATAATATATATATATATATATATATATATATATATATATTACAAAAATGGGTACAGAGAAAAAACCTACTCGAGGTTTCACCATAAAGATCTTCAGGGTTAAATCCAACCGAATTAATCGAGATACCGATTAATCGCAGTCGATTACACGTGTGTGTTCATTGCATTAAACTGTACTTTATTAAAGAACAGTTTAATGCAATGAACACACACGTGTAATCGACTGCGATTAATCGGTATCTCGATTATTCGGTGATTTAACCTGAAGATCTTTAATGGTGAAACTCGAGTAGGTTTTCTCTTGTACCCATTTTGTAATATATTTGCTCTACTTACGTAGTGAGCACTTTGTATTTGTTATATCGCTGGCTTACCCCCCTGAATTCTGCACCACCTAATGCGTGACAATATTCACCGGTAAGTCACCTACCCCAGCTATGGTTAGCAGAATGAGAATAGGATACCCCCGTGGACTAAATAAAGGGTTAGGTTCAAAGTTCCGTGATGGCTCCCGAATACGACAAGAAAGTTCCCGAGTTCGAAAAGAAGGTTCCCGAGTCCGAGACGGTTTCCGAGTCCGACAAGAAATACCTGAAGAAGGTCGGAGAGTATATCGGCCGAAACGTTGTACAAATAACAATGAAGATGGGGACAATAGTCCGATTAACGCTAATAATACTAATCTTCAAGCCTCATCTCAAACATTCAGAGAAATATTATTATTATTGTTGTTAATATTATTATCATCGTATAAATTGTTAATGTAATTATAGGCATTTTAGAATATTAGTGCTATTATCAAAGTTTTGTTAAGTTTAATACTCAGCGACAACACCAGGATTTTAGAAGCACAAATAAGTAAACAAATACTAAAGATTTTAGAAGCACTGCATATTAGACACAAAAATCCTAAACTTAACAAAATCAACTTTTGGTCGAAAGTACTTGGAAAATTACCTATGGCAAATATATCAGCCAATTTTCGCCAGATATCATTAAAACAATCCGTCAATTTGAAAGGACAAAAAAGATTCGCTTTTTCTTGTCAATCAATACTAGGTCCGGTCTCCTGGCCGGGATTAGGTGATCCGTCTGTAACTCAAATTCCCAGAGAATTATCATTATTATCATTATTATCATTATTATTATTATTATTATTATTATAAAAAACATATTTCTTACTATACTGTTGTACGTGATGGCATTGCCTTCATCGGGCAGCGCGGATAGCCCTTATATATATATATATATAGTATATATATATATATATATATATATATATATAGTATGTATCAGTCGTTAATAAAATATAACTATAGTCTTACATACACATGTATATGCGTGTCCGTATTCACAATCGTGCTAACAGCTGTTTTATAATTTGTTTCACGGTGACGCCAGAGGGGGTGAACCTTTCAGCGGGGGTAGACGCATAAGTTGCGGGGGCGTCAGTACAGTGTAGAATGAAACCGAGGCAATGTTGGGGTACTGGGGCATTCGACGTCAGGGGGGAAGAAGTAGAGAAATTTTCTGAATGGGTTATTCGTGGCGAGGTTGACTGGAATTGTCGCCGTGGGGACGGGACAGGAGATGTCGAGAATCTGTTGGATGGATGGATGGATGGATGAGGGCCGGGGGGGGGGGGGTAGTGAATAAAAAAAAAAGGAAAATAAAAAAGATAAAAAAATATGGAAACCTACGATGACAGAAGTACTCATCTGTCCGTTTAAACAGTAAGGCAAGGGGACTGTGTTTTGTTGTAAAGCTGGCTTTAGTAAGAAAGTTTTTTTTTGTTGTTTTAATAATTTTATCCTTTTTTTTAGTTTTCATTTTTTTTTTTTTATTTGTTCAAATATCCTTATGCTTATTCGTAACGGCCTCCTAGCCTTTCTTCTTTTTCCGGCAGCCACTTTTTTCTTCTCTACCCATTCATTTTTTTAAAAATCTCTGTCCGTATGATGGTTAACAAACTAGTCCCGCAGATTAACTACTATATAGTAGTTGAGTTCGGCCATAACAATACTTAACGACGGTGCCGAGCCTTTCTTCTTTGTCCGGCAGCCAGTCTTCTACTCTGCCGATCCGCCACCCCCCCCTCTCTCTCTCTCTCTCTCTCTCTCTCTCTCTCTCTCAATCAGTGGGTCTTAGCTTAGGTTTGAGAATTTTGGGACATATAAGGTGTGTTGTTAATTGCCCGCTCCTACTTATAGACTCGGCCAGAATTATGTGATCTTTCTCTTGGCCAATCACTGACTTGTACTCTTAGGCTGATACAATACGTAACCGACCTTACTGGCCATAATTACGTTGACATCCATGCCGACGGACTTAGTATTAAATCACTGGACCTTTACCAATACGTAGGATAGGACTTAATACGCTTACCAAAGGATTCCATAACACAGGACTTTCTTTAAGCCCTTATATGTCCCAAAATTCTCAACACCTGAGCTAAGACCCACTGATTGAGAGAGAGAGAGAGAGAGAGAGAGAGAGAGAGAGAGAGAGATTGTTTGTTTGTTTGTTTGTTTTGTTTGTTTTGTTTTACGGCATATCAACCTCAGTGGGTCATTTAATGCCGATAAAGTTTTTGAAATAAATCAATTCTTTAATGGATAATACAATTTTTTAAAAAATACATTTTTCTATTTAACCCATAGATGGGTTAAATAACCCACTGAGTTTGAATATGCATAAATCAAAACAACCAAACCAAAGCATCTCAGATTGGTAAGTACCTGTTAGGGTACCATCTCTAGGTCGATGGTTAACGGAATAAGAAAAGTCTATCCCCGGTGGATTGAAAGAAAGGTTCGGGTTGATGTTCTCTGAAGGCCCCCGACTACGACATGAAGTTTCCCGAGTTTATCAAGAAGTTACCCAAGTTTGAAGAGAATGTTACTCGAGAAGGTTCTCGAGTCCGACAAGAAACACCTGAAGTAGGCCGGAGATCACATCGGCCGAAACGTAGTGTAGATAACCATAAAGATGAAGAGAACAGTCCGAATAATACAAATAATACAAATTATCAAACCTCATCTCAAAAATTCAGATAAATAGTATAGATAACAATAATGATGAGGACAATAGTCCGAATAATCCAAATAATCCAAATTATCACGCCTCATCTAAAAAATTCAGAGAAACAAGATTCGATTGTTGGAAATTAACAAGGTTTTATTTAGTACAGATTAAAGAAATGCTTCGACGCCTAAAAAGTTACTTCAAGCTCAACTTGTGTACGACCAACTATCTTGTATATCATTCCATGTGTGCCATGACTGGAGTCCCATTTTCGGTCCTAGCTCCCATAATGCACCTGGTGTCTATTTTTTAAAGTTGTGAAAGGAGATTGGAATTTTTGTTTTGATGTGTTCCAGAGATTCTGTAATTTTTGCGTTTTCATGTATTTTTCCAAGTTATCCTTTGTCTATTTTGATTTTGTTCTCTTGAGTTACGATTTTTGCGATGGCTAGAATAAGATGGAAGAATCCGGGCCTTTGCTTTATGATTTTTGAGTTCGCAATGACCGCTGATTCACATAAACGATGTAAGCTCTTACAATGTACGGGTTTGAGTAATGATGCGTGGCTGGAGTTGAATGTGGGATCGCAGTTTGTTATGTGTGTGAAGAACGTGTTTTGTGTGTCGTTTGTCTTTATAGATCTTTTGTGTTCATAGATACGTTTATCAACGTTTCGGTGTGTTTCCTCGATGTAGCTTTTGTTACAATCGTTGCATGGGATGGTGTAAATTCCTGCGTTGGAGATATCAGGGGTGTTTGTGCGTTTCGAGGAGTTTGTGAGATTTCTAATGGTTTGGGAAGTAGTTTGTAAGATTTTTGTTCCTACTCATCAAGGGGAGTAACTCTATATATTTTTCGGGACCAGGTATCCAATAGGCACCCCAGCTGAGAGCTGTTTTGAAAAGAACACTTTTTGCTTTTCACTGTAAACTCCCGGTCGTTTGTTCATAAACAACAGACAATTTTTTGCATTAGAATTTCACTGTAAGATTTTTTTAAAGTTTGTTGATGTAAGTTTGTTCCTTGTAAGGACTTCTTACTACACAATAATGATCATTTTTCAAACAGATCTATTTGATTCCTATGAATGTTTGAGATGAGGCTTGATGATTAGTATTATCTACGTTATTCGGACTGTTGTCCTCATCTTCATTATTATCTGTACAACGTTTCGGCCGATATACCCTCCGGCCTTCTTCAGGTATTTCTTGTCGAAAAGAAGGTTCCCGAGTCTGAGAAGAGGGTTCCCGAGTCCGAGAAGGTTCCCGAGTCCGACAAGAAATACCTGAAGAAGGCCGGAGGGCATATCGGCCGAAACGTTGTACAGATAACAATGAAGATGAGGACAATAGTCCGAATAACGCAGATAATACTAGATCTATTTGACTCTGACAGGTACTATACATATTTGCCAACCTCACCATACGAGGTCAATTTCTCAAGCGGAGTTTATTCAGAGTTTTCCATCTCCTGTTCTACCCTAATATTTACCAATAGCTGAAGGAGAATATTTGAATTCATTTGGTATTAGCACTAAGTGAAATGCAAACAGCCTCGCCAGGATTTGAACTCGTCTCGCCGTGTCCGTTGTCTACGATGGTAACCATTACACCACGTGCCACCCTAGCAGTAGAGTGAAGTAATGGAGTGATGGTAATGAAGGGATACTTTTCACTCCCCATTTATTAAGGACTGGAGCCTTATCATCAGATGAAGTTTAATGTTATACCCAGGACATATCTTTGATATATATATACCAACCCCTCCACACGAGAAGGATGTGACACAAGGTCAATTCCTTTAGCGGAGTTAAACAGATTTGAATTCAGAGTTTTCCTTCTCCTAGAACGATTGCCTAACCAAGGTTAAAGAGCCCAGTCTGCCCTACTATTTACCCATAGCTGGAGGGAGAGCAGGATTCATACCTTTCCCAAGGGTATTAGCGCTAAGTGAAATACAATTACCACATCCAGGATTTGAACTCGGGGCAACGAGTCCATTTCCTATGACTTTAACCATTACACCATATCTTTGATATAAAGTCAGTCAATCTCGGGAACGTACGTATACCTGTAATTACAGTTAGTAGCCGTCTGTCTTGCTACTGAGGTAGACTATTTCTATAGTCTATCTCATTTGCATATGATACTACACCTCCATGAATTGAAATAACTTTATGCCAGGGCTCGACATTAAGGCCGTCCCGTCGTCCAGTGGAAAATAAAAATTACATACGGGACGATCAATACGTCATCCGGGACAGTTTGCCGGGGACGGTAAAAATTTCAAAAGGTTCAGCATGTCCTTCCCGAAAAAGGAAACCAAGGATTACATGAAAATTGTGTAACTTAAAGTCAAAAAAGTATTTTTTTTTTAGCTCAAAACACACTAGGAAATGGATTTTTTGTCCAAATATCCAGAATTATCACTGCTTCAGCTTTTCTTAATGTTTTATTACATGTTATTATGCTACTGATGACCGACAAGTATAGATGATGCTAATGAATTAAACAAAAATATTTTGATTTCGGGACGGTCCAAACCCCATTCGGGACGGTTGATAATTTTTGTTCGGGACGGTCATGAAAAAAGTTAGTGTCGGTGCCTAAAAGTTAGTGTCAGACATCTACAAAGGGCATAAAGCCCTTTGTAGATGTCTGACTTCTAAAGATTCTAGGAAATCAAGACTTGCTTTCAGGGAGAGTATCATGACTTTTTCTGACAGGGCACCTAAGTCTAAGCTAATTTTCTTCTGATTCATCATCAGATATTCTAACACTCTCATCCATTGATTCTTCATTTTTATCATTGGATTCACTAGCCTCATCTTCCCCTTCAGATTCCATTTCTATTTCATCGGGTTCGATTAGACTTCTAACTTGATCTTCATGAGTAAGTATATTTTGCCTCTTTTTTTTTAAATAATATTTGTGTGTTGTGTCCTTTTTGTTATATGAAATTTGCCTTCTCAGCATTCAACTCTTTATTTGTTTTTATATAATACTTTGTTAATCATTTTTACTTGTATCATTCTTCATTTTTATTGCATTTCACTCAGGTCATAATTTTGATGACAATCAGGAATAGCAAGCATTATCTTTAGGTAAAGGTAGTAGCCGTCTGCCTTGCTACTGAGGCAGACTTCTTTTAGAGTCCCTCTTATTTGCATACGATACTGTATCTCCCTAAATCGAAATGGCTTTATGCCCTTAGTAGATCTTTGACTTCTTCTGAAGATTCCCGGAAATTTAGACTGGCTTTCAGGGAGAGTGTCAGGACTTCTTCTGACAGGGGACCTAAATCTAAGCTAATTTTCTTCTGATTCATCGTCAGATATTCTAACATTCTCATCCATTGACTCTTTGTTTTCATCATTGGGTTTATTAGCCTCATCTTCCCCTTCAGATTCCATTTCTATTTCGTCGGGTTCGATTGGACATCTAAATTTATCCCCATTAGCAAGTATATGTTGTGTCCTTTTTGTAATATGAAATTCGCCTTCTCAGCATTCAGGTCTTTGTTTCTGTTTTTTTTTTACACCATACCCTTTCATTAGTTGCAATAAAGCCATTTCGATTCAGGGAGATACAGTATCGTATGCAAATGAGATAGAATAGGTATACCCAAAATGAGGCTAATCTGCGTTTTTGACCAAATGACTTTAGCTCCTCCCCCTACAGAAAACAATTTACCAAAAATCAGGGAATTATCGGATTTTAATGAAATTTTCAGTGTTTATTCATCAATGAAGGATCTTTATAATACATTATATGTTGTGTCCTTTTTGTAATATGAAATTCACCTTCTCAGCATTTGGGTCTTTGCTTTTTGGGGTTTTTTTTTACACCATACCCTTTCATTACTTGCAAATGACATGGTCAGAGGTCTTATAACGCTATAGAGGGTTCCGTTTTTTGATACGTGGGTCGTGATACGTTTACATGGTATTACATGATAATGTGATATTTACATGATATTTACATGATAACGTGATACGTTTACATGGTCAGAGGTCTTATAACTATGCAGAGGGTACAGCTTATTCTAAGCTTCACGGCTTGAACAGCTGACGTTTCATCAGCCGTTCAAGCCGAGGCAGGTTTTCAAAATCTGATTATTTTCATTGTGGTGACAGGTAAAGCACAGGTGCCGGTTTAGAGGGGTTCCGTTTCTTGATACGTGGGGCGTGATACGTTTACTTTTACGCAAAAAAAACCCCAAATGTTTTAAAAAATTATCCTTTTTTTCTGAACCTGTATCTTTAAGTGTGTGTTCGCTTATTCAAATCTGGACATGAAAAGAGTTCTTATATTTTTTTAAATTTTTGTTTTATTTTATTTTATTTTTATTTATTCATTTTTTTTTATGTGCATCATTGCAATTTCATTCATTCACTTGTCCATTCAGGTTTATAGTTTTTTTTTCTTCTCCCCTCTCACTCAGTACAAGTCAATCTTTCTTTCATTCATAAAAAAGTGAATTTCGTCACGCATCTTAAAATGGAAAAAACAAGAATCAAAGAGAGGCGCTTTCATAGAGTTTTATGAATCACTAACCAATTATATAAAGAAATACACACACACACACACGCACGCACACAAATACACACACACAAACACACACACAAACATACACACACTAACTCACACACACACATATATATATGTAGAAATAGGTTTATATATATATACGAATATGTGTATATATATATATATGTGTGTATATATATATATATATATATATATATATATATATATATATATATATATATATATACATGTTTATACATATTCATATACATATATTATATACACTCACACACACATATATATATATATATGTAGAAATTGATTTATATATATATACGAATATGTGTATATATATATATATATGTATATATATACATGTTTATACATATTCATATACATATATTATATACACTAGCAACATATATATATATATATATATATATATATATATATATATATATATATATATATACATGTTTATACATATTCATATATATTATATACACTCACACACACATATATATATATGTAGAAATAGATTTATGTATATATACGAATATGTATATATATATATATATATATATATATATATATATATGTATGTATATATATATACATTTACATGTTTATACATATTCATATACATATATTATATACACTAGCAAAATAAAAAACACCCTCCGGGCGATGTAAAATTAGATTTTTGAAACATATTGCCTGATGGGTGGGAGTTAAAAAGTCAGCGAGTTTGTACCCTAAGTAAGTAAAATCATCAAATTCATTAAAGAATTAAAAAAATAAAACAATTTGAAATGTAAACTTTAAATATGTATTAAAATAAAACAAACTATATATAGATATATAATACCAGTCATGTATTTATTAAAACTTGTTTTAAAAAAACAATGAGGACTGTCTAATGTTGCATGTTCAAATATTGAGTGTATTTATTCTATGTTATGACGATTTTGGGTAAGGTGACGTAAGCAGTGACGTAATTTTTGTTACAGACAAAAACCGGAAGCGAATCTCCATTATTAAGAGATATACATATATATACATATATAATATGCATATATACATATATAATATGCATATATATATATATATATATATATATATGTTCAAATGAAAAATAAAGGAAAGAAAATGTTGAATGGATAAAATAGGATTTATTTTATTTTATTTTATTCTACTGACACGTGTTTCGGCCAGGAGTTTATCCATGTATACATGTATTCTATCTATTATTATTCTAAATACAAAATAGAATAACAATAACAATAATATAAAAACTACAACATTTTTTTTTAATATACAAAGAAATAACGACCTTCGTCAGAGTAAATCCTTATTGTTTTAAATCAAACATATATATATATATTATCTTTTATTCATTCCTTAATTTTCATCAAGATGCGCATAACTTTCACGAGCAAAGTCATGCCGAATTTCGAAAGATTGTCGTGATCGATTTCGAATGAGTTACGTCACACAACTTCGAAAGAAAAATAACGACCAAACATCCCCAAATCCTTTCACACCAATTTTTTTCCTCACATTTGCTGGATTTCACTTTTTCCCACACAGTGTTTATACATTGATAAAGGGTGATGGTTCGCCCAGAATATCAGAATAAAACGAACCAGAGACAGAACAACAGCTGAATATTTTTTTTTTTTTTTTTTTGTTTGTTTGTTTGTTTGTTTTTTGTTCACTTGTTCATTTCCATGGTTAATAATACCAAAAAACAACGTTCACAAGAACAAAGTTTATAAACTATCAACTTATATATTTTACTAAAGACGATGGCGTAGTGTCCATTTTTTGTTTTTAATCTGCAACTGCGTGAGTGGCTGAACATACCAATTTTAGAATGACAGTCTCTGGAGCAGTGACTGCAAGCAAATAGTGCTGCTTACTGGAGTTGCTGTTGTCTCTCCTTCCTTTTGGCTCTCTTTTCTGCGGCGGCTTCTTTCCTCTCTTTTTCACTCCTTTTTGTTCTTTGTTGACGAGGAGTCGCCAGGTTGCTCGGTCTTCTGCACAAGCCTCCCATGTGTTGGTGTTAATGTGGCATGTCTTCATGTTTCTCTTACAGACATCTTTAAAGCGCAGGCGTGCTCTCCCTACCGGTCGGGTGCCTTCTACTAACTCACCATACAGTAGGTCTTTGGGGATGCGGCCTTTGTCCATCCTCCTAACGTGGTCAAGTCAACGCAGGAACCCCTTACAGGTGATGGCGGGCATGCTGTTCATATTTGCTCGTTCCAGCACTTCTGTGTTTGGCATTTTGTCCTGCCAACGTATGTCTTGTATGTGGCGTAGGCATCTGAGGTGGAAATTTTCCAGTTTCCTCTCATGGCATGAGTATGTGCTCCAGGCATTGCTACTGTAGAGAGGAGTGCTGATAACGCATGCTTTTTACACGCGTAGTTTGGTTATATATATAATATATATATATATATATATATATATATATATATATATATAAGGGTTCGAATCACACACAAAGCGGCTTCCAGTCTATAACTCTACTTATGAGGCATAATAGGCCGAAATGTACATACAGAGATTGACTTTTTCTCGGTTTGTTTACGCCTTACATTTGAACAGATATATTCGCCTAATTCATTAATTATCAACTAATTAATTTTCAAATTAGGTATGATTTCAATTAAGCACATATTCTCCTAAAAATTGTCGGCTATCGCCTTATCAAACAAACTGTTTGCGTACTCTCATATATATATATATATATTATATATATATATATATATATATTAGTGTGTGTGTGTGTGTGTGTGTGTCTGTGTCTGTGTGTGCGTACGGACTGGGAAAATCCGTAAGTAATAAATATTCTTTTTAAACAAATTACCAAAAACCAGGGAATTGTCCGTTTTAATGACATTGTCACTACTTTATTCGTTGATGACTTAATTTTAAAACATTGTAGAGCCAATAAATAATCATATATATATATATATATATATATATATATATATATATATATATATAATATGCTGTGAAGCCCTCTTTTTAAAAAAATTGTTGTTTGAAGAAGATCCGAGCATACCTTGGCCCGTAACCTGTAAAGTTTTTTAAGTGCCATCCTTGGCCATTTGAAAAGAGATTAAAGAAAGTCCTGTGTTGTGGAATCCTTTGGTAAGCGTATAAGTCCTATCCTGCGTATTAGTAAAAGTCCAGTGATTTAATCCTATATCCGTCATCCATGAACGTGTGCGTAATTATGACCAGTGTGGTCGGTTTAAGTATTGTATCAGCAGCAGATTACTGTCAGTGATTGGCCAAGAGATAGGTCATATGACTCTGGTCGAGTCTATAAGTAGGAGCGGGGATCCATCACACACCTTATATCAGGAAATTCTGGGCACCTCATTTGGTGTAATGGTTAGCAAGCTAGATTAGCAGACCATTGCTAGTGAGTTCGATTCTCACTGGGCGCCCCACACTTCTGGCCTTGTGCTATATCTAAGCAAAGCTTAGTAAATAACTATATCAGGAAATTCTCAGCAAGTTTCAATCCCAGTATCAAAGGCGGGGATTTGGGGGCGGGAGTTATTGATAAACATGTTTTAGGTTTTGTTTTTATTTTCTCTTCCGGAGAAAAATAATTAACAACAAAACTAAGATAGAAAAAAGACAGGTTCATCGAAGGAGCGAGAAGGCAAGAATATAAAAAGAAGAAAAAAAAAAGACAGGGTCTCTTAGAGCTCCCTTTGTCCCACCAATGATATTATTACCCCGGCCAGCAGGGGGTTATTTGCACCACGAGTCAGTAGGATGGTCTCAACATCGACTATACCAATTTTGATATTTCGATGTTAAAATGATCCTCCAAAACTACTGAAAATAATTTTTTTTATCAATTACGAATGTGGAAGAGATTATACTAGGTATACCCAAAATGAAGCTAAACTGCGTTTTTGACAAAATGACTTTAGCTACAGATAATAATTTACCAAAAATCAGGGAAATATCGGATCTTAATGAAATTTTCAGTGTTTATTTAACAATGAATGATCTTTAAAATGCATTATTTATTTTATTTCAAAACTTTCTCTTTTTTTTTTTCAGGTCACTTAATTTTGTTGGGGGCGTAACATTTTTTTCGAGTTGGTCTTATAGTTTTCTAATTACAGTATAGATAAAGAGATAAAAGACCGAAGTTATGAATATAAACAAAAACATTTTTACGGTGGCTTTTCTATGAGAAAATAAGTACCGAAAATCAAAAAATAAAATGTAAAAATATAATAGATAATTAATTTTTTGTAGATTTCTTTTTTACTCATTTCGATAATTATTTAACTGGCTATTATCTTATAAAAGAAAAAAAAATTATTCATCGATATT
>CM042180.1:31640467-31662967 GCA_023376005.1 Doryteuthis pealeii
AATACTGATGCAATATTAAACCGAATTATTCACAACTAGCAGGACCTGTGGATTAGGATAGGTTAATTCACGGCCTACTAATATATACGACCCAATATGTCACTTAAGCAGGCATGATTCTAACAGGCCTATTCGTTATATAGTCAATTTATGTCAGTTTCGAAAAATCTTAAAGCACAAAAATTTTGGCCAGATGGAACCGTAAGTTCTCCTTGAGAAATACTGTTTCTCTGTAGTATCATTACTATCATTGCCGACCATGACCAGGGAATACATTTCATATTGAAAAGGTTGTTTTTTTTCTCTGATATAACCTGAAATCATAGATAAATTGTTGGTGTTTGTTTTGTATAACTGCATAATTTTTAAAACTATTTTTTGATTCATTATTACATTTCTGAAGAATAACGACAACAAGTTTATATAACATTTTTTTCGAAACAGTCATTAATTGATTATAAAACGAATCGGCCTGTTAGAATTCTGCCTATTTACGTGACATATGGGGCCGTATATATTCTCTCAAAAGCGAAAGTTGCATATTGGTATAATGAATACGGATACCAAAAACTAAACTTCTTACTTGAACCATTGTTTGAGGAATAGCATCAAATATTGTCAGTTAAAATGTTCTTAAAATCCTCGTCTTCGCAACATTTGGTCCTGAAATTCGTTAGAAGATTTAATATCGTATGCAAATGAGACAGACTATAAAATTAGTCTTCTTCATTAGCAAGATAGACGGATACTAACTGTACTTACACATAAACCTATATTCTCGAGATTGATTGACTTCATATCAATATGGTGTCGCCGATATCAATATTAAGTTCCTTAAATGACCCTGATTTCGTCGAAACTTGGGTTCCAATGTTTCGCAGCATTGGCTAGGGTGAAGGAGTTAAAAGACCGGAAAGCCTCTGGAGGGGAGAACGAAATTACAGATTTATTTTTGGCTTCAGTGGGATGTGAAACCATACATAGAATATCTACAATGGTATACCCAGGCCCTGACACTAACTTTTTTCATGATCGTCCCGAACAAAAATTATCAACCGTCCCGAATGGGGTTTGGACCGTCCCGAAATCAAAATATTTTTGTTTAATTCATTAGCATAATCTATACTTGTCAGTCATCAGTAGCATAATAACATGTAATAAAACATTAAGAAAAGCTGAAGCAGTTGACAGAAACATTTATTTATAATCAAGAATAATAAAATAAAAATTTTATAAACTAAAATTTATTCTATTTTAATGACATTTTCAATGTTGATTTATCAATGAATGAACTTTATAATGCATTATTTATTTTATTTCATAACTTTCTCATTTTTTTATGCGGACATTTTCCAATCATAAAGATATAGACTGTGTGACTGTGTCTATTTCTTCAGTGTTGTTGCCATTAGGAATTTTAAGTTTAGAACTAGACTGTTTTTTGAGGTCAGCATTCGGGCAATCACTGGACGGCCAATATTGGAATGTAGAACTAACTTTTAGGAAAAAATTTTACCGTCCCCGGCAAACTGTCCCGGATAACGTATTGATCGTCCCGGATGGAATTTTTATCGTCCCCGGGACGACGGGACGACGTTAATGTCGAGCCCTGGGTATACCCTAGGTATACCCAAAATTGGCCTAAAATCCGTTTTTGACAAAATGAATTTACCAAAAATCAGGGAATTATCGGATTTTAATGAAATTTTCAGTGTTTATTTATCAATGAATGACCTTTATAATGCATTATTTATTTTATTTCAAAACTTTCTCATTTTTTTCAGGTCATTTATTTTTTACCCCCCCCCCTTATTTTGGGGGTGTAAAATCTCGGCGAGTTGTTCCTTGTTTGATACTAATTATAGTAGAAATAAAAAGATAAAAGACCGAAGTTGTAAATAGAAAAAAAAAGATTTTTTTAAAGGGAATATTTTATAAGAAAATAAGTACTGAAAATCGGAAAATAAAATGTAAAAAAAAAAAAAGATAAATAATTAATATTTTGGAGATTTCTTTTTTACTCATTTCGATAATTATTTAATTGGCTATTATCTTATAAAAGAAAAAAATTATACATCGATATTTTTTCTTAAAAAAGGGGGGGGCTACATTTTCAGTAGAGTTTTTCTTCAAAACGTATACTTTGTTTGACTAAAATAAGGTTTGAATGAAATAGATATTTATTTCTAGAATCTAAAAATAAAATATTTCTTCGTTAGTCTTCTATGACCATTGCGTATTCGAGATACAACGACTTGTTCCTTTCTAGACTTCCTTAAAGTTGGTCTCCAGCCTCCCAAAGTGGGTTTGATTAGGACGAGTTTATTGTGAATGTTGTTATTCCAGTGTTGTTGCCATTTTGTATGAAGGAATCTATTAATTTTAAGTTTCAAGTCAGTATATGGTATCTTGAAATTGTCAGGGATCAAATCTAGAGCCGATTTAGCTGCGGAATCTGCTCTTTCATTTCCCCTCACTCCTATATGACTTGGGATCCAGCATATCATAATCTCCTTAGAGTTAGACATCAAGTCTAATCTATTCATGAGCTTAATGACGAGAGGGTTCTCCAGTTTTTTTTATTTCTTAATGATAATAGGACAGAGAGCGAGTCTGAAAAGATGATATATTTTTGTGGTTATTTTCATAGATGATGTCAAGTGCTTGGGCTATTGCACGGGTTTCAGCTGAAAAAATGGAACTTTCATTTTGGGAGAGCTTTACTTACAATTTTTTTTATTTAAAATAGCTGCACATGCTGTTTTGTCATTGTCCTTAGAGCCATCTGTAAAGATGTAGAGGTGGTTTGGGTAGCGTTCTAGAATATTCTGGAATTTATATTGGTAAGTGCTAGGATGGGTTTTTGTTTTGGGGAGTTCCAATACTGAAAGTTTCATTAAAATCGAATACTTCCCTGATTTTTGGTATTTTTTTTTTTTTTTGCAATCGCAAATATTACATTAAATTTGTAAACAAACCATTACAAGCCATTTAAAAAGAGCCAAAATGGCCGAACGGATCGAAATTGTCAAAAAAATCCTTTTAAATGTATTAAAAATTATGTTGTTACATAATCTATGCATAGATTATTGTCAACCCCCTGTATTTCTGAAGGGATGGCCCCTTTTCATATCACGGGCAGGACTTTCCATAGAATATTACAGAAACCCCTCGAAATACGTGAAGTAACGTGGGACCAAGTTAACCCTCAGTTCCAGCTTGGACGTCAGGCAGAAACCATGTCTGCCTTAGCTGGGATCAAATCCACACGCGCGTTGTGTTAGTTAGAAGAAGAAGTTTAAGCAATAAAAGAAATAATATAGTGTTCTTGCTTGATGAATGTCTTGGCAAAAAGACTGACCAAGAAGAAGGAATGAATCAAAGACGAACAGCCAACAAGAATCTAGAAATAGAATTCAACATGGAGAGGAAGAATAGAAACGACTAGAGATCACCAAATGGCCAAAGAAGTAAGTAATGCAAAATTCATATGCATCTCTCTGTCTACCTATGTCAATTTCTCTCCCCTCTCTTCAGTAAAAGAACACTTGTGTATGTACCCAACATGGGTATATGTGTATGAGTATGTAACACATTATGTTACTACTTATCGTTTTAGACAAAAGTTTGACCTTAAATAATAGATTTAATTAATTTTAATTCGTTTTTAAAATGAATAGCAGACGAATTTTTGAGTATAGCTAGTATACCCCAAAATACTGGAAAATTTGAATGAAGAAATCTCAAATATCATAAAAATTGAGGATTTATTTATTACAACGTTTGATATGTTTACTTGAGAGCTATTGCAAAATAATTCAATATGTAAAAAGTATAATAATTTTGATTTAACTCTCTTTGTTAGCAGGACCTGTGGATATACCACAGTATGATGATTTAATTGTTATAACGTTTAATATGTTTACTTAAGAGCAATGGCGAAATAGTTCAATTTGTAACAAGTATAATAATTTTGATTTAACTCACTCATTCTTTTTATTTTTTCATCTTTTCATTCTGTTTGATTGAAGCAGATTAGCGCTATCGCGTCCCCCTCTCTCACTACCCCTCTTTCTCTCTCTCTCTTCTATGTCTCTCTCTCTCTCTCTCTCCTCTCTCTCTCTCTCTCTCTCTCTCTCTCTCTCTACTATCTCTATCTATCTATCTTTCCCTACACTCTTTCTTTCTTTCTTTTATTTTCTGTGTAGCCTTTCTTATTTCTACCCGTCTCCAGGATTAGTTTGAGTTCAGTGTCCCTTCTCTCAGACTTGTCGCCACACCAAGCTTACTCTACCCTACTAAGTACCCATAGATAGAAGGAGGATGCATGGATTCATAGCTTTCCCAATGGTATTAGCACTATGTGAAATGCAAACATCCTAGTGCAAAATTTGGACTCGGGTCGCCGAGTGCACATTCTACAACTATAACCATAACATTTAAGCGCCTCCATTAATTATTAAACTTCGGAGTATTGTCAATAAAAAGCTACTCCCCACTTCGCAGATCTCCAGAACTTGTGCCTCACCATCAGATCCCTTTTAACGTCATACACAGGACATCCCTTTTTTGGGGGGTGGAGTGGGGTTGGCAAATTGCATCCGTTAATCACGTCAAACTGCCCCCGCCAGAAGAGCAACTTAACTTTCCTCTGTAGAAAGTTGTTTTAAAATATAAGGGAAATAACTCTGTATTATCTATATTTTTCCCCTGCATTAACTCCCTTGGGCCTTTCCTCAAATTGACAAATTATTATTATTGCTAGCAAAAGTATGTGCCTCTTGGGCGCAAGTATTTCAGTTTTAATGTAATAAAATATCTTCTTATTATAATGGAGATTGTGTGTTTGTCTATTTGTAACCGAAACTATGTTACTACTCAAGTCACAATTCCTTTAGTTATTTACGTCACATTCTCCATGCTTTGATTTGATTTAAACCGCAATTATTATTAAAATATTTTTACATTATTAATGCAGTTGACCATATCCACATACCAAGAACATGCAATTGTATTTATATATACAACAAAATAGCAGTTTACAGTGTGAACAGGATGGCTAATTTGCATATTGATATTAAAAATTTGATTATAATAAATATTTGCTTCATATTATTGATTTCTAATTGTTTTATTTTATCTTAATGCATGTGAGCAAAAATCGCGGGTATAAATCTTAAAAGAAATCCATTAACAAAAAGAAATAACTGTAATTTTATTCTTTACTTCCTATTTTAACTAAATAGTTAAATTAGGAAAATGTTCAAATGAAAGACAGGATTGAAAGAAGAGTTGTTCTTATTTTATGATTATACTCCCCTCTGTTTCAAATCTTTTTATCTGCATTCTTATTTAGTTTCATTAGCCTTTCTAATTTAATATGATATTTTATTCCATTAAAACTTAAATACTTGCATCTGGAGGGTGCATATGTTTGCTGGTTATAATGAATTAGAAATACTAACGAAACTAAATAAGAACGAATATAAAATATTATACTTAGTTTAATGTTATTTTTAATTGACTTCTATAGGGAATTATATACAGGATTTCTTTTAATACGTTTGGGAATAACATGATAGTATAAGAAATCAGTAACAGCAAATAATTATTTATCAAACCCAGGTTTGTTAAAATCATTATGCAAATTATTCCCACATTTCTTTGAAATATATAACACATATTTCAGGAATTTAAATGCATTAATAACATGGGCCTTTCGGAGCCTGTGTTTGTTAATGTACATTAACAGCGTTGATCCCAGGGGGCTATCCCCCCAGTCAACACCTGTCCCCTTGATTTAAAGGGACAGGGCTGGGTTTAATGCCCAGCGCCTGAGGCGCCTCCTTGATGGAGAATGCCGACGGGATCGACGCCTTTTTTGTGTTTACCACCCATGAGCTTCGGCTTGTGGGTGGGCCCACATAAAAATGTCCTTGTGTCACGCCCTCATAAGTGGGGTGAGAGGCAAATACCTTAATAATATGGGCAGTTTTGCGGCAAATATAACCCAGCGAGACTTTAATAAAGATATCGTTAATAAATAAGATGCTAATTAAGATTAAATAATAACTATTTCATAATTGTTGAGAATATAAATTAAATAACTAAGGAAATTTTGACGTCAGTGGCGATGTAGTTTCGGTTACAGATTATTATTATTATTATTATTATTATTATTATTATTATTATTATTATTATTCTCCGTGGAGTTTTTTCACGCCTGCTTTAGCCTGTGGTTCACTGGAGGCAAGTCTGCTCAGGTCTCCAGTATTCTTTTGACTATTCTAGTCGATCTTAACAATGCTGTTGTTTGGATGGTCTCTAGTCTACCTCTGATTTTCAGCTAGAGTGGCAGACATAGGTACATATTGATGGTTACAAGATCGACCAAACGTATATATTCTTGGTGGTGGTGCTGGTGAGGGGCACCTTACCCATATACAGAGGATAAACTCAGCGGTTGATATCAATATCAGTACTCTTTGCGGAGAACCTCGGAGGCCTCCTGCCTAAAAAAAACGCTAGCCAGTGGCTGCTGAAAAAACAAACACCAACTACGACTGAAGTCCGTAGCCGAAGCGGTGTCACTTGAAAAAAAAACTATTAGGATTAGGGTTAGGGTTGGGGTTGGTGTTTAGGGTTAGTTTAATGGGAAAATAAATGAATAATTTGGGCTGTTTTTTCTGGGTCACCCTGTATACAGGGTGACCCAGAAAAAACAGAACCCACAAATTTTGTAATAGAACTGTTAATTTTAACTAGGGGGTTTAGGGTTAGGGTTTAGGGTTTAGGGTTAGGGTTCGGGTTAGGGTTGGGTTGGGTTGGGTTGGATTTTCTGGAAAACGCCCTAAGTTGGTTTTTTTTTTGTTTTTTTGCAAGTGACACTGCTTTGGCTACGGACTTCAATCGTTGCTGGAGTTTTTTTCAGCAGCCACCGGCTAGCGTTTTTTGAAGCAGGGGCCCGGGACGGTTCTCCGTGAAGATTACCTCAATATCTATACCTCCCCCCCAAAAAAACGCTAGCCGGTGGCTGCTGAAAAAACAAACACCAGCTACGATTGAAGTCCGTAGCCGAAGCGGTGTCAATTGAAAAAACTAGGATTAGGGTTAGTTTAATGGGAAAATAAATAAATAATTTGGGCTCTGTTTTTTCTGGGTCACCCTGTATACAGTGTTACCAAGAAAAAAAACAGAACCCACAAATTTTGTAATAAAACTTAATTTTAACTTGGGGGTTTAGGGTTAGGGTTTAGTTTAGGGTTAGGGTTGGGGTTAGGGTTGGCTTTTCGGGAAAAACGCCTTAAGTTGGGGGGGGGGGTGTTTGTTTTTTTATTGCAAGTGACACTGCTTCGGCTACGGACTTCAATCGTGTTTTTTTTCAGCAGCCACCGGCTAGCGTTTTTTGAAGAAGGGGGCCGGTACGGTTCTCCGTGAAGATTACCTCAATATCTATACTTAACTGTATAACTAATGAAATTTTACCCGATTTAGTTTACGGGACGAGGAAATCTTTTTAATTATTTATTCTTTTAATTATCTTCCTTGTCCAAGACACCTTCTACATTAAATCACTTAAGTCACTTATTTAAAAATTTTTTATCAGAAAAAACAGAACCCACAAATTTTGTAATAAAACTGTTAATTTTAACTATGTGGGTCTAGGGTTAGGGTTTAGGGTTAGGGTTAGGGTGTAGGGTTAGGATTAGGGTTAGGGTTGGGGTTTAGGGTTAGTTTTAGTTATTTATTTTCCCATTAAACTAACCCTAAACCCCAACCCTAACCCTAATCCTAACCCTACACCCTAACCCTAACTCTAAATCCTAACCCTAGACCCCCATAGTTAAAATTAACAGTTTTATTGCAAAATTTGTGGGTTCTGTTTTTTCTGGGTCACCCTAATTTTGACACCTTTGTGCAAGTTCAGCCCAAAAGGGGTGGGGCTTACTATAAAAGCAATCGGTTTGGGCCAATCATATAGGTACTAGGGGTTGACATGACTAGCCCGTTTAGCCTAAGGGTCTAAAGTTTTGTGTTTCATGTCATGGACTACTAATCCACCAGGATTCCTTCCTTAAGAATCATGGTGGTCTCATTGAGGGTGTCTTACCCCTCTGCAGAAGTGCAGTCGGCGTATTCTACACAACGTTTCGGTTGATGTGCCCTCCGACCTCCTTCAGGTATTTCTTGTCGTCCAGGAGTCTTCACGGAACTTCAAACCGAACCCTTTATTCAATCCACGAGGATAGACTGTTCTCATTCTGCAAAACCATGACTGGGTTAAGCTGTGTTAATTATTCTATGTTATTATCGCACTTTCGAAGAGAAGATTCCCGAAGAGCTTACTTCCCTTAGGTCCTGATAAACGTGCAGAGTTATCTCCCTGGAAGATCACATAGGAATTTATCTCCCTTGAATACGACAGCATTCGCACTTGAAAAAAAAAGGAATTGCGTTATTTCCCTTAGACTGTTATAAACAGAGTTACCTCCCTGGAAATTTAAATACCGAGTTATCTCCCTTGCATAGGACGTTTACAGTGATTTAGTGTATTACAATTGTAGGTATCTATTTTAGTTATTACTCAATTGATGTAATACAAAAAAACAAACAAACAAACAAAAAAAAACCAACCTTTTCACTAAAGGATACATATCTATTAATAATGGAGATTCGCTTCCGGTTTTTGTCTGTAACATAAACTACGTCACTGCTTACGTCACACTACCTAAAATTGTCATAACATAGAATAGATACGCTCAAAATTTGAGCATGCAATGTTAGACTGTCTTCATTGTTTTTTTAAACAAATTTTAATAGATACATACCTGGTATTATCTGTGTATATATATAGTTTGTTTTATTTTAATATATATTTAAAGTTATCAGAACTAAGTTTCTATTTCAAATTTTTTAATTTTTTACTCTTTTAATAATTTTGTTTTTTTAATCCTTTAATAAATTTGATGGTTTTACTTTACTTATGATACAAACTCTCTGATATTAGATTTGCAACTCCCATCCCCTCCTACAATATTTATTTTACGTCGCCCAGAGGGTGTTTTTTATTTTTGCTAGTTAAACTAAGAAACTAAAATAAACAAAAAATTACTAATAAACTGAAATGTTATTGAAATAAAAGGAAATGCCATTAATCCATTCCAACTCCAAATAAAATAAATAAATAAATAGATAGATAAATAAAATAAAATAAAATAAAATAAAATAAATAAAAACAGAAAAAAGACACCCCTAATTTCTTTTACATTTCAACCCTGCCATTAAAACACCCTATCTTTCGGGGTTTTTTTTTTTTAAATAAATAGCACTGTATTCTATGAAAACATAATTAATCATCTTAACAACAGCAACCTTGAGCACCTTTTTGATCTCCATCTTTCTAACACACGTGGGCATGCCTACAAAGTCAGAAAACAGCACTGCTCACGTGACTTTCAGAAAAATTTCTTCACGCTCAGAATTGGGAAGCATGGAATAAGCTGCCCGCGTCTGTTGTAGGCTGCCGAAACACTGAATCTTTCAAAGCCTCCATGCTTCCTCTAATCCGCCGACACTATACCTGATGACCCTCTCTACACACATATGCACACACATACACGCATATTACTACTGTAAACTGTTCATGTACCTGACACTAATAAATTATTCTGTGTACTTGACATTAGACTTTGATGAGTTGTGGTGCACCTGAGCACTGTACACAATAAATTTCATTATTATTATTTCATTATTATAATAAAATGGAACATAATGAATTATGTGCTGTAATATGTTTAAGGTTTTAAAAAAATTTTTTATAAGTATTATTTTTCTTTGGCCCAAAGAATTTTAGAGAATCTAAAGGTCGCTCGTAGGGAAAATTTTTAGCTCTCAACCCAAAATAAAAAAATCGATCGGGTAACATCTCTTTAATCGATATATTCGTATATTGGGGTACTCGTAAGTCAAGCTACAGTATTAAAATTTTTTGGAATCACCTGTATGAATGGGATAATAAAGGTACCCCCATACAGGTGTTAGCACTTTAAAATTCTCCTTTTATTTCTTTGGCCACTGGGTTCGTTGGTTGGATTTTACAGCATGTCAACCCCTTGGGTTATTTGAAAACGGAGACGTTTTAGTTTTATTGAAGTCAGTAAGTCTACCGTTGGTTTTAATAACACCAGTTAACTAAGTACAACTTAAGCAGTGTCCAAGACAGTTGGTATATATAGAAATCAAGAATGACCCATTCATGAATTTGGGTGATTTGGGTCATTCCATTCCTTGAGTTCTGATTGGCTGCTTGACTGCTTATATATATCCTGTCATTCTGCAGTAGACTTGTGACTATTCAGGTTTGTATTTAAGTTACAACCGTTTGTTGCCTTGTCTTCTCAGTTCGAGGGTAATTGGAACTTTAATTATTCTTCAGTTCTTGTTTGATATTCAAATTTTCTTAAACTAATTTTTACCCAATTTAAAAAAACAAACAAACTTGCTATTTAATCTATTTGGAACACTAACTGGTACTACCACTCAGGGTCAGAGTTGACCTGGGAGTAATGGCGAGGGAGGAGTAATCTACGCTCTCCAGAGTTCCAGAACTAGAACCTCATCACTAGACGCAGTTTAATATCATACCCAGGAAAATAAGACCCTCAGACACTGCTTTCTCATTATAGAAAAAGTATTTGGGTTTGGCAATGGAGCAATAGGGTCGTGACAATCATATAGGTGCTGGGAAGCGCGTGATGTAATGGTTAAAGTCATGTGAAATGGACTCGTCGCCCCGAGTTCAAATCCTGGACGTGGTAATTGCATTTCACTTAGCGCTAATACCTTTGGGAAAGGTATGAATCCTACTCTCCCTCCAGCTATGGATAAATAGTAGGGCAGACTGGACTCTTTAACCTTGGTTAGGCAACCGGTGTAGGAGAAGGAAAACTCTGAATTCAAACCTGTTGAACTCCGTTTAAGAAATTGACCTTGTGTCACATCCTGCTCGTGCGGAGGGGTTGGTAAATATATATATGCGTATAATTTTGGACTCACACTCATATATATATATATATATATATATATATATATATATAGGTGCTAGGACTTGACGTAGTCTGACTATTAATCGTAAGTAAGGGACAGAGTGGAGAATTGCATGACAAACTTATTGTATTAAAATAAACCGAACAAAAAAAAACAAAAAACGATTTCCATATCCTCATATTCAAGGGAAGTAACTTTACCTATTTTATTTAGAATTATTTCCCCTTGACTATATAAAAGAATTCGGTTGAAAATTTTTTAGCTTGATCAAGATACTCTTATGGAATATGACAAAATGAGGTGTATTTTTCAACATAGTGACTCTTACGGTCAGCGCACTTCTTCCACCCAGCCTTATCGCCTAGAACTTTAGAATATACCGGGTAATCCTATAACTATTTCATCGTAAATTCATACCATAAAATAAACTGAACACTCATTTTATGTCCGTGTTTTTGCAACGGTTATTTTACAATAATACTAAATCTATTTTATTCACTTATGTTAATATTCACTTCAATGTGTATATTCAAAAAGATTTTATTTTGTGAGAATGGTTAGTTTTAAATTGGGGGCTCGTTTTGTTGTTGTTATTTATTTTTATTTTTTTTATTTATTTTTTTATTTTTGGCTTTCGTACTCTAAAATAAAAACGTCAGATTTTAATCATCATCGACGAAAAAACAAAATTACGGTCATAAAAGGAGGTTCCAATTTATGCCTAAATTGTAAAACGGGCCCCCACTTTAAAACTAACCATTCTCACAAAATAAGAACTTTTAGAATATACACATTGAAGTGAATATTAAAATAAAGAAAATATATTTAGTATTGTAAAATAACGGGTGCAAGAAAAATAAAACATTTATGACAAAAAGACGGACATAAATTGAGGGTTCAGTTTATTTTATGGTAGGAATTTATGAGGAAATAGTTAAGGATTATCATATACAGACTACACCTCTGCAGAGGTAAGACTCCCGCCAATTGGGGCCACCTATCGGTCGTGAGTGGCGACACTTGATGCTTAAAGACGGGATCCTGGTTGATGAACAGTCCATGACATGCAACACTCCTTTTAGGTCCGTACTTAGGCTAGATAGACGGTTGGATAGGCCCCCTACGATCAATCAGCTGGTCACCTTAAGTCCTAGCAACTATATGATATTCCCGACATTATTGCTCTTATGGCAAGCCCCAACCTTTTTTTTGTGATAAGGCGGTGACTGAGGGTCCATTTACTGGGAATCACGTTAAACTCTATCTAAAGGTGAGGTTTCAGTTCTGGAGGTCTACGGAATGTGTAGCACCCCTTCATCACCATTGCTCCCTGGTCCACTCTGATCTGAAGTGGTAGTACCTGTTAGTGTCCCATCTATGGGGTAATAGAAAAACATGACTTTATTAAAAAAATTGAGTATCCATTAAGAATAAATTTATTTCAATCCTTTGTCGGCATTAAATGACCTACGGAGGTTGATATGCAGTAAAACAAACCTAACCAAAACAAATAAAACTTCTTCCATCTGTGTTGAAGTGCTTGGTTCTCATTGGCAAAATCTACAACTGGTATGACATCATCATTTAAATTTTTAATCGTACAAAGTTTACATCCTACATTCGTATGTACATATATGATGTAGATATTTACCATAACCGTTCTCCACGAGTAGGGTATGGCACAAGGTTGAAAGTATGGGGCATTCAGCGAGGATAGAACTTGCTATTCAGATTGAATAAAGGGTTGGGTTCACAGTTTCGTGATGGCTTCTGATTACGACAAGAAGGTTCCCAAGTTCGACCTGAGTGTACCAACATTATGAAGAACAAAGTGTTTTTGATTTTTACAGGTATATATTGGTCTTCTGTACCCTTGAATCTTTGATACAGTCGACGTCAATTTACCTTAAACTAAAAATATAACAAAACAAAGGATATAACAAATGCATAAATAAACCAGTTAACAAAAAGAGAAAAATTCAATTACAATGCGACTTACCAACTTTTACTTCCACCAAGGCTGGTAGTGAAATGAGGTATTTGCCTCATACCCCACTTGTATGGGCTGGGCAAAAGGACTCGTTTTAATGTGGGACCACCCACAAGCCGAAGCTCATGGGTGGGAAAGAACAAAAATTGCGTCGATCCGTTCGGTATTCCCCCTCAAGGGGGGCGCGTCAGGCGCTGGGTAATAAACCCAGCCATGCCCCCAATGGGGCAGGTATTGCCTGGAGGGATGGCCCTCTGGGATCGACGCTATTAATTCAAGCCCACCGATCCAGTGGCCGAAGCGACTGGACCTCCGTCCCGAAAGACGGGTTGGAGGTGAAATGATTTTATTTTCCCAGTACCCCACACGTACCGGGTCAGGCACGAAGGCCCTATTTATGTGGGACCACCCACAAGCCGAGACTCATGGGTGGCAGTTAGAAAAATTGCGTCGATCCCGTCGGCATTCCCCCTCAAGGGGGGCGCCTCAGGCGCTGGGCAATAAACCCAGCCCTGCCACTTTAAGTCAAGGGGGCAGGTATTGCCTGGAGGGATGGCCCTCTGGGATCGACGCTATTAATTTAACACCTCACCGATCCAGTGGCCGAAGCACACTGGACCCCCGTCCCGAAGGACGGGTTGGAGGTGAAATGATATTAAGGTCTTCTTTCATGTACTAGATGTACTAATATAGCACATCGCATGTAAATGATCCAGGATACGAAAAACTGTGTTGCAATTCTGCTTTACTCGCAGAAGGCCGCGAGTTCGATCTTCGTCGAAACCGCCAACCATGCTGCAACAAAGAGGGTTCCCGAGTTTGGCAAGAAGGTTACCGAGTCCGAAAAGGAACACCCGAAGAAGGCCGGTGGGCAAATCGGCCGAAAAATTGTATATATATATGGCAATGAAGTTCTTTCTGGGTTATTTAATGCTAAAGCTATCATTGTCTAACAGGAATGATACTATTTAAGCCATAGTTGTGGGATGAGTCGGTTCATGCCTTTCCAAAGCGTATTGGTCTGAAAGTGATCGTAATACCCCGACTTGAGTTCGAACTCACTTACTACGATCTCGTTGTTAGTAAGTCCACTCCGACAATGGATTAATGTCTTAAATTTTGCATTAACAAAACGTTCATGCATATAGTAATGTTTACACACTGGATACTACTGGAGAAGTAAGGACGAACTCATAAGTGACTTTCTCCAGCGGACACATACACATGGACACACCAGAGTGGGATGACCAGCAAAATCTTGAATTGATCAATTCTATGCGGATACTAGATGTGTTGAGGAGGACCTTCCAGGAACGATGAACAATGGCGGCGTGTGGAGAGAGAGAGAGAGAGAGAGAGAGAGAGAGGGGGGGAGAGATTCCGTGCAATCATCGTTGGGATGATGATGATGATGATGATGATGATGATGATGATGAATGTTTACACGTTGATAAGTAAAGTGGTGCTTTGACTTACGAGTTTAATTCGTTTTGCTGTAACTCAATTTCCTCGTATATCAAATGAATGTTCCACATTGAAATAAACTGAAATACCATTAATTCGTTCCAGCCCCAATACAAAAAAAATAAATATATAATTAAATAAATAAGTTACCCCCCGCAAAAAAAAAAAATAAACACCCGTATTATTTTTATTATATCTTTTTAAATGAGAAAAATAGAACTGTGTTGTATTAAAAAAAAAACATAATAGAATAGAATGTAATAAAATTACGTGCAGTAATATGTTTTAATGTTTATTTTTTGGAAACGATAGTTTATTATTTTTCCCTTAAGCTTGATGAATTTTCTCATCAGTGGTAGGGGTTGACAGATGTCCCGTTCCCTCTTCATAGGTCACGCCTGTCAGGCCACTTTTAAACTTCTATATCCACCCATACACATATATACGCGCTTGTATACTGTCCCTATATTGGGTTAAAAGCCTTCGATGAATTTCAGCCTTTGTTCTGACCAGAGAAATCAGGTAATTTCCTTGGTACATACTGTAAGTGGAGCGGCAATGTTTATACTGTAAAGACAGCAAGCAAAATGGTGCGATCAGGCTCAAATTTCGATTACATGTCCGCATCAATGCCAAATATAAGCACGCATGCACGGAACGCAGTGTGATATGTTATGATGAAAGTGCGTATAATTTTCGACTCACACTCATATATATATATATATATATATATATATATATATATATATATATATATATATATAATATACCACACTTATTGGTTAATCCTCGCGGTGAGAAAAAAAAACAGCAAATAGTTTGTAAAAATATACTACCAAACATCAACTGGGGAGAAAAACATTTTTGGAAAAAAGAAAAGACCAAGATAATCGTACCAACCAAAAATAATCTATTGGTACAATATTTGGCCAAAAGAAAAAAGAATTTATATGTATATATATATATAAGATATATATATTCATACAAAACCGCCAGGAGACTAAAGCTAATAAGTAAAAAGTGCTCAATACCTAAGTAGAGCAAATAATAAAGATAAATCTAATGAGTCAGACGAACCTACAAAAAGTTTCGCTTAATGCTCTTCAGGGCTAAGATCTGGCTATGATATATATATATATATATACAGCAGTCACATTTTAAAATGCCTATTACTCTTTTCCTGCCAATTCTCCTCCTTCCAGCCCGCACACACCTTAGTATAATTTCTACGAGATCCCCTCCTACTATGCTACCTACTACTAACTAGGAAAAACTGACACACAAATACATCACCCCTGAAGATGGCACTTCAAAGTGCCAAAAGTACTTGGGACAAAAACTATGGTGGACAAATTCACCGATTCCATCTAAATATAAAATGTTGGACAAAAGCTTGAAAAGATCGAAAATAAACTTGTTAAAGAGGAGACATCTGTTTTGTTTACCCTCTCTCTCTCTCTCTCTCTCTCTCTCTCTCTCTATATATATATATATATATATATATATATATATATATATATATATATATTCATTTATTCGAAGCTCTATGCATCAATATAAACCATGTTTACTCGCATGTTGTTTACAGACTTGAGTTCTCTGGTGATTGTAAAAACATACAACCACGTAAGTAAGTACCAATTAATTGTTCGCTTCTAACTGACAGTTTCCGACAGCTGTAAGGGTAAGGAGCTTGTCGGAAAAAATTTTTTGTCGAGGTTCGCTCCCGGCTAGATGTAGCTGTTAAAAAGTCGAGCCGCACTGATGAGACGTAAACTTCGAAACACTGTGTCTGTGGATGAATATGTACATATATATATATGTGAAGAGGAAGTGGAAGTGAATCCGACAGTATGTAATATAGTGAAAAATAGAAGAAAAAAAAACAGTGAGTTTATTTTGCCAACGCTGCAGTGTTTCAATAGATCTTCATCAGGGCTTCTGTTAATTGGAGGAAAAATAAATTTATCACAGAGATATATATACGAAATATATTCAGCTATTTTGGATTAACTACATATGGTACTACAATGAAAACGTGGTAGTAACTTTGTGATGAATATATATATATATATATATATATATATATATATATATATATATATATATATATATAAAGATAATCTAATGAGTCAGACGAACCTACTATTAGTTTCGTATAAAGCTCTTCAGGGCTAAAATCCGACTAAAGAGAAAAAGGAGCAAGACAAATAAATATTACTAACCACAGTAATCATTTAAATTAGCAAAACCAGACTGACCAATAAAAACACAGAACACTATAAGTTTATTGTTTAATGAAAAATATTTAATTTCTATATTAACGATTTTTTTTATTTATTTTTTTTATTTAGAATTAAGCAGATTTGAAACAATTAAATAAGTGTAAGCACCCCATCGCCATTCTCATCCCCTCAACTAAGTTGTTCGTCTGACTCATTAGATTATCTTTATTACTTGGCTCTACTTAGGTATCGAGCACTTTTTACATATTAGCTTCTCCTAGCGGTTATATGAATATATATATATCTTATATACATATATATACATATAAATTGTTTTTTTCTTTTGGCCAAATACTGTACCAATAGATTATTTTTTGTTGGTACGAATATCTTAGACCTTTCTTTTTTTCAACATTTTTTTTCTTCCTGGTTGATGTTTGGTAGTATATTTTTACAATCAAACTTTCTGCTGGGTTTTTTCTCTCCGCAAGGATCTACCAACACGCTTGGTATATTAAATATATATATATATATATATATATATATATATATATATATATATATATATATATAACAGACTGATAAACAAGGACTATCACTCGCTTTTTTCGTTATTCTGTGATAAAAAATTTCTTATTACCTTCCATATACCAACAAATGCCCTGAAGATGATCTAATTAATAGATTGAAACACTGCAGCGTCGGCCAATAAACTCACCACTTAACTCATTTAAACCTGTGTTTTTCATTCTTTCTTAATATACTACATACCGTCGGATTCACTTCCTTTTCTTCACACACACACACAGACACACACACACACACACACACACACACACACACACACACACATACATATATATATATATATATATATATATATTATTATTATTATTATTATTATCATTAAATATAACTGTTTATACAGAGGTCTTAGTGTGCATCTACCTTAGGTTTCTGGCTTATGCCTTCTTCAGGATACTTATTTCATACCTCTAGTGTGTTTGTAAACACATCGTTTACGGTTGAAACTAGGAATGCTGTCAATTTTAAATTTAAGCTCCCAAAGTTCTCTCCCCCCGATTGTTCACAAAAAAACTGATTTTTTTTCCTGCGGAAAACAATATAAATAAAAAAACATATATAAAAAAAAATGTCTGTGCACATTTCCCTCTTGCACATATTTTCTTGATGTCACGTTATTTTCAACGTATTTTTCAAGTTCAATCCTTATAGGGGTCTTCACTAGAAATTCTACAATTTTATTTTTTATTTTTTTATTTTTATTAATATTAATTTAATCTAAAATTTGATAGAGAAAATGTAATACTCCCGGATGGTAAAATCCTGTAAAATTATGTAAGTTTGTATTCTAGGGTGGTAGATGTCCATGAGTTTAGTAAATATTTTTTCTTGTGCGGGCATACCTTGAAGATTTCTCTTCATATATATATATATATATATATATATATATATATATATATATATATATATATATATGTTAATGTATGAGTAGTAGCTTACCGGTGGGTACGAGTACGATCATTGGAAGTGCACAGTATCCAGGGGTTAAGACTGAGAAAAAAAATACAAAGTGCTCAATACAATGTAGAGCAAAAATTTATTTATATAATGGATAAAAGTATTCAAATTTTTAATCCAATAAACAAAAACGGTTCACGATGAATCTTTGAAAATATAAACAAGCGTTCGTCTACAAAAGATAAGTCCCATTCCAACGGGCATGTATTGTACCAACTGAGATAATTCAACGGATGTAACCCTGACGAATCAGACGATGAAACTCGAGTAGGTTACTTTTATCCATTATATATATAATATATATATATATATATATATATTATATATTATATATATCGGGGTTACTGTTGCCGCCATAATGATGCTCTACAAAGACACTAAAGCGATGGTACGCTCGCCTGATGGAGACACAGATTTCTTCGACATTGCCGCTGGGGTCCTGCAGGGAGATACTTTAGCTCCATATATATTCATAATATGCCTAGACTATGTACTCCGAACTTCATTAGATACCATAAAAGAAAAAGGTTTCACACTAAAAAAGGCCAGAAGCAGGCGATACCCCGCACAAACTGTCACAGATGTAGACTATGCTGACGACCTCGCACTTCTTGCAGATACACCGACACAGGCTGAGGCACTACTACACAGCCTGGAGGAGGCAGCAAAGAATGTCGGCCTCTATGTGAACTCTAATAAAACTGAGTTCATGAGCTTCAAAAAGCAAGGAAACATCTCCACACTAGACGGTAGGCCTCTTAAACCAGTAGAAAAATTCACATACAGGTAGTAATATCTCATCCACAGAAAACGATGTTAATACACGAATAGGAAAGGCATGGTTGGCCACCTACAAATTATCAGTCGTATGGAAATCCGACCTCCCTGACAAGCTAAAGAGACGATTCTTCCAGGCTGTGGTTATATCGGTACTTCTGTATGGCTGTACCACTTGGACCATAACGAAGCGCCTTGAGAATAAGCTAGATGGGAGCTGCACGAGAATGCTGCGAGCGGTCCTGAATAAGTTGTGGAAACAGCACCCCACAAAGAAGCAACTGTATGGCCACCTGCCTCCCATATCACAAACCATACGAGTAAGGAGGGTTAGGCATGCAGGACTGCTGGAGAAGCAAGAATGAGCTCGTAAGCGACGTACTACTGTGGAGGCCAACACATGGACATGCTAACGTGGGCCGCCCAACCAGGACCTACATCGACCAACTATGTAAGGATGCTGGCTGCTGCGCGGAGGAGCTCTCAGAGTCGATGAATGATAGGGAAGGTTGGCGAGAGATCGTCATGGATATCCGTGCAAATTGCGCGACATGATGATGATGATGATGATGATACTAGGGGTGATGTGTTTGTGTTCCTGTTTTTTCCAGTTAATAGTTGTGGGTGTAAATAGGAAAATATGCACATTTTGCACAAAAAACGCCAAATAATAAAATAAATAAATAATAAAAATAACAAAATAAATAAAAAAAAAAAGAAAGAGATATAGAAATATAAAGAAATATAGAAGAAAAAACTTTTGAATAAAGATTTTCAGTACATATTTTCATTTGGCTCAAACTACCATATTTTACTTATTATAAGACATACATTGACAAGCTTTGTACGGATACTGAATGCCACGCAGAGGATCTCCAGGGGGCAATGAATAATAGAGTGGGTTGGTGAGAGATTGTCATGGATATCCGTGCTGCTGGTTTGGCACAGTTGGTAGAGCGTTCGACTAGGGACCACAAGATTCCGGGTGTGTCACCTCTTGTCACCTCAATATATTGTTTTAACTTTCATTATTTTTGTTTTAATAAGTATATATTGATTTTTAATACATATATATGTAAGGGTGACTTCCTATAACTCCAACATAAACAAAGGGAAACCACTCGTGACTGATAAATTATTTATTTTTTCATTGAACTAACCCTTTTTTTTTCATAGATCTATAAATGAATAAATAATTTTTCAGTCAAGAGTGGTTCCCCATTGTTTATGTTGGAGTTATAGGAAATAACCGAATTATGCTTTACAGTCTTTAAAATAGGAAAATTTTATGAATTAAAATCTGTCATAATGGTGCATTTTTGCCATTTTTCTTTCTTTTTAAAATGCTTTATTTCAATATTATAATTAAAAAAATTAATAGAAAAATGAATGACCGCCGTACATGTTTACCATTTAATAACACATTGGCCACAATTGCTAATGTAATACTTATGTGCCATGTTCAACTCAGTGTATGAGTAACACAGGGATCTGTGCAGTAAAGTGAGGAGCTGATAGGTGTGGTGTGCCACCTCAGACGCCAAAACAATCTCCTAGGTCTAGCGCTAGTAAAAAGGGGATAGACTCCCTTGCTGTCTGGCTGATATTGACGTTAGGCTATCCTGACAACTTTACTTTTATTGACTCAAAAGTCCATTGTACCATTTTTATATATCCATCCACATATTGTCAATATATGTTTCTTTATATTTGCTTTATACATCAAACAGTACAAACCATCCCTAAATAAGATTAATTTCGAATACAGCAATCACGTTTGAAAATGCCTATTACCCTTTTCCTACCAATTCTCCTCCTTCCAGCCTCGATACCTCTTAATATAATTTCTACGACGTCCCTTCCTAGTTATTCTCACTACTACTAACTAGAAGAAAAAAAAAAACTGGCACACAAACACATCACCCCTGATGATGGCATTTCGAAGTACCGAAAGTACTTGGGATAAAAACTTCGGTGGACTAATCTACTGATTCCATCCAAATGTAAAAATAGTTGGCCAGAAAGCTCGAAAAGATCGTAAATGAAATTGTTAAACAGGAGACCTGCCTTTTGTTTATTCCACACACACACACACACACACACACACACACATATATATATATATATATATATATATATAATATATATATATATATATATATATAATAAAATGTTGTTCTGGTTCCAACGGAGAAAATTTAATATTTTATAAAAAAGAAGGTCCGCAAAATGTATTGTTCTCAGAAAAAATGTTTTATTCTTTTTATCTTACATATGCGACACGTGTTTCTGATCTGTTGTCTTCTTCAGGCATTGAGTTATTATTTTGCCAGAATATGTCCGATATTTGATAGGTTGGTTGATATCGGACATATTCTGCCAAATTAATAACTCAATGCCTAAAGAAGACAACAGATCAGAAACACGTGTCGCGTATATATATATATATATATATATATATATATATATATATATATATAGAGAGAGAGAGAGAGAGAGAGAGAGAGATCCGTATATATAAGGTAAGCCCAAAAACACTTTGCTGTAGGATGAGCGCCATCTTGGATTTCCTTCCTCTGTAGCGGTAGAAAGGGTGTACAGAGATTCTGCATATCATATACCTTGAAAAAGGGTGCAGGTTCACCCGAGATATAGGAATTGATCGAACCAGAAACAGAACAACTATTGAATATTAAAATTCCGATTTTTGTTGTTTTTGTTGTTTTTATTCTTTTTTCCAATGCTTCAAAAGACAAAAAAAAAACAACGTTCACAAGAACAATGTTCATACATAATATACATATATATATATATATATATATATATATATATATATAGTATAGTGAGAAATTTGAAAAATCACAGGTTTAAATAGAATGAGTGGTAAGTTTATTAGCCGACGCTGTAGTGTTTCGATCTGTTAAGTAGATCTTCTTCAGGGCTTTTGTTGATATCAAGACAAAAGCCCTGAAGAAGATCTACTTAACAGATCGAAACACTACAGCGTCGGCTAATAAACTTACCACTCATTTTATTTAAACCTGTGTTTTTTCAAATTTCTCACTATACTATACTATATATATATATATATATATATATATATATATATATATATATATATATATATGATAGAATAAAATAAATATATAAAGGTTTTACATATCTATTTATTAGGTGACAAAGGAACATTCACGTGAAACATATTCACCTGATGATTGCCTCGTATGAAACCTATATGGTCGTGAATGTTCCTTTGTCACCTAATAAATAGATATGTAAAACCTTTATATATTTATTTTATTATATTATGTAACAGCTCTATTTTATATTGAGTACTCTACCAATAATACTGCGTTTGGTACACCGTTCTAGCAAAAGCTGAAACAGTGACAATCCCACACTATAGTATATATATATATATATATATATATATATATATATATATATATATATATA
>CM042180.1:31665467-31667967 GCA_023376005.1 Doryteuthis pealeii
ATTTTATTTCATAATAAAATATTACCTCCCCATTTTACATATGATTCCTCTACTTTTAGTAGTTTACAAATTTGCATGTACCAAACATCTATATATATATATATATATAAACACACACACACACATATATATTTATTCACTCACATACTCACTCACACACATATAGATATCTGATCAGACAATATATATATATATATTTATATATATTTAAATAAATAACAAAAGACTTAGAGATCCTGCATTATAGACTATTTCAGGGAGCTTAGACAAAAATGTCTAATTCTCCCGACTCATCAGGGGTGTGTATATTTGAAGCGATATGGAAAGAAAAGAAAATAAATTAAGTTAAACATAAACTACTAAATAAGCGAACAGGGATGGCCCTGAATTCTGAATTAATTGAATTAACAGTAACTCCTAACAAATTACTGACAAGCGGTCAGATACCTTTGGTTTTATTATTATTGTTTACTATTATTTGTATTTTTATTCCTATTTTTATTACTCTACAGCTGAGCTGGACAGGACAATTTTAAAAGGAAGGGGAAAAAAATCTGTTTTCGAATGCCTTAAAAATAAAGAATTCATCATTCGCATCTGATGAGTTGGGAGAATGAGACATTTTTGTCTAAGCTCCCTGAAATAGTCTATAATGCAGGATCTCTAAGTCTTTTGTTATTTATTTAAATATAAATTTGCTCTGTGACTCTAACAATAAGAGCACACATTGAGCTCTCAAACTGCGACAAGTTGTTTTAAAAAAAAACTCTATGTCGTAAGGAAGATTTCTTCTCTGGACTTTTGGATTATATATATTTATATATATATGGTGGTTGGTTTTGAAGGCTATCACAATGCAAGTGTAAAGAAAAATAATCTGAATATGGTTTTGTTTATTAACCTCTGATTGAAGAATAAATTAAAGGTTAACAAACAACACCTTATTTTTCTTTACACTTGCATTGTGATAGCCTTAAAAAACAACCACTATGACACTAAACTGATTAGGTTACAAAACTATAAGGAGTGATGAGTCATCCCTGTGTTACCATTACTCCCAGGTCAACCCTGAACCTGTTTGGTTTTAACTCTTCAGATCTAATTGTATTTTAGCCATTGTATTTCAAAAGAGAAGCAGCTCAGAGCCTCGTGTCGACAATATCTCTCCCTCTCTCTCTCTCTCTCTCTCTCTCTCTCTCTCTCTCTCTCTCTATGTATATATTATATATATATATATATATATATATATATATATATATTGGTTTGGAGGTTGATTTTTAAGGCTATCACAATGCAGTTGTAAAGAAAAAAATAATAAGGTAACAATGGTGTTGTTTGGTAATCTGTAATTTATTCTTGATATTTCGAGATAAAATCTCTTTTTCAGAAAAACAGTGGAACTATGTTCTTCTGAAAAAGAGATTTTATCTCGAAATATCAAGATTAAATTAGAGGTTAACAAACAATCTCTGTATGTAGCCAAAATGTACATACAGAGATTGACTTTTTCTCGATTTGTTTACGCCTTACATTTGAACAGATATATTCACCCAATTCATTAATTATCAACTAATTAATTTTCAAATCAGGTATGACTTCAATTAAGCACATATTCTCCCAAATATATATATATATATATATATATATATATATATATATATATATATATATATATTATATATATCCCCCAAACTTTTCCCGAGATTGAAAAAAATTATTTCGTGTTACATGTCTATCCACTTACTCGCAGTCCCCACCCCTTATTGGCTACCGACTAGAAGGAAAATTGTATATAATTCTTGTGGTTTTTGGTTTGGTTTGGTTTATTTTGTTTTACGGCATATCAATCTCAGTGGGTCATTTAATGCCGATAAATTTTTGAAATAAATTCATTCTTAATGGATACACAATTCTTTTATAAATACATTTTTCTATTTAACCCATAGATGGGACCCTAACAGGTACTACCACTCCGGGTCAGAGTGGACCAGGGAGCAATGGTGATGAAGGGGTGCTCCACATTCCCCAGACCTCCAAAACTGGAACCTCACCATCAGATAGAGTTTAACGTCATTCCCAGGACATGTAGACCCGCAGCCACTGCCTTCTAGCACCCATATGATAAAAAGGTTTGGGGCTTGCCATGAGGGCAATAGGGTTGGGACAATTATATAGGTGCTAGGACTTGACGTGACCAGCCGATTGATCGCAGGGGGCCTCTCCGACCGCCCGTCTAGCCTAAGTAAGGGTCTAAGTGGAGTATTGCAGATCATGGACTGCTCATCTACCAAGAATCTGTCCTTAATCATCATGGGTCGCCACCCACGGCCAACAGGTGGCCTCATTTGGAGGAGTCTTACCCCTTTGCAGAGGTGCAGTCGGTGAATTCTAACGCCCCAGCCGACAGGGCGGGATTGTGGTATAAATTCAGTGAATTTCAGAACCTCTTAGACGCTTTAGTGGACTTGTCCCAAAATGTCGAAACGAAAACACTGTTTTT
>CM042180.1:31672967-31675467 GCA_023376005.1 Doryteuthis pealeii
CAAACGTAGGAGAATACATACATAATGAAATCCAAATAAAAAAGTACAATATAACGACAATACAGGCTTTATTGTCTGAGCACATAGAGTATGGCAAACAGAAAGCCCTGGAAATTAAGAAAGATTCGTAAAGTTTTTAAATGCCATCCTTAGCCAGTTGAAAAGGGCTTAAAGAAAGTCCTGTGTTATGGAATCCTTTGGTAAGCATATAAGTCCTATCCTGCGTATTGGTAAAAGTCCAGTGATTTAATCCTATGTCCATCGTCAAAGAATGTCAGTGTAATTATGGCCAGTAGGGTCGGTTTAAGTAGTGTATCAACCCCAGAGTACTGTCAGTGTTAATTACTGTAAAGTTTTTAAATGCCATCCTTGGCCAGTTGAAAAGGGCTTAAAGGAAGTCCTGTGTTATGGAATCCTTTGGTAAGCGTATAAGTCCTATCCTACGTATTGTTAAAGGTCCAGTGATTTAATCCTATGTCCATCGTCCATGAATGTCAGTGTAATTATGGCCAGTATGGTCGGTTTAAGTATTGTATCAACCTCAGAGTACTGCCAGTGATTGGTCAAGAGATAGATCACATGATTCTGGCCTAGTCTATAAGTAGGAGCGGGGATCAATCACACACCTTATATATAAAATTCTCTAGGAAGCGCGTGGTGCGATGGTTAAAGCCATGGGAAATGGACTCGTCGCCCCGAGTTCAAATCCTTGATGTGATAATTGCATTTCACTTTGCGCTAATACCCTTGGGAAAAGTATGAATCCTACTCTCCCTCCAGCTATGGATAAATAGTAGGGCAGACTGGGCTCTTTAACCTTGTTTAGGTAACCAGTCTAGGAGAAGGAAAACTCTGAATTCAAACCTGTTGAACTCCGCTTAAGAAATTGACCTTGTGTCACATCCTGCTCGTGCGGAGGGGTTGGTAGATATATATATACATAAAATTCTCAACAAGATTTCATACTGAATATAAGAGTCACTTACTGATAGTTAGGGGGCAAGGCCTCCCATGTAATGGACAGATATATCACGCGTCTAGTCCATCTTTGTGGATTCCAGACAAAGAGAGCGGGAGAGAGCTTCCCGGACTGAATTTAAATACTCAGCTAGTAGGGTCACCTTGTGGTGAAAACCCCGCGGCAAGGGAAGATAACACTTTTCGACCCAAGTCCATCTCAGCAGGAGTAGATAATAGCTATACGGTTATCCTCGTATAAAATGAAATCGATGACCCGAGTTCAAATACAAGTCGAACCTTTTTCCCATTTCAAGTCGCACTAATACCCCCATGATAGGCATTAATCCATATCTTCCCCACAACCACTATCCCATCGTCATAGGCAAAAACAGCCTTTTGCACCCCACCCCCACAATCGACCACGATAACCTTTGAAACGGGAAATATATTAAATTAGAAAGACAAATGAAATTAAATAAGAATGCATATAAAATGAATACACTTATTTTCATTATATTCTAATTGGTTTCTATAGAAAAATCATTTATAGGATTGATTTTCATATGATGCAAAATAAAACAATAATATTAGAAATCAATAACACCAAGTAATTATTTATTAAACACGGTTTTGTTAAAACCAGTTAGTAAATTAATCACACCATATATTAGGTAAACCTTTATTTCTTAGTGATATATAAGACACATTGCAGGATTGTTAAATGCACTAATAACATGGGCTGTTTTGAAGCAAATCTAACTCAGATTTTCATAAAGACATCGTTAATAAATAAGATTTATTCTATTCTATGAATTAATGATTTTGACTATAAATTAAATACACATTGATAAACTTATGGAATTACTGAAGGTATTGTGTCATAAACAGTGGTGTAGTTTCATTTACAGACAGGAATGTGTTCTATCCCCCCAAAAAGAGATTCAAATATGCAGGAAATCTATGGTCTTCTCAGACCCGGTTGAAAATCTTGGTAAGCCTTAAAACCCTAAATAAGGTGTTTTCTTTTAGTCCGCAAATACATAAAAGGCATCCATATTTGCAAAATATTTGAGCGAAATTAAATCTATTAAAAATAAATTACATATGTAATTTTTTTTCTTTTCATGATGCTCATTATGTTACTAATTTTGACTTTAAATAATTGATTTAATTAATTTTAATTCGTTTTGAAAATAATAAGCGGATCAAGATATTGGCAGACCCTACCCTGTAGTGATCTTTTTAAGCCAACTATATGCACAGTGTCACCTTTAGATGAAACTGACCTTTGGTAGAGTTATCAGTGGTTTATTTTGATCCTCCAATCACTTTACACTACCTATCCCCCCAAAAAGAGACTCAAATGAGCAGGAAATCTATGGTCTTCTGAGACCCGGTTGAAAATCTTGTTAAGATGAATGGGATAGCCTATTCATTTTATAATGTAGTGTAAAATATTCAAATTCAATAATTCTTTCCAAGAAAAGGAGACTCAAATGTGAATGAAATCTATGGTCTTCTGATACCCGGTTGAAAAACA
>CM042180.1:31677967-31692967 GCA_023376005.1 Doryteuthis pealeii
TATATATATATATGAGAAGAAAATATTTAGAAAAAATATAACAAACACAGGATCTTACAATCAGGGGAAACAATTTTATGTGTCAATACTTAAGTATTTCGCTATTAAACCATCATCAGGACACTGTTAAGGAATGTTTTTGTGAGGGACAAATGAAAAATGTTAAGTGTATAGTGAATGTGTGAATATTATCATATTCACACATTCGCTATACACTTAAAATCACCCCTGATGATGGCACTTCGAAGTGCTGAAAGTACTTGGGACCTGATTTTATTTTTATTTAAACCTCAATTATTAGTAAAATTGTTTTACATCATTAAGACTGTTGACCATAGCTACATACTAAAAACATGCAATTGTATTTATATATGCAACAAAATAGCGGTTTACAGTGTGAATGGGAAGGCTAATTTGCATATTGATCTTAAAAAATTGATTTTAATAAATATGTGCTTGGTATTATTGATTTCTAATTGTTTGGTTTTATCTTATTGAATATGAGCAAAAATCTCGGATATAAATCTTAAAATAAGTCCATTAACAAGAAGAAATAACTGTAATATCATTCTTTACTTCCTATTCTAACTAAATAGTTAAATTAGGAAAATTTACCAGTGAAAGACGGGAGTAAGGGAAATTGATGGAAGAGTTAGTTTCAAAGTTGTTCTATTTTTCAATTATTCCCCCTCTGTTCCAAATCTTTTTATCTGCATTCTTATTCAATTTCATTAGCTTTTCTAATTTAACATATGTCATTATATTAAAACTTAAATACTTGCACCCGGAGGGTGCATATATTTGCTAGATTATATATATATATATATATATATATATATATATATATATATATAATACGGTGTTTAAAAGGTAATTACGTTTCACCACAGAGGATATGAGGAACAAATGTAAATTAAATTTATTTAAATGTTATCAAAGATATAATCACCTTCAATTTCGACTATTACAGCGCAGGAAGCCCAAGAAAAGATAAAATCGTGGGAGGTTCTTCCACATCCTCCATACTCACCAGATTTAGGATCAACCGATTTTCATCGGCCCTGTCGACGGGGCCTAGAATACTGTTCATAAATGAAATAAGAAAAGATTCTGAGCATGACATAAAACTGGATCCGGTGGTGAGGTTCCATTTCCAGAGCATTGTGAACGGTGGAGTATCTCTTTGTTATCATTATTATTTCACTGCTTGCGTTTTTTTTTTACTCCAGCGAAAACTGATAGTCTTTCACTGAAGTCTAAGTGACAAGTCTCCTCAGGTCTCCAGAATTCTTCAAGATGATCAGGATCTACATTTTTGTATTTCATCTTGGACTCTGGACGGTCTCATTTTTAACCGAAAGGTGTTGCAAAATGATGACCGTCAGAAGATTAAGGAACAAGAGTATTAATATTAATATACATATATATAGGGTTCGAATCACACACAAAGCGGCTTCCAGTCTATAACTCTGCTGATGAGGCATAATAGGCCGAAATATACATACAGAGATTGACTTTTTCTTAATTTGTTTACGCCTTACATTTGAACAGATATATTCGCCTAATCCATTAATCATCAACTAATTAATTTTCAAATTAGATATGACTTCAATTAAGCACATATTCTCCCAAAAATTGTCGGCTATCGCCATATCAAACAAACTGTTAGCGTACTCTCATAGATATATGATAACTCTCAGCATTATTTCTATGCATGCAATTTTTTTCTTTGCTGTTCTACATTATATATATATATATATATATATATATATATATACATTCTTCCTGTAGTTAGGATCTTTCCATGTGATTGACTTTTTCTCGATTTGTTTAGCCTTACATTTGAACTGATATGCTCGCCTAATTCATTAATTATCAACTAATTAACTTTCAATTAGGTATGACTTCAATTAGGCACTTATTCTCATATATATATATATATATATATATATATATATATATATATATATATATATATATATATGGATAAACTTAATGATGTCTAATGTGTGTCCTGGTTTGTTAAAGTGCTTTGCTAGAGGTGAAAAGTGAGATTTTTGCCGGATAGTTAGTTTGTGGTTATTCAATCTGAGTTTTAAAGTTGTTTGTGCATCCACTGTCTTTGCCTTTGGTGTAGAAAAAATTGTAAGCGCTAAAGCCATCTACTACATCTTAGACAATATTAAATACATCCTGATAGATTATGATTTTCCATCAATTGAAAAAGAAACCAAATGGATCATTCATTTTAACTCATACAAACAGGCTAGAACATTGATCTAGACACATGAAAAGCATACGAATACTTAAACTAATTCCCATATCTGTTCAATAAAAATACAGCTCTCCCTTCTCCACCTCCGCTATCTTCACTAGATACATGAATTCCCAGAGATAGGGAGCAACACAAAAGACAAGATCAAAGACAACCATCCAAGTGAGCACCACGTGACCCCAAAGAAAAGTGATAGAATAAAAAAAGATTAGTCAGTCTAAAAGAAACATTTGATAAAGGGTGACGTACCTGAAATATATTTGGAAAAAAGAAGATTAAGAACACAGAATTAATCACTTTGATTTTTATTCTGATTTTTACTCTTCAATATATTTTTCCATGCTTCTAAGACTACCAAAATACTTTCCCATATATCCATCACATATACCTACAAATCTATTTTCGAATAGCAATCACATATACCTACAAAGAAGCATATGCGTACTCTATAACAAGATCATATATATATATATATATATATATATATATATATATATATAGTATAAGGTATATATAGAAATAACCTACTCAAGTTTCATCTTAAGTATCTTCAGGGTTAATTGCAGTACATTATGCAAGATATTAATCAAGATGTTGATTAATTACAGTCAAGTGCGCAAGTGAAAATTTGTATTATTCACTTCTGCAATTGACTGTAATTAAATATCTTGATTTATTCATCGTGGTATTTAAGGCCTTTTTATTCACAAATATATATATATATATATATTATAATATATATATATATATATATATATAACTATCTATCGTTATAACTATATAAATACATAGATCCCACTGAATTTTAGTGGAAAGCAATTTTTATCTAATTTCAATAGTTCCTTACAGTTCATTTTGCAGTTCATCTTGTAGTCAGTTCTGTTGTTCTCATGCGTTTCCCGATCAGGGGATTTGTATTTCTTCACGGTCCGCTAGCCAGTCATCTTTCTTGGAATCATGATCAGACTTTCTTTTCTTGTGATCGACTATTTTTATGTAATTTTCGAATCCACTCGCCACCTACCCCAGTGTCTGTATCTTCTTTATTCTTCATCTACAATTTTTACATCCTCTTCACCCCAGACTCCATTCTTCTACTCTATCTCATTCTTTCTTTCATTCCTTCTTTCTCTTTCTTTCTTTCTTTCTTTCTTTCTCTCTTTTTTTCTTTCTGTTTCTCTATCTGCGCCCCCTCCCTGATGTCGATTTTTGCGCCGTAACGTTTTCTACGTTCTCTTTCTCTGCTTCATCTACATTTTACCCCACCCCACGACATCCTCCTTCATTCTCATTTCCCTTCCTCTCTTTCTCTCTCTCTCTCTCTCTCTCTTCTCTCTCTCTCTCTCTCTCTCTCTCTCTCTCTCCCTTGCTTTTTGGACCTCCACCCCCTGCTATTTCTTTATACTTCTCTTTACTATTACCCCCCCTCTATTTCCTTTCTCTTGTCTGCTTACCACCAGCCCCCTCGCATCCTCTTTAGCCTCTCTTTCTCTGCTCCATCCACGTTTTACCCCCTCTACAACATGCCCCCCATCTACATTTCCTTTCCTCTCTCTTCTTCTACTTTTTAACCACCCACCCCCTGCTATTTCTTTACCTTCTCTTTTCCTCTACCCACCGCTCCCCTTTTCCCTTTTGTTGTCTGCTTACCGTTTCCTCGTCACTCAACTTTTTCATTTGGCGTGAACCAAAATTTATGGCAAAATAATAGGTCTTCCCGCCAATCCAAGCACTTTCCCGCCACGCTAGTCGCCATTAATCGGTTAAAAGGTGTTTGGGAACGGCATCTCGAACCTATTAACACAGACGACGGACAACGCCATATATGGAGCGAATCCTCTATCGGCATTAAGGCTGGGAAAGAGAGAGAGACAGACAGACAGAGTAGAAGAGAAGGAGAGAGAGTGCATGGACATGCATACACATCTCTGTCTCTCTGTCTCTGTCTCTGTCTCTGTCTCTCTTTCTCAGTCTATTTATCTCCCTTACTCTCTCTCTCTCTCTCTCTCTCTCTCTCTCTCTCTCTACTATTGACATGAAGGTTGGGGAGAGACAGAGAGACAGAGACAGACCGACAGAGATAGAGGAAGACAGAGACAAGAGAGGAAGAGATAAAGAGAGCGAGAGAGGGGAGAAACAGGGGGACAGACAGACACACAGTGACAGAAGCAGAGACAGAGGCAATAGTGTGTGTGTGTAAGTGTGTGTGTGTGTGTGTGTGAGAGAGAGAGAGAGAGAGAGAGAGAGAAAGAGCACGCATGATCACACGCATCTTTCTACAAACACATTATTATTATTATTATTATTATTATTATTATTATTATTATTATTATTATTATACACGCACCGACAGATAGACAGAAACTAGAGACAGAGAGAAATGGAGAGAGGGGAGAAACAGACAGACAGTGACAGAGGCAGAGACAGAGACAATATATATATATATATATATATATATATATATATATAGAGAGAGAGAGAGAGAGAGAGAGAGAGAGAGAGAGTGCTCTATTAATCTATATCTCTTACTGTCTGTCTGTTTCTTTTGCTGTCTGTCTCCTGTATTTTCCTGTATATTTCTACATACAAATATATATATATATATATATATATATAATATATATATATATATATGATGAGAGGTATCCAAAACTTGGTAGTAAGGGATGATTCTATATGTGATTTCTAAGACACACTGTATTATTATTGTATGATCCAGTATGTACAAATACAGTGTATCTTTAAACCACTACAGAGAGCTCAATGTATAATAATTGCTCGGTATATAATCTAAAAAGATTATTATAATCTTTAGTTCAGTGTATAAATAATTTCCTATGTGATTTTTGCACTTGGAACTGGAATATTTTCACATTGATTTGAATTTTTCACCTTTTGAGAAATCATTATTTTCACGTCTGGTATTCTGGGATTGATTTTGCTGCTAGTACAACGTTAATTTTGCTGCCACAACACCCAAAGCTACAGGAAAATTAAAATCACGTTTCCTTTGAGGGCGTAAATAATTTTCTTTAAGATTGTTACACTTGAAATCAAGATATTTTCGCATTGATTTGATTTTTGTACCTTTAGGGAAATCATTATTTATAAGATTTCGAATCAAGTCACCAATAGACACCCCAGTTGCGAGCTGTCTTCATTGGAACGGAATTTTGCTTGTAACCGGTTGTTAATAAACAAAATCAACTGGCAATGTTTTGACATTATATTTTCATACACATCAAAGAGACGTATTTATATTAAAATAGTTTTTGATTTTGATTTAAAAAATAATAGTTATTTCATTTTGTTGTTGTTAGCATTTGTGAAAAAAATTAATTTTGGTTAGTTGGTTTGTTTATTGATTTTAACGGCTTATCAACCCGTCTGGGGTTATGTCATGCCTAACGGTTAGGAAGTTATACATATCGTGTATTTATATTTATACTTTTTTAGTAATTGGTTTTAACAATGTGTTAGCATTATTGGGGATTATTTTGTATGGTATTGATTTGTTTCATGTCTATATTCTATGGTATAATTTTATTTCCTTTAAAAGGCATATCAACCCGTCCGGGGCTATGTCATGCCCAACGGTTAGGAAGTTATACATATCATGTATTTATATTTATACTTTTTAAGTAATTGGTTTTAAAAATGTGTTAGCATTATTTGGGATTATGTTGTATGGTATTGATTTGTTTCATGTCTATATTCTATGGTATAATTTTATTTCCCTCAAAAAAGAGAGAATATCCTTCATGTTGACATTTTCAAACAGATCTTTCATATGTTTTGCTTTAAAATAATGGTTTCTGATGTGAGCAAAAAACCTGCAATTCCATTTGAAGGATATTCTCTCTTTTTTGAGGGAAATAAATTATACATAGAATATAGACATGAAAACAAATCAATACATACTAACATAATCCCAAATAATGCTAACAATTTTTAAAACCAATTACTTAAAAAGTATAAATATAATACATGAATAATGTATACTTTCCTAAACAGTTGGGCATAGACATAGCCCCGGACGGGTTGAATATGCCTTTTAGGAAATAAAATTATACCATAGAATATAGACATGAAACAAATCAATACATAACAAAATATCCCATAATGCTAACACATTGTTAAAACCAATTACTAAAAAAGTAATAATATAAATACACGATATGTATAAACTTCCTAAACCGTTAGGCATGACATTAACCCCAGACGGGTTAATAAGCCGTTAAAATTCATAAACAAACGCAACTAAACCCAAAATTAAATTTTTTTCACAATGCTAACAACAACAAAAAATGAAATTAACTATTATTTTTAAAAATCAAAATCAAAACTATTTTAATATAAAATACGTCTCTTTGATGTGTATGAAACAATATAATGTCAAAACATTGCCTAGTTGATTTGTTTAATTAACAACCGGTACAAGCAAAATTCCGTTCCAATGAAGACAGCTCGCAACTGGGGTGTCTATTGGGTGACTTGATTCGAGAATCTTATAAATAAATGATTTCCCTAAAGGTAAAAAATCAATCAAATGCGAAATATCTTGATTTCAAGTGTAACAATCTTAAAGAAAATTATTTACGCCTCAAAGGAAAACGGATTTTAATTTCCCTGTATCGCTTTGGGTGGTAGTGGCAGCAAAATTAACGTTGTACTAGCAGCAAAAATCAATCCAGAATACCAGACCGTGAAAATAAATGATATTTCTCAAAAGGTGAAAATTCAATATCGATGTGAAATATTCAGTTCCAAGTGCAAAAATCAACATAGGAAATTATTAACACTGAACTAAAGATTATAATAATTCTTTTAGATTATATACCGAGCATTAATTAATACATTGAGCTCTCTGTAGTGGTTTAAAGAATACACTGTATTGGTACATACTGATCATACAATAATATACAGTGTGTCTTAGAAATCACATATAGAATCATCCTTACTACCAAGTTTTGGATACCTCTCATCATATATATGATACTATAATTATATATATATATATATATATTATATATAGGTTGTATGTAGAAATATACAGAAGAAGTACAGGAGACAGACAGCAAAGAAACCAGACAGACAGTAAGAGATAGATTAATAGATGCACTCTCCTCTCTCTCTCTCTCTCTCTCTCTCTCTCTCTATATATATATATTATATATATTAGTTATATATATTGTCTCTGTCTTGCCTCTGTCACTGTCTGTCTGTTCTCCCCTCTCTCGCATTTCTCTTGTCTCTAGTTTCTGTCTGATCTGGTCGGTGCGTGTATAATAATAATAATAATAATAATAATAATAATAATAATAATATAATAATAATGTGTTTTGTAGAAAAGATGCGTGTGATCATGCGTGCTCTTTCTCTCTTCTCTCTCTCTCTCTCTCTCTCACACACACACACACACACCACTTACACACACACACTATTGGCCTCTGTCTCTGCTTCTGTCCTGTGTGTCTGTCTGTCCCTGTGTTCTCCCCCTCTCTCGCCTCTCTTTTCTCTTCTCTCTTGTCTCTGTCTTCCCTACTCTGTCGGTCTGTCTCTGTCTTCTGTCTCTCCCCANTTCGATTCCACTATACATAATACTTACCACGAAATGAAGATACGATGTGACGCTCAACTGATATAAGTACAAATATCCCTGCTTAGTTCTCGAGTATACCTATGTATATCTATGAGGCGTCCCATCGTGATGTAATGGTTAGCAAGCTAGTCTCGGCGCATCGATTACTATTGAATAGCAAGTTCGCACTAGCAGGATACCGCGTACTTACAAACTTGTGCTAACATGCTGCGAAAATAAAATTATAAACATTTAGTAATTCTTTCATTTTTGATACAATTTTTTAAACTTTTTATTAAGGAAAAATATATGGTTAAGTGATGGTTTTTACGGCATATCAACCTCAGTGGGTCATTTAATGCCGATAATGTTTTGAAATAAATCAATTTCTTAATGGATATACAATTTTTTTTATAATACATATTTATATTTAACCCATAGATAGGACCCTAACAGGTACTACCATCCGGGTCAGAGTGGACCAGGGAGCAATGGTGATGAAAGGGTGCTCCACATTCCCCAAACCTCCAAAACTGGAACCTCACCATCAGATAGAGTTTAACGTCATTCACAGGACATGTAGACCCTCAGTCACCGCCTTCTAGCACCCATATGAGATAAAAAGGGGTTGGGGCTTGCCATAAGGGCAATAGGGTTGGGAAAATCATATAGGTGCTAGGGCTTGACGTTTGATCGAATGGGCCTCTCCGACCGTCTAGCCCAAGATAGGGCCCAAATTGGAAGTATTGCAAGTCATGAACTGCTCATCCACCTGGGCCTCTACCCTTAAGCCTCACGGGTCGCCACCCACGGCCAACAGGTGGCCTCTCATTGGGAGAGTCTTACCCCTTCTGCAGAGGTGCAGTCGGTGCATTCTAACGCCCCAGCCGACAGGGCGGAAGGAAAAATATAAGAATCTTTTCTTTTTTGTGGAATGACTATAGGGGCCAACAAAAAAAAAAGAAGAAAAGGTTTCATGCGTTTTTTTAAAAATGTGAGAACAACTGGCGTAGTTTCAGTTGTTCTTTTTTCGATTCTCCCCCCCCCCCTCTGTTTCAAATCTTTTTTCTGCATTCTTATTTAGTTTCATTTTTAACTTCATATAATATTCATATAATATTTAGTATTAAAGTAAAAGTGAGTAAAAGTCGTCGGAGAGGCCTATTGTCGGTATCAGCCAGAAAGTGAGGGAGTCTATCCCTCTCACAAGCGCTAGACCAGGGAGATTGTTTTTTGCGTCTAAGATGGAGTACCACACCGGCCATCAATTAACTGTAATTTTATTCATTACTTCCAAATTTAACTAAATAATTAAATTAGGAAAATTTAGCAATGAAAGACCGCAGTGATGGAAAATGATGGAAGAGTTAGTTTCAGTTGTTCTATTTTTCGATTATACCCCCCTCTGTTTCAATTTTTGTAATCTGCATTCTATTTAGTTTCATTTAGTGTTTCTAATTTAATATATATTTTTTACATCAAAAGTTATTTTCTAGTTTTTTATGATAATTGTCAAGATCTGTTGACACTAATGTGCTTAAACAAATTTTTATTTTTATGTTTAATTAAATATATTACACATTCATATCGACTTTTATATTCTGAAAAAGTTTGAAGGCAATATATGTTCAAAATGTTTTTCACATTATTAATAAGATTTATTATTATTTTTTCTTAATATTTTTCCTTTAATTTTTTTCAAAAAATATGCGGGTATAAATCTAAATGAAATCCATTAACAAGAAGAAAATAACTGTAATTTTATTCTTTACTTCCTATTTTAACTGTTATAGTTGAATTTGGAAAATTTAGCAATGAAAAGACGAGAGTGATGGAAGAGTAAGTTTCAGTTGTTCAATTTTTTATTTTGTTATTCCCTCCTCTTTAATCTGCATTTCATTATTTAGTTTCATTAACCTTTCTAATTTAATATATTTTATTAGATTAAAACTTAAATACTTATAGACTAGTGGTGCGTATATTTGCCTAGTCCATTTTGTAAAGACAAGGGAGACAAAAAGGGAAAAAATATAAGAATCTTTTCTTTTTGTGGAATGACTATAGGGGCCAACAAAAAAAAGAAGAAAGGGTTCATGCGTTTAAAATGTTGAGAACCATAAATAAAACGTTCAATCATATAATAAAAAAATAAAAGACTAGAACAACTGAAATTACTCTTCTCCATCACTCTCGTTTTTTATTGCTAAATTTCTAAATTTAACTATTCAGTTATTTTAAACAATATGCATATCCCCCGATGATGGCCCTTGATTCCCGCACGGACAGGGTGGTGTGTGTGTAATAGTGTGTGTGTACTGAGGTAGATAACATGGAACTAACAGTATATTTGAATTTTCATATATATATATATATATATATATATATATATATATATATATATATTATATATTATTGGCATTTCAGTTTCGGAAGACTAGAATAAAGTTTTTGTGCCCCTGAAGTTACAGCGCCTCCTGTGACTGTGAAGTTCAATGTTTGAAAAAACATTCTCGACTACACACCACACAACACACACAACAACACACACACACATATATATATATATAATATATTATATATATATATATATCCCGAAAGACATCCTCTATGGAGAGCTTACGTCTGGTAAAAGACAGATAGTCGCCCCAGCAGCGATTCAAGGATGTCTGCAAAAATAGATCTCAGGTGCTTTGGCATTGACCCTTCCAACTGGGAAAATTTGGCTCAAGACTACCCTCGATGGCGGCCAGAATCTCATAGAGGACTGTACATGTCAGAAGTCACCCTGATACAACATCATGAAGCTAAGAAGTCCAGAAGAAAGCAACGGCAACAAGCAAATCGGAACTTCATCATCTACAGGGACAACCTTCACATGCGAAATCTGTGGTCGAGAATGTTTTTCAAACATCGGACTTCACAGCCACAGTAGGCGCTGTAACTTCAGGGGCACATAAAAACTTTATCATAGTCTTTCGAGACTGAATTGCAAATGATATATATATTATATTATATATATATATAATATATATATATTACAGAATACATTTTCAGATGATGAAGAGGAATCGTCAGTGATGTTGTATCCCTGGGATCATTAAGAATTTCGGGTCTTTTCAAACATCGTATTTTCTCCCGCATGGGACCCAATCGAGGCTGGTCAGACCCGATTCTCACCCCCAAAACCGGCTTTCATCAAACTCACCCTGAATTTCAATATGATTAATAATGAGGGAAAAATCTTTTAAAATTTTCTTCATAATTTATTTTATGATTTATTTCAACTGCAACAAGCTTAGCTCGTACAGCATCTTTCAGGCACACCCGAAGAAACGGTGAACGACGGGGATTCTTGGTGGGAGAGAATTATGGAATCCGTGCTAACGGCATGACCTGATGTTGATGAGGATGATGAAGCGACAAAAGTTTGAATGAGGCTAGAATTACACACGCACACACTGAACAGTTCTAAGACCAACCAGTAAAAGAAAAAATTAATTACTTTCAGCCTTTAAAAAAAATAACAGTTAAAGAAAATAATAGAATTCATAATTTCTTAATTGTATTTTTTGTGAGCATAAATAAAAGGTTGGCCTATGCTTAAGATCGACACAGAGAAAGTGCGAACAGTTCTCCGACCAACCAAGTAAAAGAAAAATACCTTAACCCTTTAAAAAAAATTAAGTTTTAAAAAATATATATATAATGAAGAAACCATATGGTCGGTTTTGAATAATTCTAATGTTTTGGACTGGTTGTGCTCAGCTTTATAGTGGTATGTATACATAAATGAACGATGATAAAAGCTCCGAAACTACGCTTAAACTCGGGTTAAGAGGGGAAGAGAGAGAGAGAGTAGTTACAAGTAAGTATAGATATTTCATAAACAGGGGTTTTATTTAAATTATCCCCGAATATTTTGGAGTTAAAATCCAAAATATAAAGGACCCTAATAACTAAGAACTTCTTCAGAACGCACCACACACACACACACACACACATACACACACACACACAGATATATATATATATATATATGCATGTTAAATTAAACAAAAGACATATCTCATGTTTAACAATTTTATTTTTGATCTTTTCGATTTTTCTGGACAACTTTTTAATATTTGGGTGAAATTCGTGGATGAGTCCACCAAAGGTCAGGTTCCGAGTACTTTCGGCACTTCGAAGTGCCATCATCAGGGGTGATGTGTTCCAGTTTTTAAATTTTTTTATTAAGGTGAAGGCTGGAAGGAGAAGAATTGATGGGAAAGGTGCTATAGAAATTTTAAAATGTCTGTACTGCATTGGAAATTAATTTTGTTTAAGGATGGTTTGAATTGTTTTATGTATAGAGCTTCTAGTATTTGGAAAAAATAAAATTGTTAAACAGATGTGTCTTTTGTTTAATTCAACGTGCATAAATGAAAAAATGCTGCCCAAATACACATATATATATGTGTATATTATCATAAAGGTACACGGTAATAACCTACTCGAGTTTCACCATGAGGATCTTCAGGGTTAAATCCACTGGATTAATCGAGATATTGATTAATTGCAGTTGTGACAATTTTCAGCGGTAAGTCACTTTTTCCACAAATACCATATATATATATATATATATATATATATATATATATATATATATATATATATATATATATCGCTAGTCATCATCGTATATCTATCTATGTATACACACACCACACAAATCTTTCTATTATTCCATATTGTTGGATTCATTTACATATTTTACACATTCACAACACACACACACACACACACACACACACACGCACACACACATATTATATATATATATATATATATATATATTATATATTATATTATATTAAATATAATATATATTTATAAATATATTATAAATTTCTTTTACTTGGGCAGTATGTAAGTTAAAAATGGAAGCAGTAATTATCTATAATCCATTTCCAACTTACATACTGTCTAAGGAAAATAAATTTATAACATCAACACCACCGAAATGGATAACCGTAATCAAATACGGAGATATAGAAAATTACTACTTCCATTTTCAACTTACACACACACACACACACACACACACACACACACACACGCACACACATATATATATATATATATATATATATATATATATATATATATGAGTAAAGAGAAAGGAAGTGAATACGACTGTATATATGTAAATAAAAGAGTATGAAAAAACACAATTTTGTTAAAAAACACAATATTATTAAAAATCAATAAAATAAAAATGATATAAAATATATTCATTTTTAACAATATTGTGTTTTCATACTCTTTTCTCTCTCTCTCTCTCTCTCTCTCTCTCTCTCTCTATAATATATTATATATATTATATATATGTGTGTGTGTTGGGGTGGGTGGGTGTATGAGTGTGTGTGTGAATGAATGAATGTGTAAAATATTTAAATGAATCCAACAATATGTAAAAATAGAAGAATTTGTGTGGTGTGTGTATACATAGATAGATATACGATGATGACTAGAGTTATATATATATATATATATATATATATATATATATATATATAGTGATACCTTGATTTACGAGTAGCCTAACTAACGGGTTTTCTGTGTTACGTATTTTTAGCTTTCTGTTTAGGTAGGACGGAGTTTTAGATAACCTTATGTTAATAAGATAACTAAAATCCCTTAAGTTTCTCAATTTATTACACCAAATTATATGAGTTATAAACAAATAAACATTAAAACGTATTACAGCACGGAATTCATTTCATTCTATTTTGTTAGGTTTTTATACAATACAGTGCTATCTTTTTATCTAAAAACGTAATAAACTGTTTTTTTTTCTGGAACAAATTAATGACATTTCAGAACATATCAGTTGGTGAATTTATTTGATATACGAGGAGTTACGTAGTAAAATATATATATATATAATATATATATATATATATATATATATATATATATATATATATATATATATATATATATATATACATTTATACAAATCGTCATTCCGTAATCATTTATTTCGACCAGAAACTGAAAAGATTTTTTTTAAATTCTTTTTTGTTTTTGTTTTTAGAAAAAATTTCAAAACAGATTTAAAAAAACTCTTAAGTGTCCAGCCTCCTCAGATGGATTTTACAAAAAAAAAAAAAATTTTAAGAATGAAAAAAAGATCTTTTTCTGGTCAATATAAATAATTTTAGAAATAAGTTTTTTCTTCTTTGAAAGTTATATATATATATAAATATATAAATATAATATATATATATATATATATATATATATATTATATATATTCATAATTCATTTTGTGCTATTTTGTTCGTTCCACGTATTGTAATCATTTTACTAAAGTTACTGACCAAATACTTTCCGATCATTGTAAATTGTTATAAATATTTCATTTTCCGTGTCTCTTTATTCATGTTATTGTCACCTTCTGTCGAAATATCTTCCGGCTGATAAATAAATTTACACCCATTTGAAATCATTAAATAGGTATTCTTATTTTCTCTTAAATACGTTTAAAATCCTGCAGGGTGTCTTATATATCACTAAGAAATAAAGGTTTACATAATATATGGTGTGGTTAATTTGCATAATGGTTTAGACAAAACCGGGTTTAATAAATAATTACTTGGTGTTATTGAGCTCTAATATTATTGTTTTATTCTCAAACGTATTAAAATTTATCCTATGAATGATTTTATGTACAAAACCAATTAAGATATAATTAAAACAAGTGTAATCTTTTTATATGTGTTCTTATTTAATTTATATGCATCTTTATAACTTCAATATATTTGATTATATTAAAACTTAAATACTTACGCTTGGAGGGCGCATATTCTTGTTCTAATTAAGCAATTTCACTCAATTATACAAACATTCCCTCTTTTGACTTTGAATTTGGTCTTAAGCAAATATTACCCACATTGGCAAGGAGAGATAATTTTTTTAATTTAAATTTTCAAGCATTTACCAATGACAAAAATCAGAGAAATGTGCGATTTTAATGAAAACTTCAACACTTTATTCATTAATAATTTAATCTGATAATGAATATCTTATCTTATCAAAAAAAAGTTTTTTTATAAATTATGTTTGTAGAGGAGTGACCTTTGGTCATTTTAATTAAAAA
>CM042180.1:31697967-31702967 GCA_023376005.1 Doryteuthis pealeii
ACCCCTAGAAAAAAACAAATATCCAAATCATAACGGTCTCTATTCTCAGCGTTCCAAATTTAAAAAATTCGATTTTCGAATATTTCCAAAAATCTCTGTTGTTTTTTCCCAACGAATTTTTTCATTCAAAATAAATGTTCACTCTGATGAAGGTCGATTCTTCTATGTGTGCGAAATATTTTCACACACATAAACTGACCGAAACGCATGTGTAAGTGATATCGATTAATGTGATATCGATTAAATTCATTTTATCCATCTACATTTCTTTTCTTTACTCATTTTTCCTCATATATATATATATATATATATTTACCAACCCCTCCGCACAAGCAGGATGCGACACAAGGTCAATTTCTTAAGCGGAGTTTAACAGGTTTAAATTCAGAGTTTTCCTTCTCCTAGACTGGTTACCTAGCCATGGTTAAAGAGTCCAGTCTGCCCTGCTATTTACCCATAGCTATAGGGAGAATTGGATTCATAGCTTTCCCAAGGGTATTAGCGCCATGTGAAATGCCAACAGCTTCGTACAGGAATTGAACTCGGGTTGACGAGTCCATTTCCTGCGACTCTAACCATTAGTCCACGCGCCCCCAATGAATATATATATATATATAGCCCAGTCAGTAGAGAGTCCGCCTATGAACCAAAAGGTTTCAGGTTCGATACTGGTCTATACCAACTCAGCGTATGGGTAGCACAGATTGGGGATTATGATCAGTGCAGTAAAGTGGGGAGCTGACGATAGGTGCTGCAATTCACCCCAGTACGAAACAATCTTCCTAGTCTAGCACTAGCAAAAAGGAGATAGACTCCCTCGATGTTCAGCAGATACTAACAATTGACCACTCCTCCAAATTTACATACTCAGTGCTCAATATCGAGAATCGTTTTGAAAATCGCATAGGTGAGAAACTGTCAGTAACCAAGTGGCTTTGGTTTCATATCCACACACCCTAATTCATATATATATATATATATATATATATTGCAATATAGGTACAAGTAAAAACCTACTCGTGTTTCACCATAAGGATCTTAAGGCTTAAATCCACTGAATTAATCAAGATATTGATTAATTGCAGTCGATTACACGTGTGTGTCTTTCGCGATAAACGGTTCGTTATCGAACGACACACACGTGTAATCGACTGCAATTAATCAACATCTTGATTAATTCAGTGGATTTAACCCTTAAGATCCTTATGGTGAAACCCGAGTAGGTTATCACTTGTACCTATATTGCAATAAATTTGCTCTACTAACGTGTTGGGCACTTTTTATTTGTTATATCGCTGTCTTACCTTACTGAATTTTGCATCAACTAACCATTGTGACCATATTCAACAGTAAGTCACCTTTTACATTATATATATATATATATATATATATATATATATATATATATATATATATATATATGTCACCTCACGTGGTGGAATGGTTAGCGAGCTAGATTAGCAGACCGTTGTTAGTGAAACTCGATTCTGATTGGCCGCCCCATACTTCTGGCCTTGCACCACATCTAAACTAAGCTTAGAAAATAACTATATTTTGGGCACCTTACGTGATGTAATGGTTAGCAAGCTCGCTTCGCAGCCCATTGTAAATGAGTTCAATTCTCAATGGGCGCTCTATTCTTCTGGCCTTGTGCCACGTCTAAGCTAAGCTTAGTAATTAACTATATGTCCGTGCATGTGTATGAGCTAACATGTGTATATGTGTGCGTGCATATGTCTCTACGTATAGCTTTTTTTTCTTTTATTAAGCTTTAATTGAATGTGATCTCCAAACCTGTCTCCAACCATCAACGGCACCTTCCCGTGTTCTCATTGGGTGCCCCATACTTCTTTCCTTGTGCCATATCTAAGCTAAACTTAGTAAATAACTATATTTGAAGCACCTCACATTGTGTAATGGTTAACAAGCTCACTTCTCAGACTATAGTTCGTGAATTCGATTCTCACCGGGCGCCCCATAATTCTGGCCCTGTGCTACATTTAAGCTAAGCTTACTAAATAATTAAGATCCCGCCCTGTCAGTTGGGGCGTGAGAATGCACCGACTGCACCTCTGCAGACGGGTAAGACTCCCCCAATGGGGCCACCTGTTGGCCGTGGGTGGCGACCCGTGATGCTTAAAGATAGAGCCCAGGTGGATGAGCAGTTCATGGCATGCAATACTCCACTTAGGCCCTATCTTGGGCTAGACGGGCGGTCGGTGAGGCCCCCTCCGATCAATCGGCTGGTCACGTCAAGCCCTAGCACCTATATGATTTTCCCAACCCTATTGCCCTTATGGCAAGCCCCAACCCCTTTTTATCATATGGATGCTAGAAGGCGGTGGCTGCGGGTCTACATGTCCTGGGAATGACGTTAAACTTTATCTGATGGTGAGGTTCCAGTTTTGGAGGTTTGGGGAATGTGGAGCACCCCTTCATCACCATTGCTCCCTGGTCCACTCTGAACCGGAGTGGTAGTACCTGTTAGGGTCCCATCTATGGGTTAAATAGAAAAATGTATTTATAAAAAATTTGTATTATCCATTAAGAATTGATTTATTTCAAAACTTTATCGGCATTAAATGACCCACTGAGGTTGATATGCCGTAAAACAAAACAAAACAAACAAACATAATTAAGATCACCTTACGTGGTTTAATGGTTAGCAAGATAGAATCACAAACCATTGTTAGTGAGTTCGATTCTCAGTGGATCCCCCAGTCTTCTTGCCTTGTGCGAAGATTAGTAAATAACTAGAGCCACCTTACGTGGTGTAATGGTTAGCAAGATAGATTCGCAGACCTTTGTTAGTGAGTTCGATTCTTATTGGGCGCCCCATGCTTCTGGCCTTGTGCCACGTCTAAGCTAAGCTTAGTAAATAACTCTATGTTCGTGCATGTGTTTGAGCTTACATGTGTATATGTATGCATGCATATCTCTCTATGTATCGTTTTTTTTCTTTTATTAAGCTTTAATTGAATGTGATCCCCGACCATGTCTCCAACCATCAACGGCACCTTCAGCAAAGTACCGAGACACCCCTTCCCGCGTTCTGATTCAGCGCAATGAACATAAGCTATGAAAAGATGCAACGTCTTTTTTTTATTTTTCAATTCATGGTTGTGGGTTTATTTTTTTTTTTGTCGCATCGTCGGCAACGATTTTCCATTGAGGACCATCTGTTCGCGTCACTCTTCGTTTTTGTCAATGGAGACAGAATTCTGTAAGACCATTCGGAAAAAAAATATGCTCTAAAAATGGACGAAAAACTAAGCAGACAATCATCTCTTCCCCTTTCTCACTAAGGATAAATAGTAAGACTGGAATCTTTAGCTTTGCTACCGTAACTGGTATAGGAGAATGAAAACTATGAAATCAAACCAGCTGTACTCCAATTAAAAATTGACCTTATACTTCATATTTATGGCTTTGGGAAAGGCATGAACCAATCTCGTCTCTCTCCTCCACTATGGAAAAATAGTAGGTCAGACTGGGCTCTTTAGTCTTGGTACCGTAATTGCTATAGGAGAATGAAAACTATGAAATCAAACCAGCTGTACTCCAATTAATAATTGACCTTACACTTCCTATTTATGGCCTTGGGAAAGGCATGAACCAATCTCGTCTCTCTCATATACTAAGAATAAATAGTAGGCCAGACTGGACTCTTTAGTCTTGGTACCGTAACTGCTATAGGAGAATGAAAACTATGAAATCAAACCAGCTGTACTCCAATTAATAATTGACCTTACACTTCATATTTATGGCTTTGGGAAAGGCATGAACCAATCTCGTCTCTCTCATCCATTAAGGATAAAAAGTAGGTCAGACTGGAATCTTTAGTCTTGGTACCGTAACTGCTATAGGAGAATAAAAAAACTATGAAATCAAACCAGCTGTACTCCAATCAAAAATTGACCTTACACTTCATATTTACGGCTTTGGAAAAGGCATGAACCAATCTCTTCCCTCTCATCCATTAAGGATAAAAGTAGGTCAGACTGGAATCTTTAGTCTTGGTACCGTAACTGCTATAGAAGAATGAAAACTATGAAATCAAACCAGCTGTACTCCAATTAAAAATAGACCTTACATTTCATATTTATGGCTTTGGGAAAGGCATGAACCAATCTCTTCCCTCTCCTCCACTAAGGATAAATAGTAGGTCAGACTGGGCTCTTTAATCTTGGTACCGTAACTGCTATAGGAGAATGAAAACTATGAAATCAAATCAGCTGAACTCCAATTAATAATTGACCTGGAGACAGAATTCTGAAAGACCATTCCGAAAAATATTCTCTAAACATGGCGGAAAAGCTAAACAGACCAGCAAATGCTTACTCTTTCTGAGCTAGTATGAATTGGATTATTCGGACTATTGTCCTCATCTTTATTGTTATCTACGCAACGTTTCGGACGATGCACGGCCTTTTTCAGGTATGTCTTCTCGGACTCGGGAACCTTCTCGAACTCAGAATCCGAGGCACATCGGCCAAAACGTTGTACATATAACAATAAAGATGAGGACAATAGTCCGAATAAACCAAATATTATTAATTATCAAGCCTCATCGAAAAAAGAAATGAGACAAATACTGTACGAGTTGCTTGCCTCAAGTCTATTTGCAAGATTTTCTAAGATATGAGATCGATCTATTTATCTATCTATCAACACGCATATATATATATATATATATATATATATATATATATAAAAGAAAGAATACCGCAGGAGAACAAGAAAACTCCTAGAAACCAAACTTAACAGCAGAAATCTGATCCAAGGAATTAAGATCTGGGCTGTCCCTATTATAAGATACTCTGGGCCATTTTTAAAATGGACAAAAGAAGAACTCAGACAGATTGATCAAAGGACTAGAAAATTATTGACCATGCACAAGGCTTTCCACCCTAGAGATGATAGAGATAGATTATATGTATCAAGAAATGAAGGGAGAAGAGGTCTTGCCAACATAGAGGACTGTGTAGAGGCCAAAATCC
>CM042180.1:31705467-31725467 GCA_023376005.1 Doryteuthis pealeii
GTGTTTCAACTTATGTGACCCTGTGAGTTAATATCCCAGCCTGTGTTCGGCCGATTGGGTGTAATTAATTGAAAGATAAATTCAAGGGAGACAATTCCCGCTTCCGCACATCAAATTCCCGCCAAATGAAAAAGGCAACGAAGCGTGACGGTTGCCCTTTTGCTGTGAACCTCTTAACGATCCCCGCAAGAGCATTGATCCCACTAATGGCGAAAACACATAGAACTCATCACTATAATCATTATTTGGCGCTTGGTGAGTTTTTACGTCACTGCTAGCGGCTGGTTGGTAGGATTTTACGGCATGTCAAACCCCTAGGGTTATTTTAGGGTCTGCCATAATGATGACTGGCTTTTATTTTAAAAACGTGTCATCATTTTAAAAGTAATCAAATCGATTATTGAAAGTTGAAAAGTAGTAACATAATGAGCATCAGTAAAAAAGCAAAATAATATTACACATGTAATTTTTATTTCTAATACATTCTAAACTATTTTTTCGGTCAATTTTGCTCAAATATATCGTAAACATGGCTGTAAACACTGCCAAAGATGACGTAAAATCCGTATTTTAGAAAATAAATTTAAACCCCCGATTGAAAAAAAATACCAAAAATCAGGACATTATCTGATTTTAATGAAAGTTTCAGTGTTGATTTATCAATGGATGAATTTTATAATTTTTTTTTTTTCAATCGGGGGGTTAAATTTATTTTGTAAAATACGCATATGACGTGACTTTTGGCAGACCCTAGGTTGTTTAATGCCGAAGACTTTTTCGTTTTATTTATTTTTGTTGTGTATTCATTTTTTTTATTATCATTTTCTACCTATTTAACTCATAGATGGGACCCTAAAAATTACTACCACGAGCCAGAGTGGACTTGGGAGTAATGGCAATGAAGGGGTACTCCACATTCCCCGGGACAATCATATAGGTACTAAGGCGTTACCAGCTGATTGATCGGGAGGTCCTCTCCGACCGCCTGTTTAGCCCAATTAAGGACCAAAGCGGAGTGTTGCATATCATGGATTGCCTAGTCACCAGGATCTCGTCCTTAAGCATCACAGGTCGCTCCGCACAACCAATAGGTGGCGTCATTGGAGGTGTATTATCCTATGCAGAGGTGCAGTCGGTGTTTTCTACAGCAGTGTCTAAAACAGGGTTTATACCTTATCCGAGGGTATTAGCCCGAAAGTGAATGCAATAGTATGATTAGAGTTCAAACTTGATTATTACGATGTCGCAGTCCAGTACGGTAGCCACTGCACCATGGGGATTCCCCTCTTTCACGTTAATGAAAATCGGATTTTAACAATATTTTATTCACAGTCAGCGACAACGATTTTCTGCTTTACTCCGAAATTGTTTCCTGTTAGTTTAAACCCATTATATCGTTGGATTGGCATTTCAGTCTCGGAAGACTATAATGCATTTTTGTGCCCCTGAAGTTACAGCGCCTACTGTGACTGTAAAGTCCAATGTTCGAAAAACATTCTCGACCACAGATGTCGCATTTGAAGGCTGTCCCTGAAGATGTTGATGTGCCGGTGCGTTGTTGCTGCTGATTTCTTCTGGACCTCTTAGCTTCATGGTATTGCGCCAGGGTAACTTCAGACATGAACAGTCCGCTACGGAGAGCCTGTCACCACCGAGGGCGGTCCTGAGCCAAATTTTCCCAGCTGGACGGGGCAATGCCAAAGCACCAGAGATCATTCTTGCAGACATCCTTGAAACACGGCTGGGGCGACCAATCTGTCTCTTACCAGACGTAGAGGATGTCCTTCGGGATTCGGTCATCATCCATCCGGTAGACAAGACTCAGCCATCGGAGACGACGTTGTTTCAGTAGAGAACACAAGCTGGGGAGTTGAGCTCTCTCTAGAACTGCTCTGTTAGTGACCCTGTCCCTCCAGGTGATGCCCAGTATACGTATCATTAAACAGAACTCGTCAAATTCCTTATTTTTTAGATAAACTATATCTATAGGCATGCAAAAGCAATGACGTCATTATTTGAACTAGCAACAGAGAACACCCTCCGGGCGTCGTAAAAATTAATTTTTGAAAGAAATTGCCTGAGAGGGTGGGAGTCAAAAATTCAATGTCAGAGGGTTTGTATCATAAGTAAGACAAATCCTCATATTTATTAAAGGAGTAAAAAATAAAATAAAACAATTTGAAATGAAAATTGAGCCCCGTTCCTCTCAAATAAAATGTTGCGTGCATGTAATAACCAAAAAATTATTTTGAATATTTTCCACATCAATTTTACGCAAAATCGTAGGTGTTTATTTATTTGTAAACTTTTTAGTTAACTTCTTGTTACTGTCAAAAAAAAGGGCGGGACGAGAGTAAAAAACAATTTTAAAAATTGCTTACTCAAATTTTGGGTGTATATAGCATAAGAATATTTTGACGTAAGCTGTGACGTAGAGCTATGACGTAGTTTTTGTTACAGACAGAAATACAGACAATCTCCATTCTTAATACTAGCAAAATAAAAAACCGCCTTCCAGGCGATGTAAAAATATATTTTTGAAACATATTACCTGAGGGGTGGGAGTTCAAAATTCAATGTCAGCGAGTTTGTACCCTAAGTAAGTAAAATCGTCAAATTCATTAAAGGATTAAAAATGAAACAATTTGAAAAGTAAACTTTAAATATGTATTAGAATAAAACAAACTATATATAGATATATAATATCAGTCATGTATTTATTAAAACTTGTTTTAAAAAACAATGAGGACTGTCTAATATTGTATGTTCAAATTGTGAGTGTATTTATTCTATTTTATGACGATTTTGGGTAATGCGACGTAAGCATTGACGTAGTTTTTGTTACAGACAAAAACTGGAAGTGAACCTCCATTTTTAATAGATATAGATGAGATCTTCAAAAGTCCATCTATGTCATGTTTGATCAACATTTGAAATATTCAAAATGAGATTCCAGGTTGGATCATACGTATGCTCGGATAGATAGGGAACACCTGAAGAAGACCGGGGGATTTAGCGGTCAAAATGTTGTGTTTTTGCATAGCATAATAAAGATGAGGAAAACAGTCCGAAAACTCAAAATTAAACACATCAAGCCTCATCTCAAAAAGTCAGACAAATAATATCAAATCAATACGAACATGATACATTACAGCAATGAACACCTGAAGAAGACCGGAGGATACACCGACCAAAACGTTGTGTTTTTACATACCACAATAATAATGAGGACAGCAGTCCGAAAAATCGAAATAATACACATCAAGCCACAGCTCAAAATTCAGATATTATTCTCTCACTCCACTCGTCAAAGTTATATTCATCTCCGAATAGCTTAAACTGTTACATAATTGTTAGTCACCTAACACTTATTTACAGTAGTGTAGAAACCAAAATGGCTGTTATAAGTTGCAGCCGGCGGTCTTGAAGGATTGAATGACAAGGCTTGACCTCATCATAATACTACCGGTAGATACCGTGAGAATCGTTGGAGAAGACCCTCTTCCGGTTTAGATTAGAAACAGAGTTTAGTCAGTATCGGCCAAACCACGAAAGTGTTAAGTCGTGTTAAGCGCGCTGCCGTACTCAATCTGCGCAGTTAGTCTGGTGGGGATTTCGGAATAAAATATGATCTAAAGCAAATCGAAGTCTTGGTTTATTATCTAAAAACTACCAATGACACAGGGCTTCTGATAAAGAGAAATCCCCAATGAAAGACCAGACACGAGGTCCCCAAGACGAAGTCCAGACGCTAGAAGAAGAACGTAAGATACCAAAGATGAGCAGAATAATAATAGAAGTAAAGAAAGAGAGTATACAACACAACGAACTGTGTTAAAAAAGAGCCTAAAAATTTTTTTGAAAAAGATTTTTAAAAAATGGCGTCAGTGTATTGTCAATAATGAAAATAAGTTACAATTTGAAAAATATTGAAATTTAAGAATAACTGTTGGTTTTAATTTTTGTTCCTTTTCTCGAAGATATCCAATTAGTAAAATCAGCCTATATATGAGAAATTTAAAAAAAATTATCTTTAAATATAACGAGGCTTAGAATGAAGCGTTTTTAGGAGTGGATTAATATATAGTCAATTGCTTTGCCAATTCACTGTGCTACTCATACGCTGAGTTGGCGAACCAGTATCCTTGTGATTCCTTGCCGAACGCTCTACCGACTAAGCTAAACCGGCCCTTAAATAAACTGTATATTATTTAAATGAATAAACTATATTAAGTATGAAATTGATTATTTTATTTATTTATTTGCTAGTTATTATAATTAAGAAATTGCGCGTGGCCTAATGGTAAGAGTCGTAGGAAATGGACTCGTCAACCCGAGTTCAATTCCTAAACGAAGCTGTTTGCATTTCACATGACACTAATACCCTTGGGAAAGGTATGAATCCAATTCTCCCTCTAGCTATGGGTAAATAGCAGGGTTGACTGGACTCGTTAACCATGGCTAGGTAACCAGTCTAAGAGAAGGAAAACTCTGAATTCAAACCTGTTAAACTCCGCTTAAGAAATTGACCTTGTGTCGCATCCAGCTCGTGCGGAGGGGTTGGTAAATATATATGATTAAGAAATTCATTCAAATCAGCCTATATATGAGAAATTTAAAAAAATTATCTCACTTTGATAACAGTGTATAACGAGGCTTACAATGGAGGCTTTTTAGGGGGTGGTTTAATATATAGTCAATTGCTTTTGGAATTAGTGTTTTTAGGGGCCGGGTTAGCGCAGTCGATGCGCGTTCGGCTAGAAACCACAAGGTTCCTAGATCGATACCGGCTCCCGCCAACTCAGCGTATGAGTAGCACAGGGATCTGTGCGGTAAAGTAAGGAGCTGATGGTAGGTGTGGTGCTACACCTCAGATGCTAAAAAACAATCTCCTTGGTCTAGCGCTATTGAAAAGGGGATAGACTCCCTCGCTGACTGGGTGATACCGACTTTAGGCCGCCCCGTCGACTTTACTTATTTTTATACATGATATACAAATATATATTCATTGAGTTATAGTTTTGATGTTTAGTATAACAGGTTTTTTTATATACTGTCTCTTAATTATCTGTATATGCTGTATATATATATATATAATATTATATTATATATATATATTATATATATTATTTATTTATAAAAGATATGAAAATAGTACCACCTATCAAAATATATATGGCAGATCAAGGAAAAAACGGGCAGAACACCTACAGTAAATGGGAAATAATAAAAAAAGCCGCAGCATACAAAGGCGGACAACGTTGCGATCTTTGCTTAGAAGAAAAGTTGTGCATATTACAAAATGCAGGCAATAACTTATTAAATAAGAGAAGTGAACTCGTTTCGAAATGTAGGCATTTAAACAAATTTTACTGTGTCACTTACCAACCTGACCCTAATTGATCCCTGAATTTTCGCTTCTCCATTTTTTTAAATTTTTTTTATTTATTATTTATTTATTTATTTATTAAAGAAAAAAATTCATCTGAACACCGCGTGCATTAACACCAATGCAAGTTTGTTTGATTATAATGTTTTTTAAATACAAATTTAACGTCATGACATTACATCACGTGAATACAATCCACGTCACATAAACGTTAAACAAGCCACAGTTTAAAAAAACAATTTTAGCTTTACATTTCCATCGCGTGAAAAACGCTGCATATAAGGCTAAAAAATTTGATTTTTACCATTTCACGACTGGTTTTTTGACATCTCAACCACTTCTCATCTGATGATTGGACTACCAAGAAACTTGAAGTTATGAGTGTGAAATCATAATATCAACATTAATTATATATATATAATATATATATATATATATATATATATATTAAGTGCTTAATTGGAGTCGTACCTAATTTTGAAAATTAATTAATTAATAATGAATTAGGCGGGAATATATTAAATGTATGGCTAAACAAATCGAGAAAAATCATCTCTGTATGTACATTTCAGCCTATTAGGCCTCATCAGCAGAGCTATAGATCGAAGACGCGCCTGTGCGTGATTTGAAACCGGACTGCCAAGCTGACAGGCCGATCCCATAACCCCAACGCCAAACGAACTTCTTAGATTTTATGATTTGTTTAGAGTAGGTTAACAATTCCTCTTCTAGTGACTTTTTATTACACGACGATATGGTAAGTTGTAAACAAGGTTTGTTTAGAATAGCTTTTTTGCCGATAATTTTTTGGAGAATAAGTGCTTAATTGAGTCGTACCTAATTTTGGAAAATTAATTAATTAATAATGAATTAGGCGGGAATACCTATTAAATGTATCACTAGAAGAGGAATGTTAACCTACTCTACAAATCATAAAATCTAAGAAGTTCGTTTGGCGTTGGGGTTATGGGATCGGCCTGTCAGCTTGGCAGTCCGGTTTCAAATCAACGCACAGGGCGGTCTTCCGATCTATAGCTCTGCTGATGAGGGCCTAATAGGCTGAAATGTACATACAGAGATTGATTTTTCTCGATTTGTTTAGCCATACATTTAATAGGTATTCCCGCCTAATTCATTATTATTAATTAAATTTTCAAAATTAGGTACGACTCCAATTAGCACTNACTGGATCGGCCTGTCAGCTTGGCAGTCCGGTTTCAAATCACGCACAGGGCGTCTTCCGATCTATAGCTCTGCTGATGAGGCCTAATAGGCTGAAATGTACATACAGAGATTGATTTTTTCTGATTTGTTTAGCCATACATTTAATAGGTATTCCCGCCTAATTCATTATTAATTAATTAATTTTCAAAATAGTACGATCCAATTAAGCACTTATATATATATATATATATATTAATATATATATATATATATATATAATTAATGTTGATATTATGATTTCACACTCATAACTTCAAGTTTCTTGTAGTTCCAATCATCAGATGAGAGTGGTTGAATGTCAAAAACCAGTCGTGAAATTGGTAAAAATCAATTTTTTAGCCTTTATATGCAGCGTTTTCACGCGATGGAAATGTAAAGCTAAAATTGTTTTTTTAAACTGTGGCTTGTTTAACGTTTATGTGACGTGGATTGTATTCACGTGATGTTAATGTCATGACGTTAAATTTGTATTTAAAAAAACATTATAATCAAACAAACTTGCATTGGTGTTAATGCACGCGGTGTTCAGATGAATTTTTTTTTCTTTAATAAATAAATAAATAATAAATAAATAAAAATTTAAAAAAATGGAGAGCGAAAATTCAGGGATCAATTAGGGTCAGGTGTAAGTGACACAGTAAAAATTTGTTTAAATGCCTACATTTCGAAACGAGTTCACTTCTCTTATTTAATAAGTTATTGCCTGCATTTTTGTAATATGCACAACTTTTCTTCTAAGCAAAGATCGCAACGTTGTCCGCTTTGTATGCCTGGGCTTTTTTTATTATTTCCCATTTTACTGTAGGTGTCTGCCCGTTTTTTCCTGATCTGCCATATATATTTTTGATAAGGTGGTACTATTTTCATATCTTTTTAATAAATAAATAATTAATATATATATATATATATATATATATATAATATATAATATATATAACAGCTATACAGATAATTAAGAGACAGTATATAAAAAAACCTGTTATACTAAACATCAAAACTATAACTCAATGAATATATATTGTATATCATGTATAAAAATAAGTAAAGTCGACGGGGCGGCCTAAAGTCGGTATCACCCAGTCAGCGAGGGAGTCTATCCCCTTTTCAATAGCGCTAGACCAAGGAGATTGTTTTTTAGCATCTGAGGTGTAGCACCACACCTACCATCAGCTCCTTACTTACCGCACAGATCCCTGTGCTACTCATACGCTGAGTTGGCGGGAGCCGGTATCGATCTAGGAACCTTGTGGTTTCTAGCCGAACGCGCATCGACTGCGCTAACCCCGGCCCCTAAAAACACTAATTCCAAAAGCAATTGACTATATATTAAACACCCCCTAAAAAGCCTCCATTGTAAGCCTCGTTATACACTGTTATCAAAGTGAGATAATTTTTTAAATTTCTCAATAATAGGCTGATTTGAATGAATTTCTTAATCATATATATTTACCAACCCCTCCGCACAGAGGGGGCTGATGCGACAACAAAGTTCCAATTTCTTAAGCGGAGTTTAACAGGTTTGAATTCAGAGTTTTCCTTCTCCTTAGACTGGTTACCTAGCCATGGTTAACGAGTCCAGTCAACCCTGCTATTTACCCATAGCTAGCGGAGAATTGGATTCATACCTTTCCCAAGGGTATTAGTGTCATGTGAAATGGCAAACAGCTGTCGTTTCCAGGACACTTGAATTCGGGTTGACGAGTCCATTTCCTACGACTCTTACCATTAGGCCACGCGCAATTTCTTAATTATAATAACTAGCAAATAAATAAATAAAATAATCAATTTCATACTTAATATAGTTTATTCATTTAAATAATATACAGTTTATTTAAGGGCCGGTTTAGCTTAGTCGTAGAGCGTTCGGCAAGGAATCACAAGGATACTGGTTCGCCAACTCAGCGTATGAGTAGCACAGTGAATTGGCAAAGCAATTGACTATATATTAATCCACTCCTAAAACGCTTTCATTCTAAAGCCTCGTTATATTTAAAGATAATTTTTTTTAAATTTCTCATATATAGGCTGATTTTACTAATGGATATCTTCGAAAAGGAACAAAAATTAAAACCAACAGTTATTCTTAAATTTCAATATTTTTCAACATTGTAACTTATTTTCATTATTGACAATACACTGACGCCATTTTTAAAAAATCTTTTTCAAAAAAATTTTTAGGCTCTTTTTTAACACAGTTCGTTGTGTTGTATACTCTCTTTCTTTACTTCTATTATTATTCTGCTCATCTTTGGTATCTTACGTTTCTTCTTCTAGCGTCTGGACTTCGTCTTGGGGACCTCGTGTCTGGTCTTTCATTGGGGATTTCTCTTTATCAGAAGCCCTGTGTCATTGGTAGTTTTTAGATAATAAACCAAGACTTCGATTTGCTTTAGATTCATATTTTATTCCGAAATCCCCACCAGACTAACTGCGCAGATGAGTACGGCAGCGCGCTTAACACGACTTAACACTTTCGTGTTTGGCCGATACTGACTTAAACTCTGTTTCTAATCTAAACCGGAAGAGGGTCTTCTCCAACGCATTCTCACGGTATCTACCGGTAGTATTATGATGAGGTCAAGCCTTGTCATTCAATCCTTCAGACCGCCGGCTGCAACTTATAACAGCCATTTTGGTTTCTACACTACTGTAAATAAGTGTTAGGTGACTTAACAATTATGTAACAGTTTAAGTATTCGGAGATGAAATATAACTTTGACGAGTGGAGTGAGCAATAATATCTGAATTTTGAGCTGTGGCTTGATGTGTATTATTCGATTTTTCGGACTGCTCGCTCATTATTATTTGGTATGTAAAAACACAACGTTTGGTCGGTTGTATCCTCCGGTCTTCTTCAGGTGTTCATTGCTGTAATGTATCATGTTCGTATTGATTTGATATTATTTTCTGACTTTTGAGATGAGGCTTGATGTGTTTAATTTTGGTTTTCGGACTGTTTTCCTCATCTTTATTATGCTATGCAAAAACACAACATTTTGACCGCTAAATCCCCCGGTCTTCTCAGGTGTTCCCTATCTATCCGAGCATACGTATGATCCAACCTGGAATCTCATTTTGAATATTTCAAATGTTGATCAAACATGACATAGATGGACTTTTGAAGATCTCATCTATATCTATAAAAATGGAGGTTCACTTCCAGTTTTTGTCCTGTAACAAAAACTTACTTCGTCAATGCTTACGTCGATTATCCAAAAATCTCATAAAATAGAATAAATACACTCCAATTTGAACATACAATATTAGACAGTCCTCATTGTTTTAAAACAAGTTTTAATAAATACATGACTGATATTATATATCTATATATAGTTTGTTTTATTCTACTACATATTTAAAGTTTACTTTTCAAATTGGTTTCATTTTTAATCCTTTAATGAATTGACGATTTTACTTACTTAGGGTACAAACTCGCTGACATTGAATTTTGAAGTCCCACCCTCAGGTAATATGTTTTCAAAAAATATATTTTTACATCGCCTGGAAGGCGGTTTTTTATTTTGCTAGTATTAAGAATGGGAGATTGTCTGTATTTCTGTCTGTAACAAAAAACTACGTCATAGCTCTACGTCACAGCTTACGTCAAAATATTCTTATGCTATATACACCCAAAATTTGAGTAAGCAATTTTTAAAATTGTTTTTTACTCTCGTCCGCCCTTTTTTTTGACCAAGTAACAGAAGTTAACTAAAAAGTTTACAAATATAAACACCTACGATTTGCGTAAAATTGATGTGGAAAATATTCAAAAATAATTTTTTGGTTATTACATGCACCGCAACATTTTATTTGAGAGGAACGGGGCTCAATTTTCATTTCAAATTGTTTTATTTTATTTTTTACTCCTTTAATAAATATAGATTTGTCTTTACTTATGATACAAACCCCTCTGACAATTGAATTTTTGACTCCACCCTCTCAGGCAATTTCTTTCAAAAAGTTAATTTTTACGACGCCCGGAGGGTGTCTCTGTTGCTAGTTCAAATAATGACGTCATTGCTTTTGCAATGCCTATAGATATAGTTTATCTAAAAAATAAGGAATTTGACGAGTTCTGTTTAATGATACGTAATACTGGGCATCACCTGGAGGGACAGGGTCACTACAGAGCAGTTCTAGAGAGAGCTCACACTCCCCAGCTTGTGTTCTCTACTGAAAACAACGTCGTCTCCGATGGCTGAGTCTGTCTACCGGATGGATGATGACCGAATCCCGAAGGCATCCTCTACGTCTGGTAAGAGACAGATTGGTCGCCCCAGCCGTGTTTCAAGGATGTCTGCAAGAATGATCTCTGGTGGCTTTGCATTGCCCGTCCAGCTGGGAAAATTTGGCTCAGGACGCCCTCCGGTGGTGACAGGCTCTCCGTAGCGGTACTGTTCATGTCTGAAGTTACCCTGGCGCAATACCATGAAGCTAAGAGGTCCAGAAGAAATCAGCCGGCAACAACTGCACCGGCAACATCAACTTTCAGGGACAGCCTTCAAATGCGACATCTGTGGTCGAGAATGTTTTTCGAACACTTGGGACTTTACAGTCACAGTAGTCCGCTTGTAACTTCAGGGGCACAAAAATGCATTATAGTCTTCCGAGACTGAAATGCCATCCAACGATATAATGGGTTTAAACTAACAGGAAACAATTTCGGAGTAAAGCAGAAAATCGTTGTCGCTGACTGTGAATAAAATATTGTTTAAAATCCGATTTTCATTAACGTGAAAGAGGGGAATCCCCATGGTGCAGTGGCCTACCGTACTGGACTGCGACATCGTAATAATCAAGTTTGAACTCTAATCATACTATTTGCATTACTTTCGGGCTAATACCCCTCGGATAAGGTATAACGCCCTGTTTAGACACTGCTGTAGAAACACCGACTGCACTCTGCATAGGATAATACACCTCCAATGACGCCACCTATTGGTTGTGCGGAGGCGACCGTGATGCTTAAGGACGAGATCCTGGTGACTAGCAATCCATTGAATATGCGCAACACTCCCGCTTTGGTCCTTAATTGGGCTAAACAGGCGGTCGGAGAGACCTCCCCGAATCAATCAGTCGTAACGCCTTTAGTACTATATGATTGTCCGGGAATGTGGAGTATCCCACTTCAATTGCCATTACTCCCAAGTCCCACTCTGGCTCGTGGTAGTAATTTTTAGGGTCCCATCCTATGAGTTAAATAGGTAGAAAATGTATAATAAAAAAATGAATACACAACAAAATAAATAAAACGAAAAAAGTCTCGGCATTAAACAACCTAGGGTCTCCAAAAGTTCACGTCATATGCGTATTTTACAAAATAATTTAACCCCCCGATTGAAAAAAAAAATTATAAAATTCATCCATGATAAATCAACACTGAAACTTTCATTAAAATCAGATAATGTCCTGAATTTTTGGTATTTTTTTCAATCGGGGTTAAATTTATTTTCTAAAATACGGATTTTACGTCATCTTTGGCAGTGTTTCCAGCCATGTTTACGATATATTTGAGCAAATTGACCGAAAAAATAGTTTAGAATTGTATTAGAAATAAAAATTACATGTGTAATATTATTTTGCCTTTTTTACTGATGCTCATTATGTTACTACTTTTCAAACTTTCAATAAATCGATTTGATTACTTTTAAAATAGATGAGCATACGTGTTTCTAAAATAAAAGCAATGGTCATCAATAATATTGGCAACCCTAAAAATACCTAGGGGTTTGACATAGCCCCTGTAAAAATTCTAACCCCAAACCAGCCGCTAGCAGGACGTAAAAAACTCACCAGCGCCAAATATGATTATAGTGATGTAGTTCTAATGTGTTTTCGCCAATTAGTGAGTATGATCCAATGCTTCTTGCGGGTGATCGTGTAAGAGGTTCACAGCAAAAGGGCAAACCGCTCTCCACGCTTCGTCCGTGCCTTTTTCACCATTTTGGCGGGAACTTGATGTCCGGAAGCGGGATTGGTCTCCCTGAAATTCATCTTTTAATGATAATTACCCCAAAAATCGGCCGAACACAGGCTGGGATATTAACTTCACAGGTCACTAAGTTTGAAACACACGCACCCAAGCACACACCACACGCGCGCAAGCATATATATATTATATATATATATATATAATATTAAATCTAATGAGTCGTTAACGCTACTAAAAGTTTCGCTTTAATGCTCTTCAGGGCTAAAATCCGACTCTTTAGCCTGAAGGGCATTAAGCGAATCTTTTAGTAGGTTTATCTGACTCGTTAGATTTCATTTATTATTTGCTCTATATAGGTATTGAGCACTTTTTACTTATTAAGCTTTAGTCTCCTGGCGTTTTGTATATGAATATAATATATTATTCTTATATATATAATATATGATATGAATTGTATTTTTTTCTTACTTGCGCAAATATTGTACCAATAGATTATTTTTGGTTGGTATCGATTATCTTGGTCTTTTCTTTTTTTCCAAAAAGTTTTTTCCGGGTGATGTTTGGTAGTAATTTTTACAATCAAACTATTTGCTGTGTTTTTTTTCTCATCGCGAGGATTTTACTCAACAGTTTGGTAATAATTATTATATATATATATATATATATTATATATATGTGTGTGTGTGTGTGGTGGTGTGGTGTGTGTGTAAATAATGAAAAAAATTGAAAAACAGGTTTCAAATAAAATGAGTGATAGTTATTCAGCCAACGCTGCAGTGTTTCAATCTGTTTAGTAGAGATCTTCTTCAGGGCTTTGCTTTTTTTCTCGAAATTTTTTTCCTAATGTTTCCCACCACCTACCGTCGATTACACGATGTCCCATTATTCTCTCTCCATCCTATATCCATAACTATGAAACTACCGGCATAACCTCGTCTTCTGAGGATCAACAGTACAAAATTTTCGTTTTTGATTCAGGAATACATTTATCCGCTCCTCTTTCGATGATACGGAGTTTACCAGACAACACAAGGCCTCTGAGAGATGAATCTTTGTATAAATCGAAATATTGTTCAATCATTAGCTATGAATATTGATTAAAAAATTGTTTTCACTTTAAGCAGCATTCGAATCAAGTGTTGTTTCATCTTTTTTACTATACGGCATACGTTTCGGATTCAATTGTCTTTTCTCTTAACTTACTATATTATACCTTAATATCTGAATCCTAATTAGTATTATATTACAAATATATATTATTTATATAGGTATATATACCAAGGTATATATAAGTATATTATAATATATATATATATATATATATATATTATTATTTAATATATACAAGCAGGTATTGTTTGTTTCTTAGAGAAAAAAAAAAATTCTCATCCTATCACCCTAGGTTAAATACAGCTTTAAAAATTGGTCGCTTTTTTTTTAAACACACCTTGTATTCTGATAAAATATTAATTCAAAGGACATTTTTTTTCAGAATTACAAATTGTGTCAAAATTGACAAAAAATACTCGTATTTCTATATGTTTTGTGTTAAAGCATTACCTAAGTCACATAAATTGCTTGTTTGTGTGTGGTGTGTGTGTGTCGTGTGTGTTGTCGCATGAATAATGTGTTTTTACATGATATCTTAACATCTTGTGCGGAGTTTTATCTCAGTCACAGCGTTACATGGAGGTCTATCTCGACTTGAAATCTGATAAGTAACAAGTCAATCGTCTAACCAAAGGATCTCCCAGGATCTCTACTAGGTTATCTTACCGATCTTAACAATTATTTTTTATTGTATCTTTTTTATTTTTATTTTTTTCAACAATAGCGCTCTAGCTGAGTGACATCAAATTCTCACTTTTTATGATCTCCAGCGACTCTTCTCAGTATTTTATTCTGATTGCCATCTTAATTATGCTGTAGTTTTGGTTTACTTTGGATTCTTTCCTCTGATTTTCAATTCACCTATATTGCTTTTTTAAGCTTTGGACACTTTCTCGGGTTGTAGAGTCGGAGTCGGAACACTTTAATGGGTCACACTGGATCGAGTGAGTCGAAGCAATTTGGTACGACCTTTACCTTCAGGTTCCATTAATTTTCTCAGTTCTGTCTTTGAATATAATCTTTGATCCTTTAAGGCTATTATATTTTGTGCGATGGCAATATATTAGTGATTAAGTTTTCTCTTTGAGTGTTTCCTGTACTTAACCATGTCACAAGTTTTCATCTTCCACCCTGTTGATCTGCTGAAACTGGCAAATTTCCTACCAGTTGACAAGTTCTGTCTGTTTTATGTTTTAATCAATACTAGGTCTGGTTCTTCTTGCTAGGAATTCTAGGTATTCCGGTTTTTTAATCTCAAAAGTCCCCAGGAATTTTTAGGGTCCGTTCTCAAAACAGATTTGCGTTATGCATATACCATTGTGTAACTATGTATGGGTTTCAAAATGATAATTAGCAGTTTTGTTACACATAATTCCCTCAGTGGGATCACCTTTCCAACCCAGTCAAACCTAGTTTTGTAATTCCGTGTGCTAGTTTTGCTACCATTCGCTTTATGTACAATGGTTTTACAGTCTCATCTCTGTCACGCATAGTCTACATATTATCTTATTGTTGTAGGTTCTTATATCGATTAATTTTGCTTGATATAGTTTGTCTTTATGGCATATCCCATTCTTTTGAGGCAAGCAATTATTAGTGATTCAGTTTTCTCCTTTTGAGGTTTCCTTTTTCTAACCATGTCCAAGTTTTTTCAGTGTGCAACCTCTCCGAATTTGTTCGTTTGAAGTGTCCACATAATTTGTTTTCTTCCAATTTGTTGTTTCCTATTTTTGTTGTTTATCTGTATTGCCAATATCACATCTTGTGCTATTATTCCACTGCTCGATAAGTAATCTGTCTTTTGTGTAGACTTCGATTACGAGTGTATGGATTTTATGGCCTCTCACAGTCACTCGTCATATGTTGGCAAGACGTATACATTCTCCCTCTTCATTTCTTTATAGAGTACTATAACTAATTATCTCTATCATCTCTAGGGTGGACCATAGCTTGTGCTATAATTTAGTCATCTATTTTCTAGTCTAGCTTTGATCAATCTGTCTGAGTTCTAATCTTTTGTCCATTTTAAAAATGGCCCAGATATCCTTAATAATACAAAGGGACAAGCCCAGTATGTCATTTAATTCCTTTGTGTCTCATCTTACGTTTCGCTCTGTTAAGTTTGGTTTCTAGGAGTTTTCTTGTTCTCCTGCGGTTATTCTTTCTTTTATATATATATATTATATAATATAATATATTACTTAGATGATATATATGCGTTAAGATAGATAGATAAATAGAATCGATTCTCTATAACTTGTAAAAACTCTGCAAATAACTTGAGGGCAATGCTCATCACTCGTCACTCAGTTAATTGTGTCTCATTTCTTTCCTTAACGAATAATTATATGAGTAGGCTTAAGATAACTTGTAACTGAATATTTGGTTTATTCGGGACTATTGTCCTGCAATCTTTATTGTTTATATGTACACGTTTTGGCCGATGTGCCTCGGATTCTGAGTTCGAGAAGGTTCCCGAGTCCGAGAAGAACATACCTGAAAAAGGCTCGTGCATCGTCCGAACAGTTTGCGTAGATAACAATAAAAGATGAGGACAATAGGTCAGAATATCCCAATTCATACTATGCTCAGAAAGAGTAAGCATTTGCTGGTCTGTTAGCTTTTCCGCCATGTTTAAGAGAAATATTTTTCGGAATGGTCCTTTCAGAATTCTGTTCTCCAGGTCAATTTATTAATTGGAACGTTCAGCTGATTTTGATTTTCAATAGTTTTTCATTCTCTATAGGCAGTTACGGTACCAAGATTAAAGAGCCCAAGTCCTGACCTACCTATTGTATACTTAGTGGAGGAGAGGGAAGAGATTGGTTTCAATGCTTTTCCCAAAGCCATAAATTGAAATGTAAGGTCTATTTTTAATTGGAGTAAGCTGGTTTGATTTTCTAGTTTTCATTCTTTCTAATAGCAGTTACGGTATCGCAAAGACTAAGATGATTCAGTCTGACCTACTTTATCCTTAATGGATTGAGAGGGAAGAGATTGGTTCATGCCTTTTCCCAAAGCGCGTAAATATGAAGTGTAAAGGTCAATTTTTGCTTGGAGTACAGCTGGTTTTGTTTCAATAGTTTTTTTTAATTCTCCTATAGCAGTTCGGTACCAAGACTAAAGATTCCCAGTCTGAGCCTACTTTTTATCCTTAATAGGATGAAGCAGAGACGAGAATTGGTTTCATGCCTTTCCCAAAGCCATAAATTATGAAAGTGTAAGTCAATTATTAATTGGAGTACAGCTGGTTTGATTTCATAGTTTTCATTCTCCTATAGCAGTTACGGCTGTACCAGAGACTAAAGAGTCCAGTCTGGCTTACTATTTATTCTTAGTATATGAGAGAGGACGAGATTGGTTCATGCCTTCCCAAGGCCATCACTAGGAAAGTGTAAGGTCCATTATTAATGGAGTACATGGTTTGATTCATAGTTTTCCATTCTCCTATAAGCAATTACGGGTACCAATGACTAAAGAGCCCAGTCTGACCTACTATTTTTTCCATAGTGGAGGAGAGAGACGAGATTGGTTCATCAGCCTTTCCCAAAGCCATAAATATGAAGTATAAGGTCAATTTTTAATTGGAGTACAGCTGGTTTGATTTCATAGTTTTCATTCTCTATATCCAGTTACGGTAGCAAAGCTAAGATTTCCAGTCTACTATTTTATCCTTAGTGAGAAAGGGAAGCAGATGATCTGTCCTGCTTAGTTTTTTCGTCGCATTTTTTAAGAGCAATATTTTTTTCCGAATGGTGCTTTACAGAAATTCTGTCTCCCATTGACAAAAACGAAGAGTGGACCGCGAAACAAGATGGTCCTCAATGGAAAAATCGTTGCCGACGATGCCGCCAAAAAAAAAAATAAACCCACAACCATGAATTGGAAAAATAAAAAAAAGACGTTGCACTCTTTTCATAGCTTATGTTCAATTGCGCTGAATCAGAACGCGGAAGGGGTGGTCTCGGTACTCTTTTGCTGAACGGTGCCGTTGTGGTTGGAGACATGTCGGGATCACATTCAATTAAAGCTTCATAAAAGAAAAAAAAACGATACATAGAGAGATATGCCATGCATACATATACACATTGTAAGCTCAAACACATGCACGACACATAGAGTTATTTACTAAAGCTTAGCTTTAGACAGTGGCCACAAAGGCCAGAAGGCAATGGGCGCCCAAATAAGAATCGAACTCACTACAAAGGTCTGCGAATCTAGTCTTGCTAAACCATTACACCAACGTAAGGTGGCTCAAGTTATTCTTACTAATCTTCAGCAACAGGCAAGAAGACTGGGGATCCACTGAGAATCGAACTCATCTACAATGGTTTTTGTGATTCTATCTTGGCTAACCATATAAACACGTAAAGGTGATCTTAATTATGTTTGTTTGTTTTTGTTTGTTTACGGCATAATCAAACCTCAGTGGGTCTTTAATGGCCGATAAGTTTTGAAAATAAATCAATTCTTATTTGGATAATACAAATTTTTATAAAAACCCCAACGGCCAAACGAAACTTCTTAGATTTTATGATTGTTTAGAGTAGGTTACATTTCCTCTTCTAGTGACTTTTATTACACGACCATATGGTAAGTTTGGTAAACAAGGTTTTTTTAGAATAGCTTTTTTGCCGATAATTTTGGAGAATAAGTGCTTAATTGGAGTCGTACCTAATTTTTGAAAATTAATTAATTAATAATGAATTAGGCGGAATACCTATTAAATGTATCACTAGAAAGAGGAATGTTAACCTACTCTAAACAAATCATAAAATCTAAGAAGTTCGTATTGGCGGGCGTTGGGTTATGGGATCGGCCTGTCAGCTTGGCAGTCCGTTTCAAATCACGCACAGGCGGTCTTCCGATCTATAGCTCTGCTGATGAGGCCTAATAGGCTGAAATTACATACAGAGATTGATTTTTCTCGATTTGTTTAGCCATACATTTAATAGGTATTCCCGCCTAATTCATTATTAATTAATTAATTTTTCAAATTAGGTACGACTCCAATTAAGCACTTATTCTCCAAAAAATATCGGCAAAAAAGCTATTCTAAACAAACCTTGTTTACAACTTACCATATCGTCGTGTAATAAAAGTCACTAGAAGAGGAATGTTAACCTACTCTAAACAAATCATAAAATCTAAGAAGTTCGTTTGGCGTTGGGGTTATGGATCGCCTGTCAGCTTGGCAGTCCGGTTTCAAATCACGCCACAGGGCGGTCTTCCGATCTATAGCTCTGCTGATGAGGCCTAATAGGCGAAATGTACATACAGAGATTGATTTTTCTCATTTGTTTTAGCCATACATTTAATAGGTATTCCCGCCTAATTCATTATTAATTAATTAATTTTCAAAATTAGGTACGACTCCAATTAAGCACTTATTCTCCAAAAAATTATCGGCAAAAAAAGCTATTCTAAACAAACCCTGTTTACAACTTACCATATCGTCGTGTAATAAAAGTCACTAGAAGAGGAATGTTAACCTACTCTAAACAAATCATAAAATCTAAGAAGTTCGTTTGGCGTTTGGGGTTATGGGATCGGCCTGTCAGCTTGGCAGTCCGGGTTTCAAATCACGCACAGGGCGGTCTTCCGATCTATAGCTCTGCTGATGAGGCCTAATAGGCTGAAATGTACATACAGAGATTGATTTTTCTCGAATTTAGCCATACATTTAATAGGTATTCCCGCCTAATTCATTATTAATTAATTAATTTTCAAAATTAGGTACGACTCCAATTAAGCACTTATTCTCCAAAAAATTATCGGCAAAAAGCTATTCTAAACAAACCTTGTTTACAACTTACCATATCGTCGTGAATAAAAAAGTCACTAGAAGAGGAATGTTAACCTACTCTAAACAAATCATAAAATCTAAGAAGTTCGTTTGGCGTTGGGGTTATGGGATCGGCCTGTTCAGCTTGGCAGTCCGGTTTCAAATCACGCACAGGGCGGTCTTCCGATCTATAGCCTCTGCTGATGAGGCCTAATAGGCTGAAATGTACATACAGAGATTGATTTTTCTCGATTTTGTTAGCCATACATTTAATAGGTATTCCGCCTAATTCATTATTAATTAATTAATTTTCAAAATTAGGTACGACTCCAATTAAGCACTTATTCTCCAAAAAATTATCGGCAAAAAGCTATTCTAAACAAACCTTGTTTACAACTATATATATATATATATATATATATTCATCGTTATTTCATAATAAATTTAATTCGACCAAAGTTGGGGCCTAAATATTGCTCTGTATATAATCTAAAAAAATATTATACATTGAGCTCTCTGTAGTGGTTTAAAGATTCACTGTATTTGTACATACTGGATCA
>CM042180.1:31730467-31735467 GCA_023376005.1 Doryteuthis pealeii
TGGAAAGTTAATTCTGATAAATTTAGATATATATCAAAATAAAACAAACTATATACATATATATTTTTGGGAGAATATGTGCTTAATTGAAGTCATACCTAATTTTGAAAATTAATTAATTGATAATTAATGAATTAGGCGGGTATACCTGTTCAAATGTAAGGCTAAACAAATCGAGAAAAGTCAATCACTGTATGTACATTTCGGCCTAGATTGACTATTTCTCGATTTGTTTAGCCTTACATTTGAACAGGTATGCCCGCCTAATTCATTAATTATCAATTAATTATTTTCAAAATTAGGTATGACTTCAATTAACCACATATTCTCCCAAAAATTGTCGGCTATGGCCATATCAAACACATTGTTTGTTTTTGTTTACTTCTCATATATAAATATATAATACCGGGCAAGTATTATTATTATTTATTAAAACCTGTTTAAAAAAACCCAATGAGGATTGTCTAATGTAGCACGCTCAAATTTTGAGTGTATATCTTATGACGATTTGGGGTAATGTTACATAAGCAGTGACGTACTTTCGGTTATAGACAAATAGAGACCTAATCTCCATTGTTAATACTAGCAAACGTATGCGCCCCTTAGCGCGAGTGTTAAAGTTTTAATGTAATAAAATATTATGTTAAATTTGAACGACTAACGAAACTAAATAAGAACGCATATAAAAATATTACACGTATTTTAATGTTATTTTAATTTATTTCTATATAAAATTATATGAGTATAGATAAAAGGATATGAAAACAACACAATGCTGTTAAAGTGAAAACATTTTATATCATATCCATAGCTAATATTGAAGAATATTTCGATTTATAAAAATCATCTTCAGAGCTTGTTTTTTACTCCAGACTCATCGAGAGAGGAGACGAAAATCACTTTAACAGCATATTGTGTTGTTTTTCTTCCATATCCTTTTATCTATACTCATACCGTCAGATTCATTTCCTTTCTCTTAACTTATATAAAATTATATATAGGATTGCTTTTGATACGTTTGAGAATAACATAACAGTATTAGAAATCAGTAACATCAAATAATTATTTATTAAACCCAGTTTTGTTAAAATCATTATGGAAATTATTCCCCCTATATATTATGTAAATCTTTATTTCTTATAGATATAAAACACATATTTCAGGATTTTAAATGCATTAATAATATGGGCAGTTTTGAGGTAAATCTAACTCTGCTAGACTTTAATAGAGACATCATTAACAAATAAGACACTAATGCTAATTAAGATTAAATAATGTCTCTTTCATAATCGTTGAGAATATAACTTGAATAACGAAGGAAATCGTGACTTCAGTGTTGACGTAGTTTCGGTTACAGAAAGAGAATTACATAATCTCCATTATAATAACATTATTAATAGACTAATAGATAGGAAAAGATTATGTTGCTAAAAAAATTGTGGGCATTCTAATTACGTAGACAGAATCACATTATAGAGTTATTTGTTATCTTAATTATCAAATGTAAAAGAGCTCTGTGTACTCTACTATGGTACCCATACATTGTTGTGTTTGTAAGCAGGGAAGTTGGATTCATGCCTTTCACAATATCGTTAGCGTGAGGATACAAGACGTATAAAAAAGTACAAAAAATCTCGATACTTTTTGACACACCTAGTATATTGCCCGTGGAGGGTTGGAATTAAAAATTAAAAACGGATTGTATCATAAGTAAAATTATCAAATTTATATTATATAAATATATATATATATATCTAAAAAAAATAATAAAAAATAACGTAACGTTCGACCGTTATTAAACAAACATTACAATAGAAAAATTGCAGAAACACACACAACCTATCAAATATCGGACATATTCTGCCAAAACAATAACTCAATGCCTGAACAAGACAACAGATCAGAAACACGTGTCGCGTATATAAGATAAAAAGAATAAAACATTTTTTCTGAGAACATAATACATTTTGCGGACCTTCTTTTTTTTATAAAATATTAAATTTCTCCCGAACCAGAACACATTTTGTATATATATTTATATTTTTGGGAGAATATGTGCTTAATTGGAGTCGTACCTAATTTTGAAAATTAATTAATTAATAATTAATTAATTAGGCGGGAATGCCTATTTAAATGTATGGCTAAAAAATCGAGAAAAATTGTTTAGCCATACATTTAAATAGGCATTCCCGCCTAATTAATTAATTATTAATTAATTAATTTTCAAAATTAGGTACGACTCCAATTAAGCACATATTCTCCAAAAATTGTCGGCAAAAAAGCCATATCCAAACACATCGTGTTTACATACTTATCATATATATATATATATAGTTTGTTTTATTTTTGTGTAAAATTTTATGTAAAATTTATTTGTAAAATATTCAGAATAATTATCTGATTGATAATTAATAGATGCATGCTACATTTTATTTGACGGGAACAGAACTAAGTATCCATTTCAAATTGTTTTATTTAAAAAAATTTTTTTTTATTTATTCCTTTAATAAATTTGATGATTTTATTTACTTATGGTAAACGCTCTGACTTTCGACTCCCAAGGCAAAATCTTTCAGAAGTTAATTTTTACAGCGGAGGGTGTGTTGTGTGTTTTTAAAAAGTTTTTGTTTTTTTTGGTTGCAAGTAATAATAACAATATAGACTGACCGCCAGCTTAAGTGGTCTTGTGATTTTGTATTTAAATCAGTTTTAGCGGTAATAAAATGCCATAGTTAACTAAAGTTATGTTAACTATACTAGCAAGAATAAGCGTCCTCCGGGCGTAAGTATTTAAGATTTAATGCAATGAAATATATTAAATTAGAAGTTAACTACATAATTACCAACGATTTAGCGTAAAATTTATGAGTAAAATATTCAAAATAATTATTTGATTAATAATTAATAGATGCACGTAACATTTTATTGGAAGGGAACAGAACTATGTTTCTATTTCTAATTTAAAAAAAAAATCCTTTAATAAATTTGATGATTTTACTTACTTATGAAACATCTGACAGTGAATTTTTAATTCCACTCCACTCAGGCAATATCTTTAAAAGATTAATCTTTACACCGCCCGGATGGTATTTCTTTTTTTTTCTTTTTTGTAAGAATAATAAATACGGTGTCTTTTATCCGAGCAAATGAGGGAGGCACATCTTAACAGACAGTTAAATTAGGAAAATTTAGCACTAAAAGACGGGAGTGATGGAAGAGTAAGTTTCAGTTGTTCCATTTATCGATTCTACCCCCCTCTGTTTCAAATCTTTTTATCTGCATTCTTATTTAGTTTCATTAGCCTTTCTAATTTAATTCAATATTTTATTACATTATTTATTTATTACATACGGTGACTTTTAAACGAGCTTTTTATATGAGAGAGCCACATCTTAACAGACTGAAACCAATATACCAATATCAGACAAACTATAAATCTGCTTTTTTTTTCTTTTTAAAATGAAAAAAGGATGAAGTGTACAATAGGTACCTCCAATTTTCCCAGTGAAATTTATCCCCTTTATATTTAACACAATGAAACTTGCATAGAGGTTAATATTATCTTGAAAAATTTTGTCTATTCAAAAGGAGAAACATTAAAAAAAAAACTCTTGATGATTTAGAAAAAAAAATTCTGCTTACGGAAATAATAAAAATTATGAACGAAAACAATGTTTACATTTTCGCACCGAAATAGCCAATATCCGCCCGTTTAAAAAATAAATTAGGAGATTTAAATTTGAAAACTAAAAACGACTACTTTGCATATACATTTCTTTACAGTTTTTAATTCAATGTTCTTTTTTGTTTGTTTGAAATTATTCATCACAAGTGTATCTATAAAGTCGGAAATTAGCCAAGACATGATTTTATTACAGTAACAATTCACTAACAATGAGTTAAATAAACTTATCAAATAATGAAATTATCAAAAAATCAGATCAAAGATCAGATTAAAAAATAAAGTAAATAAATATTTATATTAAAAAAAATGGCTTAGATTTATTTACCATTTTAACCAAATAATAAATTTAATATTTTATTTTGATTACTAATTATTATTAATTACAAAATACACCAAATAAATATTTTGTGAGTCCTAAACTTTCTGTAGCCCATTCTTCGTCTCTTGTGATCCTCCAAATTTCAAATTTGGCATTGTACCCCCACATATCTCATTGCCCCAAGGGGCCATATGGCCCACGTTGAGAATCACTGCATAAAACAAGATTAAAAATCATTTTTTGATTATGTATTTATTTATCTATTTTTTATTTTATTTCGATAGTTTAAGAGAAAGCAATTTAGATTGAAATAGATAAATAGATAGATATACATCTATCTATTTGTCTATTTCAATCTAAAGTTTGGTTTTTAGTAAAAAAAATCACATTTCGTTAGATATTTTACAAAACTGTTTCTACAGCCCACAACACACACACACACGCACGCACGCACACACACACACACATACACATACACAAACGCACACGCATATATCTATACACACACACACATACAAACACACACACACACATGCATATATCTATACACACACACACACACACAACACACACACACAAACGCACATGCATATATCTATACACACACACACATACAAACACACACAAACGCACATGCATATATCTATACACACACACACCACACACACACACACACACATACAAACACACACACACACACACACACACACACACACACACACACACACATATATATATATATATATATATATATATATTATGAGTCTAATTTTCGGTGTATAGATTATATCTGCATATATATATGTCTATATATATATATATATATATATATATATATATATATATATATATATATATATATATATATTAGATTTAGTGCGAAGCATGAATAAAGTCTAAAGAAAATCCTTGCTTCAAAATAAAAATGGAACTTAGTACATTACATCCAACACAGTTTCGCATGCTACGCACCAAATCAAAAAAATATATAGTTCT
>CM042180.1:31740467-31755467 GCA_023376005.1 Doryteuthis pealeii
CCACCTCAGACGGCTTATTCTACAGCACCAGTCGACAGGGCGGTCATCTAGACTTCGTTGACTAGATAAGTGATCCTTTTATATGGTTGTCTATTTAATTTTAGTAATAATGTTCTCCCAACTGTGCTGCACTCTGCTCACCAACAATCAAAATCTATCTCGAAATGCCTCGTCCACCCGTCGCAAGAGCCAAAATGCTACTGCCAGCTTTTTTCGTAGTCGTCGTACGTAATCGTTTTACCCCCCACCCTTTTAGCCGTCACCGTATGCTTATATGCACGCCCGATCTCGAGTGAATTTGCATACGTGCAATTCCATTCTCGCTGGTTCGAGATCGCCCATCGTTAAATATAGTGCTTACAGCAGCCATATTTCTTTCCCGCGATGACCCTGCAAGCAAGACTCGTCCGCGCACGCTTTGAGTTTCGAGGTAGGTTATTTTCATTACATCGACAACGGCACACCGAATTTAGTAAGAGTTAGTTTTCCCGTGGCTGTGTTTGAATAGCCAGGTTACAACGCCCTCTAGTGGCAAACCCTGGCGACAAGGGAAGATAACCGTTTGCCAATCTCTACCACCAATTAAACTAAGGGAAGATAATCGTTAAATAACCATCATCTCATGTTCAACAGCTTCTTCAGCTTTCTTTCGATCTGTGGTCGCTGGAATAGCAAAATCCATTCGATGGCAAGTGCTTTTCTTCTTCGTCAATGATACTAGGTCTGCTATTGCGATTTTCACACTAGTTTTAACGCTGGATAGAGCTGTAGAATACGCCGACTTCACGACTGTAGAGGGGCAAGCCCCCACCCCCAACTATGGTGCCACCGATTGGTCGTGAGTAGCGACCAATGATGCTTAAGGACGGAATCCTGGTTGCTAAGCAGTCCATGACTTGCAACACTCTACCGTGGCTTTTACTAGACAGGTGATCGTAGAGACTACATTCGATCATTCGGATTGTTATGTCAAGCCTTAGCACCTATATGATTGTCCCGATCGTATTCCTTAATTACTCTCATGGAAAACCCCGAACTCTTTTATCATATATGTGCTAGAAGGCGGTCGTTGAAGGTCTTAGTGTCCTAGACAATCCTAAACTGTATCTGAAAAGTTTTTAAATGCCATCGTTGGCCAGTTGAAAAGGGCTTAAAGAAAGTCCTGTGTTATGGAATCCTTTGGTGAGCCTATAAGTCCTATCCTGCGTATAAGTCCTATCCTACGTATTGGTAAAGGTCCAGTGATTTAATCCTATGTCCGTCGTCAAAGAATGACGGTGGAATTATGGCCAGTAGGGTCGGTTAAGTATTGTATTAACCTCAGAGTACTGCCAGTGATTGGCCAAGAGTTAGATCACATGATTCTGGCCGAGTCTATAAGTAGGAGCGGGCATCTAGCACACACCTTATATCTAAAAAATCTAGGTTTAAAGAATTTAATTAGATCTCAACAGCAGAGGAACTATCAGACTAAGACTGAATAACTCCATCAAAATCAATTATGATATCTTGTGTCAGAAACACCAAGATCAATGTAGTCACTAGCTGAATGGACTGAAATCAATTTTAAAGGTTAAATAGACTATGTTAAGTTTCTGACCGCCATCCTTGGCCAGTTGAAAAGGACTTAAAGTAAGAAAGTCCTGAGCTATAGGATCCTTTGGTAAGTGAATGTCCTGAGTTATGGAATCCTACGCAGTGTCAAAGGTCCAGTGATATAATCCTATGTTCCGTCGTCTACGAAGGTTAAAAGCGTTGTGCGTAGGTATGACCAGAACAGCCGGTATAAATAACAATATCAGCAACATAATACTGTCAGTGATTGGCCAAGAATATGGTCACATGATTAACGCCGAGTCTATAAATAAGAGTAGGCATCTAGCACACACCTTATAACAAGAAACGGACGTGGTAATTGCATTTCATTTAGCGCTAATATCCTTGGGAAAGGTATGAATCCTACTCTCCCTCCAGCTATGGGCAAATAGTAGGGGAGACTGGGCACTTTAATCTTGGTTAGGCAACCGGCCTAGGAGAAGGAAAACTCTGAATTCAAACCTGCTGAACTCCGCTTAAGAAATTGACCTTGTGTCACATCCTGCTCGTGCAGAGGGGTTGGTAAATATATATATATATATATATATAACAAGAAAAGTCAACAGTCTTTTCATCAAGTTTTTTAGTGTGAAAATGGAACAGCTTAAAAGTAAAAGTAGGATTGGTCCATGGGAATTTTTTGAATAAAAAAAAGATCCATTAGCCGAAAAAGGTTGAGAAGCACTGACATAGACCCCAGGGGGTTTATGTAGACCACTTTGAGAAACCCTGATCTAGACTGATATAATGAATATGTAAATACCTTGGTACCCCCTAACTATAATCTGATTGGACAGTGTCATGGATAAAGAGTCGACACTGCGTTGTTTCTACACATGCGACCCACACTTACTCGATAGCCGACGACCGTATGCCTTACCAGCTAACTTTACTCGCTAGACGACACCACGACTGCTCAGAGACGGATTACTAACCGATGTACCAATTACTACTGCGATAATATACCAACTACCAACTTATTAATACACCCTCACACGCATACATCAGTAGTGCATAAAATGTCCAGCCCTGTCAGCTAGGTATTAAATACGCCAAATGCCCCCGCTCCTCATTGCTGTAATGAACCTCCACCCCCATCAAAACAAAACAAAAGGTCGTTCTGGGTATACCACGAAATAGCATCAGCTGGCGTGGATCCAGTTCTGGAGCTCTGGGTAGAGTGGAGTCAACTCCTTCGTTGCGATTACTTCCAGGTCCACTCAGACCCGGGGTATATAGTTACTGTTACGATTTTTGTGGCCATTTTTTAGGCTTTCAGTGAGAGCACTTTACAGTGAAGATTTTTAAGTTTTTAAATGCCATCCTTGGCCAGTTGAAAAGGGCTTAAAGTAAGTAAGTCCTGAGTTATGGAATCCTTTGGTAAGCGAATAAGTCCTATCCAGCGTATTTATCGTATTTCCAATCTAAGTATTTTAAAAGAATATTTTTCTTTATGTTTTAAATATAATCTTATTTCTTTAAATCTTAGAATAAAAATTGAAATATTTTTTTTCTTTAATCATTAAAGATTTTTCAAAATTCCCCGCCGTCAACGTGTTTATTGTTCCGACACAGTGTTTTGTTTATAGTGGTGAAGGCTTGTGTTGGACCATCTGCACCTTTTGGCACAGTAGATCGGAAAGAATTGGTGCACAAGGAATGCCACAAACCCAATCAATGACTGAGCTCAGATTTTTCAAATTCAGAGTTTTCTTTCTCCTAGACTGGTTACCTGTCCAAAGTTAAAGTGTCCAGTCTGCTCTCGTATTTTAGAATGTATGGATTCATACCTTTCCCAAGGGTATTAGTGCTATGTGAAATGCAGTCTTGTCTAGGATTTGAACTAGGGTTGACGAGTCCATTCCCCCAACCATTATGCCACAGGCTTCTATATTTCACTATACACTGTAAGCCTAATGTTTCAAGCTGTGGTGTATTGTTATTACCAGGATATATCATAGACCTACCACAAATTTCTATTGAAGGTATACTACAAACCTACTGTGAATTACTGTTGAACACGTAAGACTTTTGATTAACGATGACAACAATGGCTATGAAAATTCCAACGTCATAGTACTGTTAACATTATCTAGAAGAATTACGTAAGTACTGGATGCCTGAGGTTACTTGCAGTCACTCAGACGTCTGCGAAAAACCACCACTTAAAGCTGGTATGAAAAATTTACAAGCCAAATAATAATACTCTTATATTATACTAGAAGCAGCTACCCAGTGTTACTTCTGTATGTTATGTACTGAGGTTTTCACGGTACCAAATCGATATAATGTGGTATACCATTTCTTACTTCTTGGCTTCTTACTTGCTTCTATATCTTGGAGATCTATTCTTCTGGCCGGCTTTGCTTCCTCTATCATCTTGAATTGGTATATCTTCTAAGGTCTGCTGTTGCTATGTTCCTGCTGGCTGGTCGTCCTGGATTCATTTCTTATTCTTGTTACCAAGACATTCATCAACCACAATAAAATTTTACTTATATACACTTTTATATCCTTAACTATACATTTCACATAACTAAATATCTGACTAACATAGCGCGCGTGAGTTCCAGTTTTAGGCAGAGCATAAAATGGCCGCTGCTCTGCCTGACGTCTAACTGCAAACTGGGGACTCTGAAAAAGGTCCCACGTGACTTCACATATTTGGCTGGCTTCTGTAATTTAGCATAGAAGGACCCGGCCATGGTATGAAAGGGGTCATCCCCTCAGAATTACAGGGGATTGACAATAATCTTATGCAACCGCATAGATTATGTAACATGTAGAGGGGGATAATAAAAAGTTTGTCTCGCAGATCGATTTATTATTTTGGCCTGACATTAATCTTTTAATCACGAATGCAACCAATGAATTTCCGTCCTCCTACTATTCAAATCCTCATTTTTAAATATCTTCACAGATATAAAGAAAAATCTTCATTATTTTTGCTCAAAAAGCAAGTTCTGGTGATAGTGAATATGCATATATATTTACCTTGTTGTTACTTGTTTTAGTTTAGTAGACATACATATTGATCGTAAAGTCTTGTCAAGCGACTGCCACTCCTTTATCCATTGTCCGTTTGTGGGCTCGTTCATGGCTCTTTAATCTCGCCAAAGTCCTGCATACCCTAGAACATATCTGGCCCACATAACGATCGGTATTGGCTACGTCGACAGGTGTTGTATACTCATCATTGTCCTCATGTTGGGGATCATGCTGTGTCTTGGCATGGTAGAGACAGCAATTGCAGTCGGGTAGCTCTCGTGTGATTTCATGTGATTAACCAAGCCCACCTTTAACAATAGGGACCGGTCACACTCTTCACACATCCACTCATCACCAGAATTGGCTGTCAGAGTTTCACGTTTTCGGCACACTCTCCTGAGTTTTGCTCGGTCTACCCTTGCAGCTTCAAACAGTTATGCACCCCTGTATATTACATCCCTCCATTGCCCACGATCAGATGTCAGGAACCCCCAATTATATAGTAAATATGATGATGATGATGGCAGCAAACTCGCGTTCAAGTATTGCCATTGCTTGATATAGTAATAATAATAATAATAATAATAATAATAATAATAATAAAGTTCAACAGTTCAAACAATATAATGGTGAGCTTCAAAAACATATAAAGGACAAGACATGTATTGCATATCAAGCAATGCCTGTGCCTGAAGCTTTTTTAAGTGAGGAAAGGCTTTGCACAGAACCAATCCCACTCTCTAAGTGACTGCCACGTTTGAGCCAAAAAGAAGAACAAGTCAACATCATTGGCTGCAGCACCCGCCGCAGGTTATATTTTGGAGTTTTCCTTCTCCTAGACACTTGCCTTGACAAGGCTGAGGAATGCATCTCTCCCGGTGGTTTTGCTACGCGCCTGGATACCAATCCAAGTATTTCTACGTCCCCGCGTATGTTATTTGCTAGATGGCCGTTGAGCGAAAGGCTTCATCCGCCCTTTGACAGGTTTTGTTTTTCGTCCTCCTAGATGTCTAGCCATCCTCCTCACCAGATTGGTGGGGTAACCGGTTTAGTCGCCGATAACCCGACTATGAGACAGGTAGTACTGGGTTACATAGTACCAGTAGCGCCATATGCGACCTGACACAAATATATAATAGACATACATACATACATACATACATACACATCAATAACCCTCTATACATGTATAGGATAATTCCATTGTTACGTGAATGTCACCATAACACAGTAAAACAGTACAACGTAGCGAGATTTTTCTGAGTGCTAGAACGTATCAATTTACGAGGGTTAGTCAAAAAGTAATGCCATTTTCTAAAATCCATGTGAAGTTATTTTTATAAAACCAAGACCTACATTGAGACCCCAACAAGAGTCAGGGCAAGAATCCGACGAATAAGACCCTACTTGCCAATCAAAAATGTCCTCCTTCTGCATGACAATGCTCGACCACACACAAACATCAGGACAAGGGAGAAAATAGATAAATTCGGGTGGACAACTTTACCCATCCTCCATTCTCACCAGATTTAGCGCCTTCAGAATATCATCTCTTCGGACCCAGGAAAGAGGGTTTGAGAGGCAAACATTATTCTAATGACGAGGAAGTGAAATCTATATTGAAGAAGTGGCTCAAAGAACAGTCAACAGAATTTTACCGAGCAGGGATATCATTCAAAGGTGGAACATTGCTATTGAGAGAAACGGTGTCTATGTGGAAAAGTAGGGATGTGATCCACAGTGGACCAGCTAAATATTTTTACATATATAACTTAGCAAACGCCTTCGGTGTTTTTTTTCTTTTGACCACTACATGCGGTACTGATGAGTATTTTCAGAAAGTCCGGGTGTGTTGGTCTTTTCGTTTTTTAAAATGTTTTCCCCAGATAGAGTTTGAATTTTTAAAAAATTTATCTTGAAAACTTAGTTATCTGTGGGTCTTTTTCTCAAACGGGTTGAGTTTAAATATATATATATATATATATATATATATATATATATATATATATATATATGAAAGTAAACAAACAAACAATGTGTTTGAAATAGTATTAGCCAACAATTTTTAGGAAAATATATGCTTAATTGAAGTCATACCTAATTTCAAAAAATATAATTAATTGATAATTATTGAATTAGGCGGACATATCTGTTCAAATGTAAGGCTAAACAAATCGAGAAAAGTCAATCTCTGTATGTACATTTCGAAAAATCTGGGGAAAACAGCTAGTGTAATGGTTAGAATCCCTACCTGTCAGCCTAGCAGTTAGGGTTCGAATCACACACAGAGCAGTTTCCTGTCTGTAACTCTGCTGATGAGGCATAATATGCCGAAATGTACATACAGAGATTGACTTTACATTAATTATGAATTATGAAATAATTCATTATTTATCAACTAATTAATTTTCAAAATTAGGTATGACTTCAATTAAGCACATATTCTCCCAATATATATATATATATATATATATATATATATATATATATATAGTTAGGCAGCATTTCTTCTTTTAGGCATATATAATCAGATCAATCCGGCAACTTGAAAGGACAAATAACAAGATTTTCAGACAAAGAATGGCTGCGTTGTTCAACGAAATATATATATATATATATATATATATATATATATATATATATATATATATATATATATATATAACAAAGTTAAACCTAATGAATCAGATATACCTACTAACAGTTTCGTTCAGTGCTCTTCAGGGCAAATATCTGATTTGCTCTACCTAGGAATTTAGGAATTGAGCACTCTTTACTTTTTAGCATTAAAATATCCTGGCGGTTTATATATATATATATATATATATATATATATATATATATATATATATATATATATATATATATGATAATTGAATCATATTACCATGACCAGACAATTCGGCAAAAACCATTTGCGACATCCGGAGCACTGGACAGCTGTTTCGACCTCCTTATATGTATTATATATATATATATATATATATATATATATATATATATATATATATAGTCAGCCAGAGACACTGTGTTTCGGGTTTCCCGTCTCTTCAGTGTGCCTAAACGTAGCAACTCCGCGTAGCCAGGAGTGAAACCCTACTGACTTTTAATCAGTCTGATTCCTTAAACTATCATCAGTCATCAGTATATATATATATATATATATATATATATATATATATAGTATTACGGTGTGTCTAAATCCGTTCTCCTAACGTATTGAGCACTTTATATTTGTTATAACACTGACTTATCCGGTTAATACTGGGATTAAGCCAATATTATTTACCGGTAAGTCATTCCCTATATATATATATATATATATATATATATATATAGTAAATGAAGAAAAAACTCTAAACTTGCTTCATTACAATAATTTATTTCAACCGTATTAATATGGCATCTTCAGGTAATCACAAGAACATGACTCTTAATTGCAAGAGTCATGTTCTTTTGATTACCTGAAGATGCCGTATATACGGCTGAAATAAATTATTGTAATGAAGCAAGTTTAGAGTTTTTTCTTCATTTACTAAATATCTTGCTCTGTCCTTTTACTCACTGGTATTAGGCACATTGAGCTCTCCTTCTGGTCTACCTGCATCAGCTTGGTTAAACCATACGTGGAAAGATCCTAACTACGGAAAAAACTATATATATATATATATATATATATATATATATATATATATATATATAGTCATTGCCTATAAGTCTAACATAAACAAAGGGGAAAGACTCTTGACTGATAAATCTATTTATTTATTGATCTACTAGGAAAGAAGACAGGGTTAGGGTTAGGGTTTATGGTTAGAGTTTAGGGTTAGGGTCAGGGTTAGGGTTAGGGATATTTTAATGGGAAAATGAATAAATAAGTTATCAGTCATGAGTGGTTCCCCTTTGTTTATGTTAGACTTATAGGAAATAACCTATACACACACATTTATATATAATTATATATATATATATATATATATATATATATATATATATATGGGAGAAATGTGAGGAGGTTAATCCGACAGTATGTGGAGAATGGTAGACAAACACGGGATGTTATGGAAACTGGATGTTTATTGTCGACTATGCAAGTCCTGAAGAAGGTCTAATAGACCGAAACGTTTCATCGCTGACAATAAACACCAGTTTCCCATAACATCCCGTGTTTGTCTACCTTTCTCCACACACACACACACACACACACATACACACATATATATATTATATATATATATATATATATATAATATACATACATATATATATTATATATACATATATATATATATGTAAGAATGGAAAGGGAATTGTATCCGACAATATGAGGAAAAAATGAGTAAAGAAAAGAAATGTAGATGGATAAAAATGAATTTAATCGATATCACTTACACATGTGTTTCGGTTCGTTTATCAAAATGTATACGGATTATGCTATTATCATTATTAAAATAATCAGATGAAATTGAAATAATGATAATAATAATAATAATAATAATAATAATAGGAAAAATGTAAAAATATTCCGTACACAGAGATTTTTTTTTACGACCTTCATCAGAGTGATTTTTTTATTTTAAAAAAAAAAATAAATAAATAAAAAAAATTCACTCTGATGAAGGTCGTAAAAAATCTGTCTGTGTACGGAATATTTTTACATTTTTCCTATTATTATCATTATTTCAATTTCATCTGATTATTTCAATAATAATTATAGCGTAATCCGTATACATTTTGATAAACTGACCGAAACACATGTGTAAGTGATATCGATTAAAAGTGATATCGATTAAATTCATTTTTATCCATCTACATTTCTTTTCTTTACTCATTTTTTCCCACACACACACACACACACACACACACACACAACACACACACACACAATATATATATATATATATATATATATATATATATATGTGTGTGTGGAAAATTATATATATATATATATTATATAATATAATTTAATATACCAAGCGTGTTGGTAGATCCTTGCGGAGAGAAAAAACCCGGCAGAGAGTTGATTGTATACTACCAACATCAACCAGGAAGAAAAAATTTTTTGAAAAAAAGAAAAGACCAAGATATCGTACCAACAAAAAATAATCTATACAATATTTGGCCAAAAGAAAAAACAATTTATATGTATATATATGTATATAAGATATTATATATCATATAACCGCTAGGAGAAGTAATTTGTAAAAGTGCTCGATACCTAAGTAGAGCCAAGAGTCAGATTTTAGCCCTGAAGAGCTTTATGCGAAACTAATAGTAGGTTCGTCTGACTCAGTAGATATATATATATATATATATATATATATATATATATATATATGCGGTGAGTGGGCCTACTGTATCTGAAAATAAATAGAAACACTGTATCTTTAAGAGAATGAAGCCAAGTTTGGCTGGAGTTAATACAAATATAAAACAAACATAAAATGATGGATATAAAAATACAAAATGATGAGGGTAAAAGGGTGTCTTGTGTATTTGTATGAGACTACCAAAGCCCCTCCTTTCTAGGTTCATCAAAACACCCCCAACACCCCCACCCCAACCCTTCTTCAAGAAACGCTCACCCAGAGGAGACCAAACCTCTCTTGACTATATCCCCACCCCTTGTACATCTTTTCGTTTCTTTTCCTTCATCCCCCCAGACTAAAAGAACCCGCAGCCGAATGGCGTTCGCCAACCGTTCCTTAGAGACCAGCTACGACCCGTGCCGTTCCGAGCGTGCTACGGTGGGTGGGTACTTTATTGGAGGTAGGAGGAAGGTGTAGTCGACCCCCCCCACACACAACCCCCCCCCCCAAAAAAAAACGAATGCCTAGTTTAAAGAGACCCCCAAACCTATTCCTGTTGGTTGATTTTTTAGGCTTTTTTGGTACCAGTTGCCCCACCCATGAAACTGGGTAATGATTGACATTTCCACTCCCCCAACTTTACCCCTCCTAGACTCCACCTCTTCGAGACGTACCTCCCCACAATCTTTCTACCCCTCTTTTTCTTTTTGTCTTTTTTAGTCATCTTTATTTTTTTTTTTCCGCATGTTCACGCGTTCCCATCTTTTTTTTTTCACATTTCTTTCTTCCTCACTTGATCGTCACACAAACACAAATACACACACACACACACACACACAACGCACACACACACACACACATATATATATATATATATATATATATATAGTTAAACAGGCTGGTGCACAAATCCCATGGGTCCTTTTTTTAATTGTCTCTATATGATTCTGCGTAATATATGTTCCCTCCTACACGTTATTTCTCTCTTCCTTCCTCACGCTCTGTCTCCTCTTTCTTCATTCTTTTCCTCGCCTACCCACCCTCTCTCTCTCTCTCTCTCTATATATATATATATATATATATATATACATATATATTTAGATGTGACACAAGGCCTGAAGTATGGGGCACCTTGTGAGGATCGAGCTCACTAACAATGGTTTGCTAATCTAGCTTGCTAACCATTACACTACATGGAGTGCACATATATTTATTTATACAAAATTTGCTCCCTCCTCTCTTTATACATGTAGAATTAAACAATTCTGTATAACAATTCTGTTTAACAATTTTATTAACAATCTTTTACCAATTCACCTCCTTCCAGCCTCCACAGCCATTAATATAATTTCTACGAGTCCCCCTCCCAATTACTCTCACTACTACTAACTTGAAAAAAAAAAAAACTGGAACACAGACACATCAACCCTGATGGTGGCACTTCGAAGTGCCGAAAGTGCTTGGTTTAAACATTTCGGCGGACTAATCCACGGATTCCATCCAAATGTAAAAAAAAGTTAGCCAGAAAGCTCGAAAAGATTTTTAATAAAACAGGAGACGTTTAATTCTACTCACACACACACACACACACACACACACACACACACAATATATATATATATATATATATATATATATATATATAATCAATAGTAATGGTATTATGGATGATTTGGACTCAGAACTTAAAGTTTCATGGTTATGCAATCCTCAGATGAGTCAAATGGTTGAGATCTTACAAACCATTAGTTTTTAGCGTTTATATATAAAAGCTAAAAAACTACTGGTTTTTACGATTGATTATAAAGCTGCTCTGCTTATTAGCATTGAGCACCTTTTCATGCCAATACTTTTCTCATTATTCTCTATTCATTATATATATATAATATATATATATATATATATATATTATATAGAGAGAGAGAGAGAGAGAGAGAGATGATATCAAGTGTTTCATTGATAGGATTCAACCAAAAAAGATAAAAAGCATACATAAATATAATTTTGCGAATATATTTTTTTACATAAATGGAGTATTATAAATAAATGAATAAATATCTTGAATAGACCGAATTGACAAGACAAAGAAATGTCGATATAGATTTAAATTTGTATCCATACCATTCATATATATATACATATATATATATATATATATATATATATATATATATATATATATATATATATATATATATATACATATATATATATATGCGTGCGAGCTGAGCTCAAAATGTTATCAAAATTGTGGCCATCTACCAGACTGATATAAACAGTGAAACCCCAATTTTCTTATACAAATAATGTTCTTGGCAATCGACAAATTTGTTCCAGTGAGTTTTACAATGTCCGAAGCACTTCTGAATCTCCTATCTTCATATGGTGCAAAGAATCGCTGTTATTTCTCTATCAATGTCCTCAAGGTCCACTTAAGATAAATTTTCATTCGAGCAATTAGGAAAAATGGGCATGAACTTGGGTCTATTTTTCTTATTATCGAAGTTGCTTTAAAGTAAGTAAAGACGGTAACCTAACCTAACCCCACCCATGAGTCTCGGCTTGTGGGTGGTACCCACATAAAACGGCCTTGTGCCATATCGTGTGAAAGTGGGACACATGTAAATAGGAGTAAAGACGGTAACTGCCGGACACCGAGGGAGTCTATCGCCTTTTCGCTAACGATAACCCAGGGAGATATCTATTTTGTTGAGACGGAGCGTCAAACCTATCATCAGCTACCCACTTTACCGCACAGATTAGAGTACACAATCTATGCAATCTGTGCAACTCATAAGTTGAGTTGGCCTGGACCGGTATCGAAGGTAGAACCTTGCAATTCCAAGTTAGACTAAATTATTGCTTTACCTACATAAAATATGTCTTTTAAAATGTATTGAGACTGCCTTAATATTTCTTAAAAATACATTTTCACTAAGTGGTTACCCATTTACGTACTGAACAAGCTAACGATTGCTTAACATTTCAGTGTCACTTAGCTATCAGTTTTATTGTTGCTTTTTTGATTAAGCATTTTCATTCACTTTTTCCCATGTTAATATTTCTATTTTGTATTATTAGGATTATTCGGACTATTGTCCTCATCTTTATTGTTATATGTACAATGTTTCGACCGATGTGCCCTCCAGCCCTTTTCAGGTATTTCTTGTCGAACTTGGGAACTCTCTCGGACTCAGGAACCTTCTTTTCGGACTCGGGAACCTTCTTTTGAACCCTGGAACCTTCTTTTCGAACTCGGGGACCTTCTTGTCGTAATCGGAAGCCATCACAGAACTTTGAACCTAACCCTTTATTCAGTTCACGGGGGTATCCCGTTCTCATTCCTGTAACCATAGCTGGGGTACAGGTGTTAAGCTGTGTTGATTATCATTCTACGTTACTGCTGCCCTTGATCAGGATTGAACCTTGTCTAGAGATAACTGTCTTAACCTAACTCCTTTATCCACTAGGCTATGTGTCCAATCGGCCGAAACGTTGTACAGATAACAATGAAGATGAGGACAATAGCCAAATAATCCAAATAATACTAATTATCAAGACTCATCTTAAAAATTCCGAGAAATAGTATTTTCAAATTGGTTGGTTGGTTTGTTGGATTTTACGGCATGCAAACCCATTGGGTTATTTTATGTCGAAGATGTTTTTGTTTTATTCATTTTTGTTGGTTTCTCAATTAGTTTTGAACACATTTTTCTATTTAACCCATAAATGGGACCCTAACAGGTACTACCAGTCAGGATCAGAGTGGACCTGTGAGCAATGGTGATGATGGGGTGCTCCACATTCCCCAGACCTCCAGAACTGGAACCTCACCATCTGATAGAGTTTAACGTCATTCCCAGGACAAGAAGACCCTCAGACACCGCCTTCTATCACATATATGTTAAAAAGGGCTGGGAGTTTGCCATAAGCGCAATAGGGTTGGGACAATCATGTAGATGCTAGGGCTTGACGTGAACAGACGATTGATCAGAGGGGGCCTCTACGACCGCCCGTCTTGCCTAAGTAAACACTAGAGTAGCGTATTGCAAGTCCGTGGTCTTTAAGAATACTTGTTTAAACAATATATATATATATATATATATATATATATATATATATATATATACGAGGTTGAAAATCCGAGTTAGATTTACCTCATAACAGCTGTACTTATTAGTTTGTTTTGTTTTACGGCATACCAACCTCATTGGGTCATTTAATGCCGACACAGTTTTGAAATAAATTCATTTTTAATGGATACTCACTTTTTTATAAACATTTATTTTTTTTAAATAAAAAAAATAAATCATTAAAATAGCCAAACAAAACCGTATATATATATTTACCAACCCCTCCGCACGAGCAGGATGTGACACAACGTCAATGTTTTATTCGGAGTTCAACAGGTTTGAATTCAGAGTTTTTCTTCTCCTAGACCGGTTGCCTAACCAAGGTTAAAGAGCCCAGTCTGCCCTACTATTTATCCATAGCTGGAGGGAGAGTAGGATTCATACCTTTCCCAAGAGTATTAGCGCAAAGTGAAATGCAATTATCACGTCCAGGATTTGAACTCGGGGCGACGAGTCCATTTCCCATGACTTTAACCATCGCACCACGCGCTTCCGACTACACAAAACCGTATATATGTGTGTGGGTGGTGTGGTGGGGGACAGTATGTAAAGTAAATTAAAGTCGTCAGGGTGGCCTAAAGACGGTATCAGCCAATCAGCGAGGGAGACTATCCCCTTTTCACTAGCGCCAGACCAAGGAGATTGTTTTTGTGTCTGAGGTGGAATGACACATCTACCATCAGTTCCTTACTTTACCTCAGAGATCCCTGTGCTACTCATACGCTGAGTTGGCGAGGGCCGGTATCGAAATTTCAAATCACGGTATAGACCTGTTCTAAGAAAAATTTTTTGGTAATATGTATAACATTTTTAAAATGCAATGCATAAACTATTTTCATCTGCTACTAGGAGTTTCACGCTTTTTCGTGTTCATCAACATCATCATCATCGTCATCATTATCAACATGTCACGCAATTAGTACGGATATCCATGTTAATCGCTCGCCAACTATCTCTATCCCGGGAGGTCC
>CM042180.1:31760467-31770467 GCA_023376005.1 Doryteuthis pealeii
AGTCTTCGATATACAGATCTTTGTTTTTTACATTTTCTTTTTTTAATATCAAATGAGTTTAAAATTATGGAGACGTGAAGAAAGGAAAAGACTGTTGAATACTTTATTCTTAGATAAGTCTGGCACAGGGACGGATATACAGGGCATTCTGTGGGATCGAACTAGGATATATTATTAATCTTCGATATACGGATCTTAGATTATTTTCCCTTTCTTTTCTTTTCTTTTCTTTTTTTTTTAATATTAAAATGAGTTTAAAAGCCCGGAGACGAGAAGGAAGAGACAAGCTGTTGAATGCGTATTCGTTGAGTCTATCTTAACTAAGTCTGGCCATAGGAAAGATATACAGAGCACTCTGTGGTGATCGAACCTAGGACATAATTATCAGTCTTCGATATACGGAAGTCGCTAGACACTTATCCATGACAATTCAATGGTTTCAGTTTAGGGGATGTGGCAATGAAATGTACAGAAGAATTTGCATAAGATAAATAGATACATAAATATGAACATATTTACCAAACACGACACACAGAGTCACACCACACACACACACACACACCACACACACACACACACAACATATATATATATATATATATATATATGAAGAAGTAAACAAAAAACAATGTGTTTGATATTGGCCTTAGCCGACAATTTTTTGGGAAAATATATGCTTAATTGAAGTCATACCCAATTTTGAAAATTAATTAATTGATAATTAATTAATTAGGCAGGCATACCCGTTGAAATGTAAGGCTAAACAAATCGAGAAAAAGTCAATCTCTGCATGTACATTTCGCCTACACATATATTGCAGATCACGTGATGTAATGGTTAGCAAGTTAGATTCGCACACATTGTTAGTGAGTTCATTCTATCGGGTGCCCAATACTTCTGGCCTTGTGCCACATCTAGCTAAGTTTAGTAAATAATTATATTACAAAAGTATGGCTACCTCACGTAATGTAATGGTTAACAGGCTATATTCACCATTGTTAATGATTCGGTTCTAATTGGGCCCTCACACTTCGGGCCTTGTGCAGCATCTAAAACTAAGCTTAGCAAATACACAAATATATATATATATATATATAATATATAATATATATATATGTATATATATATATATATATAATATTTGGAGATATGGTTAAAAAAGCACATATTCTCAAATATACTGTTGCTGAAAATGTATAAGTTTTACATATATATAATAATATATTATATATATATATAAGTTAGATCAATAATATATACCTACTATTAGTTTCGCTTGGTAGCTCATCAGGGCAAGGATCTGACTTAAAAAGACTGGAGCAGTCGTACTTTTAAACAGAAATAGTCCCCCACAGCTGGTCCAAACATAATATTATATATATATATATATATTTATATATATATATATATTGTCTTGTATAGAATAGTATTCAATACAAGAACATCAACACAATCACATACACAAACTGCTATTTATCTATCTAATATATCTAAATCTTATATTCATGAATAATAAATAATGAATAAAATGTGTGTGTCATAGTGTGTGTTGTGTGGAGAGAGGAGAGAGAGAGAGAGAGAGGAGGAGAAGAGAGGAGAGAGAGAGAGACGAGGAGAGAAGTGAAAGAGAAATGACAACCGTAATTCGCTCACACAACACACCACACACACACACACAATATATATATATTATATATATATATAATTATATATATATATATTATTGTGTGTGTGTGTAATGTGTGTGCGTGCTGGTGCCAGTAGAGCTGTATCAAAACTTAAAGTAATTAAAATATCACCTTCTTACTATGGTTCCATTACTGTAGTTTTCAATGTATATCTCTTGAATAGTCTCACTCGGTATATATTATATATATATATATATATATATATATATAATATATAATATATAATTTGAAAAGCAACTTACAATGCACATACAAAATAAAAACAAAAATTTTTTGTCTCATCCGATTTCAAAGTAATACTTTATCTGCCAGAGACGAATTCCAGAAATGGACGCGTTTTTTTATGTGCATTGTAATTGCTTTCAATTATTAATATTTATAACATGCTTAACTTAGCTTCAGCAAATTACCAATTACAACACACACACATATATATATATATATATGTGTGTGTGTGTGTGTGTGTGTGTGCGTGTGGTTGTGCGTGCGTATGTTGTGTTATATATATATATATATGTGTGTGTGTGTATGCATATAATATATGTGTGTGTGTATATAATTATATATAGTGTGTGTGTGTGTGTGGTTGTGTAATATATATATGTGTTGGTGTATTGTATATATATTGTGTGTGTGCTGTGTATAATATATGTATATATATATATACGAGTGATATACAAATTCTCCTTCATTTTTGTATTCAATGTAATTGCAAACCAAGAAAACACACACGCGACATAACGAGGTTTTACTTATTATTTATAAGAGTTTTTCACAATCGCCTTACTTTGGTCTCTCTCCTCTCTTCTCTCCTCTCTCTCTCTCTCTCTCTCTCTCTCTATATATATATATATATATATATATATATATATACTTTGCCCATTATTTGTTTTATTTTTTTAGTTTCATTCGGACATACGTACTGTCCTTTATATATATATATATATATGAATTGTTCATACACGAGAATTGACTTTTCTCGATTTGTTTAACCTTACATTGGAACAGATATGCCGCCTAATTCATCAATTATCAACTAACTAATTTTCAAAATTAGGTATGACTTCAATTATAGCACATATTCTCCCAAAATATATGGATAGATAAATAATTATTGCGGTATTTTTTGTCTAACTTATAATCATAATTGTCTAACGTATTTTTCCGACGTTATATTTATCATGGTTCAACCCCAAGTTAGAAATTAATAGATTTGAAATGCAGATTTCAAAGGACGGTAGTTCCTTTATCACAGTGTAATAATCCCCACATCCCAAACACAACTTTCTTGTCTACGGTGACACTTTCGATATATCTCAGGTTGTTTCCGCATCTAGGACTTGTGGTCGATCCAATTTATCATCTATATCTGATAGATTGTGAATCAGGATCGTCAAATTTTTACCCATAGTCTACGCGACAGATGTTAGTGAAATAGGAAATGAAGTCCAATGTATTATTTTTGATTTCTCCAACATTTATAAAAAAGGAAACAACTAAGGAAAACATAAACTTGAATACGTTAATCTATTCTATACATATATAAATGGCAGTTGTGTGTATGTATGTCCAGATGAAATCTATCATACATATAAAATGACAGTTGTGTGTATGTATGTCCAGATTAAATCTATCTATACATATATAAATGGCAATGTGTGTGTATGTATGTCCAGATGAAATATATTCTATACCTATATAAATGGCAGTTGTGTGTATGTATGTCCAGTGAAATCTATCTATAAATTATAAATGGCAGTTGTTGTGTATGTATGTCACGAAATCTATCTATAAATATATAAATGGATGTTTGTGTATGTATGTCCAGATGAATCTATCTAACATATATATAATGGAGTTGTGTTATGTATTTCCAGATGAAATCATATCTAACGTATATAAAATGAAGTTGTGTGTATGTATGTCAAGAATGGAATTATCTATACTATATAAATGGACAGTTGTGTGTATGTATGTCCAGATGAAATCTATCTATACATATATAAATGGCAGTTGTGTGTATGTATGCCAGATGAAATATATCTATACATATATAAATGGCAGTTGTGTGTATGTAATGTCCAGATGAAATCTACTCTATACATATATAAATGGCAGTTGTGTGTATGTATGCCCAGATGAAATCTATTATACATATATAAAGGCAAGTTGTGGTGTATGTATGTCCAGATGAATCTATCTATACATATATAATGGCAAGTTGTGTGTATGTATGCCCAGATGAAATCTATCTATACATTATATAATGGCAGTTGTGTGTATGTATGTCCAGATGAAATTTAATCTATAATATATAAATGGCAGTTGTGTGGTATGTTATGTCCAGATGAAATCTATCTATACATATATAAGTGGCAGTTGTGTGGTATGTAATGTCCAGTGAAATCTATCTATACATATATAATGGCAGTTGTGTGTATGTATGTCCAGATGAAATCATCTATATATATATAATGAAGTTGTGTGTATGTATGTCCAGATGAAATCTATCTAACATTATTATAAATGGCAGTTGTGTGTATGTATGTCCAGATGAAATCCTATCTATACATATATAAAATGGCAGTTGTGTGTTGTATGTCCAGAATGAAATCATCTATGTATTATATAAATGGCAGTTTGGTGTATGTATGTCCAGATGAATCTATCAATCATATATAGAATGCAGTTGTGTGGTATTGTAGTCCAGATGAAATCTATCTATATATATATATAATGGCAGTTGTGTGTATGTATGTCCAGTGAAATCTATCTATACATATATAAATGGCAGTTGTGGTGTATGTTGTCCAGATGAAAATATATCTATACATAATTTAAATGGCAGTTGTGTGTATGTATGTCCAGATGAAATCTTATCTATACATATATAATGGCAGTTGTGTGTATATGTTGTTCGGGGAAACTTCGAAAATAAAACCTTAACGACAAAGTTAATGTATATACCATTAAATATCACCCGGGCTTGGTTTTTTGAACCAAAATGATGAGCTTTGATTTATATTCGTGAAGATAATTAAAAGATAAAATTTAAATGATAACAGCATGGATTTTTTTTCATTTAATATTTTAGATAGTAGACCATTAATTTCTTTTCAGATTAGCTGGTCAAAGCAGGTCCTATTTTTTACATAGAGATTTAATGGGTCATCCCACGAGGATTCAACTCATGGTTCAGTAATATGGATCTGCGGACTAACTAAGAAAATCTCCTCTACCCGCTGCTAGTTTCATTTATAAATTTTAAAAAATCAACGACAAGCATTAAGTGATATTGTATAAATTTAAAGTTGTTTTGCGTAGTGATTCAGTTATACACTTGTTTATGCACTTAAAATCTAAAACACATCAATTAATTCTGTCGGTTAATTTTATAAATTATACGTATTCAAGTTATGTTTTCCTTAGAGTTTGATTTTTATCAAAGTATTAATCCCAGTTGAGAAAAAAACCATATATAACATTGGATTTCATTTTATTCTCACTAATATCTGTCAAGTAAACTATGCTAAGATTTTACGTCCTCCAAACCAGTCTAACCTAGATCCTTCGCGCACTTTAGCAAATATATACCTCTGTGTATGGATAAAAATACCCTGGTGGATTGAATGCAGTTAAAATAATCAATCTGTGTGCGCGTAGACATCTCAGATTCATTTGCATTCTGCTCCGCTTGATCACCGAAGTTAAGCAGCTATTTCCCGAGTCCGACAAGAAATACCTGAAGAAGGGCGGAGGGCACATCAACCGAAACGTTGTACAGATACACAATGAAGATGAGGAATATAGTCCAATAACGCAGATAATACAAAAAATAATACTAATGGTACATATTATGTGCTACGATTTATACTTTTTTTATTATTTATGTTAATTGTTTTGTTTTTTTTTAATTTTTATTTTTAATTGCTTAAGGACTTGCTGGCTTTTTTATTGTCATATTTTAAGAGGGTAAATGCTAATTTGTTTCAATCGAACCTAATGAAAAAAGAAAAGAAGGAAAGAAAAAAAAAGAGTGAGAAACAGTGTTAAGTCAATAATCATTATACGTTTTACATATTGATCTATTTCGGTAATAGCTCTTAAGTAACCTATCAAAGATTATTAGCATCAAAATATCTAACTAATGAACAATAATTAGTGCTAAAATTAATGCTTTTTTTTAAAAACTATATTAATTGCTTGTTTTTCGTAGCTTTTTTTATTGTTATATTTATAGGGATCTTAATGTTATTGATAATGATTTTTTTATATCGGAGGATGTGAATTTATCACTGTCCTTATCATGGTTCGTTGTTATATGTTGTTTATGGCGCTAGGTTCTAAAAGGTGTAGGAGAGGGTAGTTGTAGTGTGACCAATGTTAAGTATTAATTATTTTCTGGGAGACAATCCTGAAATGGGCATGGTAATTTATAAACTTTGGTTATGTAGGTTTTGTGTCTGTGTATAATGTTGTTGTTGCTTGATCATCAAATTTATAGTTGGGTGACCACTTAAACACCAGCAGGAACTGTAAAACAAAACTGAGTCATTTGCTCGTCAAATGACTTGGTTTGGCATTTAATGACCGAAAGGTTGATATGCCGTAAATCAAACCAGCCAGGAAAACAACCTATACAACACACAAACATCCAATATTACGGTCAAGTCAATGCTGAAAGCACCGGTTCATCACACAGATCACAGGAGTTGAACAGCGATGAACCTATTCAATTTTTAATTGAGTGACCATTTAAGCCAGCGATTCTCAACGTGTCCAGTTTGACCATCTGTGGTCCACAGAACTCTAAGTGGTCCACAGAGAGAGTTCGAAGCCACAAAATATTTTAGCCGTTTCAAAAAAATGTAACTTCTTATAATGTGTCAAACCCAAGATAAGGCTAGTCACTAGCTGAATGGACGAATAATTTAAACGTTTAATAGACTATTTTGTCTTTTATTAAGTATTTTTGTGTTGAAAATGGAACAGCTAAAAGTAAAAGTAAGCTTGGTCATGGGAATTTTTTGAATAAAAATGGTCCATAAGCCGAAAAAGGTTGAGAAGCACTGATTTAGAGAGTCCGTAGTTTGTTTTGCTGTTTTTGTTTTACGGCTATCAATCTCGTGGTTATTTATGCGTCGCAAAGATTTGAAAGATTCGCAAGATAGTTTGGTTTATTCCCTTACTGAAAATGACGATGATTAATACAAATTGACGTTTTTTACCATTTTATATATATATATATATATATATAATATATATATATATAATATATATATACTATATAATATGTGAATACGATGAGGAATTCGATCTGACAACGTGTAATTTTTATATGTCGATTTGTTTACGCAAAACTGATGACGTGATTATTGCAGTGTTATTGATCTTCTTTATTTTTAAACCATATAATTTAGCGCTTCTTATAATGACCCTCCCAGTTGAAAATCTCTATTTAAGAGCATTATCCCCTTTGGTTTGTGGACCTAGCAATTTTGAGCAGGAATGAAATGTTGAGTTGGCTGAAATGTTGTTGAACTTGAAGAGAATTTGAAACTGAGAAGAAGAGTTGACAAAGAAGATGTATTTTGCCTACATATCGATAAAGGACTCACACCAAATATTTATCAACATGTAGAAGCAAGCATCATTTTCTTTCCCTACTATATGGATGGTGGATATCTGGATTTTCGGCTGTTGTGGATGTTTTCAGTAGGAAGAAATAAATTTAGATCTCAACAGCAGAGAACTATCTGAACTAAGACTGAATTACCATCAAATTAATTATTGAATCTTGTGTCCAGAACCAAACAAGGTAGTCACTACTGAATGTGACTGGAAATAAATTTATAAGGTAAATCGACTACTTTTGTCTTTTCATTCATATTTTGTGGTGAAAATGAACACTTAAAGTAAAAAGTAGGATGTCATGGGAATTTTTGAATAAAANAAGAGAGATTTCTCGCAGGATTCTTGTGGAATTAATTTCTTCTAATTACTAAAGAAAGCTTAGTAGTTTCCAAAGACCACGTGTAGACCCCCGAATACTTACAGACCCCTTGAGTTGTTGTATAGATCAGTGATTCTCAACGTGGTCCAGCTGGACCATCTGTGGTCCACAGAACATTTCTAGTGGTCCACAGAGAGTTCCAAGCCACACAAATATTTTAGCCATTTCACAAAAAATTAACTAATTTAGCGCTTCTTATAATGACCCTCCCCAGTTGAAAATCTCTATTTAAGAGCATTATCCACTTTGGTTTGTAGACCTGGTAAATTTTGAGCCAGGAGATGATAATGTTGAGTTGGCTGAAAAGTTGTTGAACTTGAAAGAGAATTTGAAACTGAGAAGAAGAGTTGACAAAGAAGGTGCATTTGCCTACATATCGATAAAGGACTCACACCCAAATATTTATCAACATGTAGAAGCAATCATCATTTCTTTCCGTACTACATGGATGGTGGAATCTGGATTTTCGGCTGTTGTGGATGTTTTCAGTAGGAAAAGAAATAAATTAGATCTCAACAGCAGAGGAACTATCAGACTAAGACTGAATAACTCCATCAAAATCAATTATGATATCTTGTGTCAGAAACACCAAGATCAAGGTAGTCACTAGCTGAATGGACTGAAATAAATTCTAAAGGTTAAATAGACTATTTTGTCTTTTCATTAAGTATTTTTGTGTGAAAACGGAACAGCTTAAAAGTAAAAGTAGATCCCTTTTACTTTTAAGCTGTTCCATGGGAATTTTTTGAATAAAAATGGTCCATAAGCCGAAAAAGGTTGAGAAGCACTGCCTTAGATGATCATCATTGATTTTTAAAACAAGTTTTGATAAATACAATACATACTGGGTATTATATATTTATATATAGTTAGTTTTATTTTGAATATATATTCAAAATTATCCGTACTAAGTTTCCATTTCAAATTGTTTTATTATTTTTATTCCTTTAATCAATTTGATGATTTTACTTATTTAAGGGGTCGGGTTAGCTCAGTCGGTAGAGCGTTCGGTTAGAAACCACAATGTTCCTAGTTCGATACCGGTCCTCGCCAACTCAGCGTATGAGTAGCACAGGGATCTGTGTGGTAAGGTAAGGAGCTGATTGTAGGTGTGACGCTCCACTCAGACGCCAAAAACAATCTCCTTGCTCTAGCGCTATTGAAAAGGGGATAGACTCCCTCGCTGACTGGCCGATACCGACTTTAGGCCGCCCCGACGACTTTACTGATAGTGTCAGCAAGCTGGATTCTTTGTTTATCAGAATGACTTGATTTGGCATTAAATAACCCGAAAAGGGTTGACATGCCGTAAAAGGAACTAACCAAAGAACCAACCGACTAAAAGAATATGTGTCTTTTTAAATGAATAAATAAACATTTGTGTGCTTTTGCAAAGGGTCCCGTCGTGGCATAATGGTTAGCAAGCCAGCTCCATCGGGATGTAATGGTTAGCAAGCTAGTCTCGCAGATCCATTACTACAAAAATGCGAATTCGATGCTCGCTTTGGGTGAACACACCAACAGGTACTGTAAGCAACCGTAGTCGTTTATTTATCAAAATGACTTGATTCGGCATTAAATAACCCGAAAAGGGTTGAGATTCCGTAAAACAAAACAGCCAACCTACCAAAGTCGTTTGTTTATCAAAATTACTTGATTCTGTACTAAATAACCCGAAAAGGGTTGATATGTCGTAAAACTAAATAACCACCCAACCTAAGCCCTTTATTTATCAAAATGACTTGATTTGACATTAGATGATCCGAAAAGGGTTGACATGCCGTAAAACAAAACAACCAGCAAACCAGTTCCACTCGCGATACATAACAGTATGTAACAGAAATATAATAATAAATAACCCTAAAAAATATTTACTAAAATGTTTTTAATATTTCAATTTCTATTCACATCATCCTCAAAATCTATAAACCAGTTCCCGCTAGATCATGAAATTTAAACAGTGATGTACCTATTCCATACTTATATACTAACTATATATACTTATTAATACTTATTTAATAAAAAACTAATTATTACTTATTAAGAATTACTTAAAATATTACTAATTAAAAATTATTACTAATTATCAAAAATTTTTTAAATTAAATTAATTTTTAATCAGATGTGCGGTGCTTTGTATTTAAATGGGATATAGTTCTACAACCGTCAAAAAAAAAAGAATTTTTTTGTCAAATGTCTTTTAGCGGCTATTGTTGGTGGTTGTACCAGTTTCATCACCTCTGATAGGGTCAGCAGAGGAGGGAAGTCTGATGTTGGAAGACCCGAAACTTCCCAATGA
>CM042180.1:31775467-31777967 GCA_023376005.1 Doryteuthis pealeii
CTGTATACGCGCTCGCAGAGATTCCTGTAAGTCGAAGGCAGTGGTGCGGTGTTCTTTTCTTAAAAACCTCAAACCCCATCCCCTTCATCCATCTTCCTCTGCCCGGGCCTCGTTCTCCCCCAAGCCCACCCCAACCGTCCCGTAAAGTTCTTCCCGCTTCTCCTCCTACTCCTTCTCCTACTCCCCCCGTCGTGATCGTCCTCCCCCTACCCCTGTTCTCCTAAAAACACCTCGTCAGCAAAACTTATAAATAAGCGAGAGATCCTTTTCTTCAGTTCTACAAATCCACTTGGAGGAGAGTTGAAGGAATATCAGCCAGTTACCCCTTTTATCAAGGGAGACAGTTATATATATATATATATATATATATATATAAAAAACAAAAAAAAAAAAAAACAAAAACAAAACAAAGTATATGCACATACACAAATTGCACACATGCACACACGTACTCGAGACCTGTGTGAATCGCAAACGCATTCCTACACACGCATATACATACGCACACACCGAGAAGTCGTTACCCTCAGACGCGAAAGAAGTTTCATTCAATAGTCCCAACACGCACATGCCAAGAGAGTGTTGTGTAGAAATATGCTGCAGGAATTGGACACGTGCGTGTAAATATATAACTTGGTAGGATGTGCATTCTGCTGCACCGTTTTCTTGGTTCAATAATGCAGCAATAGTCTTTGACAACAACAACAAAAAAAAAAAAAAGGAAGAATTTTCAAATTTTGGAAACAAGAGGAAGGCATGAACGTTTAAATATATTACAAGAACAAAACATAACGCGAACACATAGGTCTTGTTATTACAACGGCCGTAGTGTATTCTTAAAAAAAAAAAACGTATACAATAATAACGCACACATGCGTACGTACACACATTCATATACACATTGCATAAAAGGAAAACAAACTAACGAAGAAATGGATTTGTTCCATTTTTAAAATTCAGGAATCTGTTTTTGGGGTAATCTAATTACATAACACAATCCTTTCCTAAAAGGATTGTGTATAAACCTGAAAAAATAAAAATAATATCTCAACAACGCAAAAGTTCGACCAAAACAGAATCTACCAAAAAAAAAAAAAAAATAAAAAAAAAAAATAAATAAATAAAAGAAAACACATACACACATACACACACACACAAAAAAATAACAAAATTAACAAAAACAAAACAAAAAACAAAAAACGCGCGTCTTTGATTATTTAAAAAAAATTCTTGAAGAAAAAAAAAGAATATTTAAAAAAAAAAAAAAACTTGGAAAAATACCTTAAACGTAAAATTAAAAAAAAACAACAAAAAAAAAAAAACCCTTATATATTTGCTTCCAGCTATATTACCAAGAAGAGAATAAGTTTTTCATCTATCAGCCACCAAGGTTCTTTTTCTCATGTTTTTTTGTTTATTTTTAAAACGCCATAGAATATAATAATAATAATTTTTATTATTATCATTATTATTCTTTCCCGAATCACCATCCTCATCAACATTTGGTGTGTAATATTTGCTGTCACTACTTACACACATTTTACCATTTATTTTGCGCTTAAATTATTAGTACGTATCACATCATCTTTACATCTTCGTGGACCAGCATCACTTCAGTGGATAAGAAAGTAAGTTTTTGTCTTTTTTGTTTTTGTTTCAGTTATTGTACTTTTGTTTTTGTTTCAGTCAGATTGATATTTCTCTTTTTTTTTTTTTTTACTTCATCTTTTCCTTTAAAATTCTAACAGTTCTAAAAATTGCGCATCAACGTCAACTCAGTTTACATTATTTTGTTCTGGAGTCCCCTTGAATGAATAGGTAAATAGTAAAATAAAAACAACACACATCTATATTATATTAGTTAGTTAGTAAGCTAATTATTATTAATTATTATTATTATTATTATTATTATTATTATTATTATTATATTACTTTTTTTTTCACTCCATGAATTTTTTTTTCACATTAGCTTTAGCTGATGGTTTTTACCGGAGTCTGAGAGATAACAAGTCTCCAGGACTCTTCTGAGTATTCTTGACAATGCTGTTGTCTGAATGGTCTCAATTCTTCCTCTATTTCAATTCCTGTTTTCTAATCTTTTATGGATCCTCAAGACTTTTTCCCAATCTTTTTGGGTCTGTTCCTAGTGCACTAATTACAATTGGTATCACTTTGACCCTCATATTCCACAATTATTTCAATTCTCAGCCAAGGTCCAACTATCTGTCTATTTTTTTCGTTTTCCTTCATCTTTACCCTGTAATCTTTGACAAAAAAAAAATGAAGAATTTAAAAATTTTAGAAGCAAGAGGAAGGCATGAACGTATAAAGAAATTCCAAGAACAAAACGTAAAAGGTTATTGTCATTTTGTTTTTGTTTTAGTCAGATTGATATTGTTTTTTTTTCTTATTCTCCTTTAAAATTATATCAGTTTTAAAAATTGCGCATCAACGTCAACTCAATAAATTTTAGTTTAATTCAGTTCTCATTATTATTATT
>CM042180.1:31787967-31797967 GCA_023376005.1 Doryteuthis pealeii
TGATGCTTATGCACCACCATATGTCTCTTAAGACCAGAAGCCGACTAACAGATTTTGTTACAGATTGCACAATTCTCCATTCATTATATATACTAGCAAATATATGCACCCTCCGGGTGCAAGTATTTAAGTTTTAATATAAAAAAATCATGTTAAATTAGAAAGGCTAATGAAACTGAATAAGAATTCAGATAAAAATATTTGGAACAGAGGGGGTATGATTGAAAAATAGAACAACTTTGAAACTAACTCTTCCATCATTTTCCCTTACTCCCATCTTTCATTGGTAAATTTTCCTAATTTAACTATTTAGTTAAAATAGGAAGTAAAGAATAATATTACAGTTATTTCTTCTTGTTAATGGATTTCTTTTAAGATTTATCCCCGAGATTTTTGCTCATATTCAATAAGATAAAACCAAACAATTAGAAATCAATAATACTTAGCATATATTTATTAAAATCAATTTTTTAAGATCAATATGCAAATTGTCATTCCCGTTCACACTGTAATCCATTATTTTGTTGTATATATAAATACAATTGCATGTTATTAGTATGTAGATATGGCCAAGAGTCTTAATAATGTAAAAAAAAATTATTAATAATTGAGGTTTAAATAAAAATAAAATCATGGAGAATGTGATGTAAATAATAAAGGGAATTGTGACTCGAGTAGTAACAGAGTTTCGGTTACAGACAGACAAACCCACAATCTCCATTATAATAAGAATATATATATATATATATATATATATATATATATATATATTGGAGGATATGTGCTTAATTGAAGTCATACCTAATTTTGAAAATAATTAGTTAATAATTAATGAATTTAGGCGGGCATATATGTTCAAATGTAAGGCTAAACAAATCGAGAAAATGTTAATCCCTGAATGTACATTTCGACCTATTTCAAGGATTGATATTTTCTCGATTTGTTTAGCCTTACATTTGAACATATATGCCCACCTAAATTCATTAATTATTAACTAATTAATTTTTCAAAATTAGGTATGACTTCAATTAAGCACATATCCTCCAAAAATTGTCGGCTTAAAGCCATATAAAAATAAACACATTTGTTTGTTTACTTAACCCTCATATATATATATATATATATATATATATATATATATATATATATATATAATCAAATTTTCATTTTTTACAAACACAAGCCGAGTTCGAATCCTGGAAGAAGCTATTTATGTTTTCCCTACGTTCTATTGCATGTGATATAGGCATGAACTAATCTATTATCTGCCCAACCACCATCAGCTGTTGGTAAAATGGAAGGGCTTTGGTATGGCAACTAGTCGAGGAGAAGGAAAACTCTGAATTCAAACAGTTGTGTTTCGCTTAAAAATGCCTTTTGTCACATCCTGCTTGAGGCGTAGAATTTCGCTGAGTGCGTACACAGAAACACACCCACACAAATGTACGCAAACAAGTACACACACACACACACACACACACACACACACACACATACAAACACACACACAGTTAGATACCCATATTCACACATACACAGAGAAAAACACATACTAGCAGACATAAACATCTTACAAAAGAAACACACTTATAAACATATGAGTGAAAACATGGAAAAAACACAAGTTCATAAACGAATAATGTTTATTTCGCCTAAAGTGTTTCAATAGATCTTCATCAGGGCATCCGTTAGTTTGGGAAAAATAAATGTATCACAGAAAATAAGGAGTCGGTCGACCATAAAGCAAAAGAGTCTCGCAGATTTCTTATTTTCTGTGATACATTTATTTTCCTCAAACTAACGAAAGCCCTGATGAAGATCTATTGAAACAGATCGAAACACTGCAGCGTTGGCGAAATAATCATTACTCGTTTATGAACTTGTGTATTTTTTTTACAATTTTTTTTCATAAGATTACATACTGTCGGATTCACTTCTACTTTTTCTTCACGAACATATGAGATTACACACACATTTAAACAAAACCAAAAATATAAACAAAAAACATGTTCACCTACACACGTACACCAATACACACACGATTAGATGCACACAAACACACATACATATACAGAGACAAACGCATACTAGCAAACATAAACATCCTCCTTAAGAAACACTCTTATAAACATGCGTACACACACACACACACACACACACATTCAAACACAAATAAAAACATAAACAAAAAAAAACATGTCCACCCACACTACACACCTACACACATACACGTACACAAATGTATATAAATAAGTACACACACACAATTGAGTTTGAGTTTGAGTTTTGTTTAACGGCATATCAACCTCTGTGGGTCATTTAATGCCAAAAAGGTTTATTTTGGATTTCAGACTTTAAATTAATTAGATTAATTAAATCAATTAGATGCACACAAACACACATACACAGAGAAAAACACATACTAGCAAACATAAACATCCTCCTTAAGAAACACACTTATATATATATATATGCGTATACAAACACAATCAGACACAAACAAAAACATAAACAAAAAACATACCCCCCACACACACGTACACACAATCAGATACACACATACCAGAGATAAACGCATACTAGCAAAGATAAACATCCTCCAAAAGAAACACACTTATAAAGATGCGTATGAGGGCACCTTACGTAGTGTAATGGTTTGCAAAGTAGATTTGTAGACCATTGATAGTGAGTTCGATTCTCATTGGGCGCCCCATACTTATGGCCTTGTGCCACATCTAAGCTAAGCTTAGTAAATGACTATAAAGATGGGTATACACACACACACACACACACACACACACACACACACACACGCACACACACATTCAAACACAAATAAAAAAATAAACAAAAGAAACATACCCACCCACACTCACTACATACTTACACACATACACGTACACAAATGCATGTAAACAAGTACACACACACAATTAGAAACACACATACACACATACACAGAGATAAACGCATACTAGCAAACATAAACTTCCTACAAAAGAAACAGACTTATAGATATATATGTATACACACACATTCAAACACAAACAAAAACATAAAACAAAAAACATACCCCCCCACACACATAATACACATCTACATACATACACATACACGTACACACAATTAGATACACACATACCCCATACACAGAGACAAAATACATACTAGCAAACATAAACATCCTACAAAAGAAACACACTTATAGATATAGGCGTATGAAAGGTAAAATGGATATGAATCCGACAATATGTGTAGAAAGTTTGTAGAAAAAACACAAGATGTTAAATATTTTTGCTGATAGAAATCTGTTTCGACCATATGAAGAGGTCTTTATCAAAACAACATTGTAAATGGAAAGACGGAATAAATATATCATTAATCACGAGGCACAGAACGCTCTCGATCAGTACCGGATTTTTCTGATTGAGAGCGTTCTGTGCCTCGTGATTAATGATTTATTTATTTCATCTTTACGTTTACAATGTTGCTTTGATAAAGACCTCTTCATATGGTCGAAACAGATTTCTGTCAGCAAAACTTTTAACGTCTTGTGTTTTTTTCTACAAACTTTCTACATGTAGGCGTATACACACACAATCAAACATAAATAAAAACATAAACAAAAACATACCCACCCACACAATACATACATACCTACACACCTACATACATACACGTACACAGAAAAAAATGCACACTAGCAAACATAAACATCCTACAAAAGAACCACACTTACAAACATGTGTATGCACACACAATCAAACACAAAAACAAAAATATAAACAAAAACATACCCACCCACACACGTACACATATATACACACACGATTAGATACACACATACACACGTACACAGAGAAAAATGCATACTAGCAAACGTAAACATCCTCTAAGGAAACACACTTATAAACATTTGTGTATACATAAAATAACATATAAATAAAAACAAAAAGAAAAAAAAACACCCATATACGCACACTACAATCCTACACACATGCACATACACGTACACACAATTAGATACACACACACTCCCATACACACAAGACAAATCCATACTAGTAAACATAGACATCCTCCAAAAGGAACCCACTTACAAACATATAGGTATACGCACACATTCAAACACAGACAAAAATATAAGCAAAAACATACCCACCCACACATCCACACTACACACCTACACACATACACGTACACAATCCCGCATACATATAAACACACCCACACAAATGTACGCAAACAGGTACACACACACACAATTATATACACACATACACACATAAAAGTACAAGTAAAATCGTCGGGGCTGCCTAATGTCGGTATCGGCCAGACAGCGAGGGAGTCTATCCCCTTTTCAATAGCGCTAGACCAAGGAGATTATTTTAGCATCTGAGATGGAGTGCAGTGCTTGAGTAGCACAACTACCATCAGCTCCTTACTTTACCGCACAGATCCCTGTGCGCTGAGTTGGCGAGGACCGGTATCGAACTAGGAACCTTGTGGTTTCTAGCCGAACGCTCAACCGACTAAGCTAAACCGGCCCCATGAACAAATAATGTTTATTACGCCTACGCTGCAGAGTTTCGGTTTGTTTAGATAGACAATGGATCTTTTCTTCCTCACATTTGAAGATCAACGAAAAGAAGTCCAACTCACCAAAAACAGAGGCTCGCAGACTTTTTGTTTTCCGTATTAATTTATTTTTTCTCTAAACCAACGAAAGCCCTGATGAAGGTCAATCTAAACAGACCGAAAAACTGCTGCGTAGGCGTAATAAACATTGTTCGTTTATGAAACTTGAGTTTTTTTTTCAAATTTTCAAATATTACAGAGATTAATGCATACTAGTAAACATAAACATCCTCCAAAAGAAACACACTTATAAACATGCGTACACACACACACACACACACACACACACACACACATACAATCAAAGACATAAAACATAAACAAAAACATACCCACCCATACACTACACTCATATACGTACACAAATGTATGTAAATGAGTACACACACACAATTAGATACACACATACACCGAGAAAAACGCATACTAGCAAACATAACATCCTACAAAAGGAAACATACTTATAAACATGCTTATACACACACACATTCAAACAAATAAAAACATAAACAACAACATACCCCCCACCTACCCCACCACACACACACCTACATAAGTACACAAGCACATACACACAATTAGATACACACATACACAGAGAAAAACGCATACTAGTAAACATAAACATCCTATGAAAGAAACACACTTATAAACATGACACACACACACACACACACACACACACACACACATACGTACACAAACACGTACACACAATTAGATACACACATACACAGTGACAAACTCATACTACATAAACACTAAAGAAAACACATATAGATAAATGCGTATACGCACACACACACACATTCAAACACACAAAAACAAACAAAAACATACCCCACACACACACACACACACACACACACACACACATACGTACACACAATTAGATACAGACATACACAGAGAAAACGCATACGAGCAAATATACATATAGATAAATCCGTATACACACACACACACACACATTCAAACACAAACAAAAACATAAACAAAAACATACCCTCCCACACACATACACACATACACATACACACATACGCGTACACATACACGTACACAATTAACCATCTAGCCTTCCTCAGAAGCGAAACACTTTTTATCTAAATTGATATTAAATACTAGACGCTATGGAGCGGATGTTTACATAAACAAAAATTAGAAAAAAAAAATCTACAAGATAAAAAAAAAAAAAAGAAGTAATCTTTTTCGTATACCCCTTCGTTAAAATTTGAAATCTTAAACCTGGGGGTAAAGAAATATTTAATAGCATGCGCAATAATTGCCATAGCAAGCAAGGTTATCTGGGAATTTCCGGGAGCTGAGCTTATGAGCAAATAATGATAAACGCATTAAATACTGTCGTAGTAGAGATATGTCAGCCATGTTTTCCGCTTCGTACGTTCCTGCATCCGTGCGTTACGCATTTATTGTAATTTTCGTTAGACAAGATAGGAGAGCATTTAAAGTGTTATTGTCAATTAAACTTATGATAAACTACTATAGCTTAGAAGTGACTAGGTGCCTGTTATCCTATTATAAATAAAAATCGGTCCGAGTTCGAATCCTGACGAAGGCAGTTTTTACACATTTCTAAATACTGAGAACATGTATAAATTAAACTTGTTTTTATAGTATTAAGTGGCAATAATGAAATGGAAGGAAGAGTAATACAATAATGCTATATATATATATATATATATATATATATATATATATATATATATGTCCAAATTTTTTTCAAAAGTCAAACGCCTCTGAAGACGAATAACACCAAAAAAAAGGGTTATTCAGAAACCAATGGTAGGAGCGACTTTGTAATTATAAATAAATAAATAAATAATATATATATATATATATATATATATATATATATATATATATATGAGAGGTATCCAAAACTTGGTAGTAAGGGATGATTCTATATGCGATTTCTAAGATACACTGTATTATTATTGTATGATCCAGTATGTATAAATACAGTGAATCTTTAAATTACTAAAGAGAGCTCAATGTATAATAAACTTTTTAGATTATATACAGAGCAATATTTATCTTAGAAAGGAAGGAAAAACTCAACACCGTAATTCCATAATAAATTTATTTCGACCAGAATTGGCTTTATAAATCTAAGTTGATTTAATATAGCTCCCCAAAATCCAGTCTCATCAGATGGAAGATCAGGTTATTTATAATAATCTCTGGGAGATTATTTTTGCGTCTGCGCTGGAGTACCACACCTCTCATCAATTCCCCACTTATGCGCATAGATCCCTGTACTACTCATACGCTGAGTTGGCGAGGACCGGTATTGAACCCGGAAACTTGTAGTTCCAAGCCAAATACTCTACCAACTGAGCTAAACCTGTCCTAAGTAGCAATAAGTAAAGTAAAGTCGTCGGGGCGACCTAATGTCGGTATCAGCAAATCAGTGAGGGAGTCTATCCCCTTTTCACTTGCGCTGGACCAAGGAGATTATTTTAGCATCTGAGGTGGAGCGCCACACCTACCATCAGCTCCTTACTTTACCGCACAGATCCCTGTGCTACTCATACGCTAAGTTGGCGAGGGCCGGTATCGAACTAGGAACCTTGTGATTCCTAGCTGAACGCTCTACCGACTGAGCTGTAGCTATAATAAAATGGAATTAAACTGATAATAAACTACTATGACTTAGAAGTAACTAGGTGCCTGTTATCATATTATAAATAAAAATCGGTACGAGTTCGAATCCTGACGAAGGCAGTTTTTACACATTTCTAAATATTGAGAACATGTGTAAATCAAACTTGTTTTTTATAGTATTAAGTGACAATAATGAAATGGAATAGGAAGGGTAATACAATAATGCTAGTAAGAATGCTTCAGCTATCAAAATTTTTGTAAAAATCTATCATAGAGATTCGATCTGTATTTGTCAGTAACCGGAATTACGTCACCGCTTACGTCACAGTCATTTCAGTAATTAAGTTAGTTTATCGATGAGTATTTAATTTATAGTCAGTATCATTACTACGTAAGAATATTAGAATTCTATGAAAAATCAATTGTCAAATTTTCACGAGAATTTCGATACTTATTCACCTTTAGATGAATTCGTGTTTAAACTATTTTTTTCCGAAAATATATTAGGGGAGAATGTTTTTTTTTTACTAGGTCAACCGCCCAAATTTAGTTTCATGAATACCGAACAAAATATATTTTCACGTACGATTTAAAAATTTTCCTCTAGAGATATGAGTCTGAATGATTAAATGATATTCTTTTAGAAACATTTTGGTGGTCCCTACTGTTGTGAAACAAAACAAATATCTCATTGGATTGGAGTGAATAGGATGCTTTTTAAGTAGGTAGTTAATTTCTATATAATATATATATATATATATATATATATATATATGAAGAGAAAAATTGAAGTGAATCCGACGGTATGTAATATAGTGAAAAATTTGAAAAAACTCAGGTTCAAATAAAATGAGTGATATTTATTCAGCCAACGCTGCAGTGTTTCAATCTGTTTAGTAGATCTTCTTCAGGGCTTTTGTTGATTTAAGGAAAAGTAAAATGTATCACAGAATAATAAGGAGACTGTGATAGTTTTGGGGGTCCCTACTGTTGTGAAACAAAACAAATATCTCAGTGGATTGGAGTGAATAGGATGCTTTTTAAGTAAGTAGTTAATTTCTAGAAAAATATTAAATGTTTTATTTTATTTATTTTATCCCCCTCCCCTCAGACAATATCTTTTTAAAATGTATTTTTACACCGCCCGGGTGGTGCTTTTTTTTTTTCTTTTTTTTGTTGCTAGTAGTAATAATGAAATGGTTTAATTTAAAAAGCAACATTAATAAGATGGAGTAAAACTAAAACTAAAATTATAATAGTAAAAAAGCATTAACAATCAAGCAACAATAAGTTGATGTAAAGCTATCTATATATCAATACTCGTGTTCCTTATTTGTACGACCGTTGTCATCTTGCAACACTCTCTGATTTAAAGTGAGACCGTCCAAATCGTCCAGGATGAAATGCAAAAATGTAAATCCTGATTATCTGGTGTTGCTTATTTGCCAAATTCCCTATTTCTTATGAGTGTCGTCACCTTAGCTAAATAATGGACCATTTCGTTTTTATTATAATGAAAGAAACGGAAGAAAAAGGACATGCTACACAGAAAAAATATAATGCAAATGACAAAAAGAAAGAAAGAGAGAAAGAGAGAGAGAGAGAGAGAGAGAGGAGAGAGAGAGAGAGAGAGAGAGAGAGAGAGAGAGAGAGAGTAGGGGAAAGATAGAGAGATGGGGTAAGTACGCGGAAGTGGTAACGCTAATCTGTTTCAATTAAACATAAGGAAAAGATGAAAAGAAGGAGAGAAAGCAGAAAGAGTGAGAGAAAGAGAGAGTCATATCAAAATTATTATACTTGTTACATATTGAAGTATTTAGCAATAGCTCTTAAGTAAACATATCAAACGTTGTAATAATTATATTACCATACTGTAGTATATCTACAGGTCCTGCAAGTCAAGATCATTATAATTTTTACATATTTAAGTATTTAGCAATAGTTCTTAAGTAAACATATCAAACGTTGTAATAATTACATTATCATACTGGGGTATATCCACAGGTCCTGCTAGTTAATAAAATAATAGTGATGATTTAAGAGTGTTTTAACTCCATACGGTTTTGATAAAAAAAAGCAATGACTATAAGTTGAAATAAAAATAGCAATAAAAATGATAGTGAAAATATTTAATCTGAAAAGCAACAATAATAAGATTACATAAAACTAGCAAATAAAAATGATAATAAATATATTCCATCTAAAAAGAAACAATAATAAGATGAAATAAAACTAGCAATAAAAAATATAGACAAAATCTTAATTCTAAAAAGCAACAATTATAAGATGAATTAAAACTAGCAATAAAATGTCAGCGAAAATGTTTAATAAAAAATAACAACACGTAGCATAGTGGATATAAGCGTTGGTTTAAGGCAGTTCTAAGTGAAAGTTATCTCAGGGCTGAAGGTTCAATCCTAGTCCAGGGTGACAGTAACATAGAATAATAATTAACACAGCTTAACACTTGTACCCAGCTATGGTTAGCGGAATGAGAACAGGATACCCCCTGGACTGAATAAAGGGTTGGGTTCAAAGTTCCGTGATGGTTCCCGATTACGAAAAAAAGGTTGCCGCGTTCAAGAAGGCTCCCGATTCCGACAAGAAATACCTGAAAAAGGCCGGAGAGCACATCGGCCGAAACGTTGTACAGATAACAATAAAGATGAGTACAATAATCCGAATAATCCTAATAACACAAAACAGAAATATTAACATGGGAAAAAGTGAATGA
>CM042180.1:31807967-31812967 GCA_023376005.1 Doryteuthis pealeii
TATATAAGCTTCATCAAATTCAGATGAAACTTCGTTAATGCACCGCAGTGAACCGAGGCGAAATATAAATTGAATAAAGTTGTTTGTGTTTTATCCGCCTTTATTCCTCAACTTTTAATCACAAGACAGTGCATGAACACAGGCTAAAACATATATGTACCCTGCCGGTCACGCGTAGAATAATTCGAATACATCCCCACAGAGAGGTAAGGTCCCCAACCTTCCCAAAATAAAACCTCTGCTTTCCGGTTAACGCCAGGGTCCAGCGAGCTTCGGCCGCTGGACTTATTGAGAGTTAAATAATAGCGTCGATCCCAGGGGGCTATCCCCCAGGCAACACCTGACCCCTTGACTTAAAGGGGCAGGGCTGGGTTTATTGCCCAGCGCCTGAGGCTCCTCCCTTGAGGGGGAATGCCGAAGGGATCGACGCAATTTTTGTTCTTTCCCACCCATGAGCTTCGGCTTGTGGGTGGGCCCACGTTAAAACGAGGCCTTGTGCCCAGCCCATACAAGTGGGGTATGAGGCAAATACACCCTACCCTTCCCAAAAGTGATGTCCTCCTGGGTAGGACCTTTGACTTGCACACGGTGGTTAGGTTCCCTTTCGCTACCCTTACTCCCAGATCCGTTTATACCCAGGGTGGTTGTACCTGTTAGGAGGGCCTCATCTATGTTCCAAATAGATCTGTTTGAAAATTATTTGCACAAAATAGGAATGTTTGAAACCCTATAACGGTGGGAGGGGGAAAGGTTTGGTTTATTTGTTCAATGGCATATCAATCATCGTGGGTTATTTAATGCCATAGGAGGCACACTCAAGAAGAACAGTAGTGGTACTATTTGATATATAGCTGGGGGTTGGGATTTCGTAGTTTTCCCATCGATATCAGTCCGAAAGTGAATGTGATAGCGCGACTGGTGATTGAAATCGCTGTCGAGATCAACTCTTGGACGATGGTGTTTGCATTTCATGTGATACTAATACTCTTGGGAAAGGTAAGAATCAAATTATTCTCCCTCCAGCTTTAGGTAAACCAGTCTTGAGGTAGGAACACTCTGAATTCAAACCTTTTAAACACCGCTTAGAAAACTGACCTTGTGTCACATCCTGCTCGCTCAGGGGTGTTGGTATCATAAAGGAGGAGAAGAATAAAGAGAGGAAAAAATCGAAATCCGATCTAATCAAACCCGCGTTAAACGTGTATATATATATATATATATATATATATATATATATATATATATATATATATATATATATATATATATATATATATTATATATATATATATATATATGGTATATGGTATTGTCAAGCCGAATTAAATTACTGACCTATATTTTTACTTAACCAATTCATTCAGTTGATTTAAAATAATTTTTGAAAGTCTTTGCTAGAGTGTCCATGTGTAGGTGTCCTCGGGAGAATGTCACTCATAAGCTCGTTCTGAAAATTACTTTACCGTAATAATGCATTGGAAATGATTTTATTATAAAATGCATTGTTATTGATTTTGCTATAAAATGCACTAGGAATGATTTTACGTTATAAATGACATTTTATATGTCTTCTATAATAAACCTAAATTGCAAATGATGTTACTAAATGCATTTTACATAATTCTACAATAAAATTCACTGGAAATAATCACTGTTAAAAATGTAAAGGAAAGTTCCAGTAAACAAAACCCAGAGAAAGCAAAGAATGTGAAGGTAGTTTCTTAAACTATTTGTCGTCCCCTCTCTCTCTCTCTCTCTCGCCCTCTCTCTCTCTTCTCTCTGACTCTCTCTCTCTATGACTGAGTCTTTTCTCTCTCTCTCTCTCTCACACACACACACACATACACACACATATATATATAACTCCAGGAAAATATGGAATTAGCACTTCCAATAGATGAGTGAAACTATTTGGCGCACTTGGAGCGATCCCAACATTCCAAGTAACTTGGTTGGGAGGAGTTGGAGATCTCAGAAAGGATTGGGACAAGACAGACCACAAAAAAGTAAGACGTGAGATACAGACCTGCTGCCACTTGACCCCTTGCGACGATCAGCCGATAACACTGGTGTTATGATATTAATGAAGATGAAAATGATAATAATGAGACTAATTATTATTATTATTATTATTATTATTATTATTATTATTATTATTATTATTATTATTATTATTATTATTATCATGTTTCCAGGAATCTTTTAAATATTCTAGCAGATCTTGACAAACTTGTCAGGAATGGTCTCAGTTATTCCTCTAAGTTCCAATTCCTTCAGTATTTTTCCAAATTCTTGGGTCCCATTCTAAAGGCACCAACTACAATTGGTATCACCTTTTACCACCATGTTCCTCAGTTGTTTTAGATCTCTGACACGGTCCAAGTATTTGTCCATCTTTTTATGTCCTTTCATCTTCACCCTGTGATACGCATGGACAGTTAAGATCGGTGAACCACTTAACCTACCAGGGTAGTAATATCTCATCGACAGAGGATATGATATTAAACTGCATCTGACGGTGAGGTTCCACTTCTAGAGGTCTGGGGTGTGGAGTGTCCCTTCATTGCTATTACTCCCAGGTCCACTCTGACCTTGAGTGTTAGTACCTGTTAGGGTCCCATCTATGAGTTGAATAGAAAAAACGAGTTTAATATAATTGTGGTTAGAAAATGCCTTTAAACTTTACAAAATTTGAGTACCCACGAAGCATGAATACACCAAAACGTCTTCAGTATAAAATAACACAACAAGAGTTGACATGCCGTAAAATCCAACCACCCAACTATCTAATAGAAAGTGAAGTTAATGAACGCATAGGAAAGGCATGAACTCCTATAGATAGACTTTCAATCAGATGGATGGCTGACCTCACTGACAGGTTGAAACGGAAATTCTTCCAAGCTGTAGTTGTATCAGTGTTACTGTATGGCTGCACCACTTGGAGCCAAAAAAAATATCTAGAGAATATAATAGATGGAAGTTGCACAAGAATGCTGCGTGCGGTCTTTAAAAAAAATCATAGAAACAACACCCCACACGAAAATAGCAATTATCATATCACACAAATCATCGATGGACAAGACATGCTGCACACTGCCGGAGATGCAAGGACGGATTCATAAGTGACATTCTTCTGTGCAAACCAGAACAGAGACGTCATGTTGGGCTGTCCAGCAAGGATCTACATAGATCAGTTCTGTACGGACTCTGGATAATACACAGAGGACATTTCTAATGCATTCCTACATTAAAATCATTTCCTGCTGTAAAATAATTTCCAATGATCTCATAGTAAAATAATTTCCAATGCATTCCTATGAAAAAATAATTTCCAATAAAGTCCTATTGTAAAATCATTTCAAATTCATTCGTGTTTTAAAATCATTTTAAATGCATTCCTAAATAGTTCCCAATTCATTCGTATAATACAATCATTTGTAATGCATTCCTATAGTAAAATCCTTTCCAATTCATTTCTATAGTAAAACCCTTTCCAATTCATTCCTATAGTAAAGATCTTTCCAATTCATTCCTATAGTAAAATCCTTTCCAATTCATTCCTATAGTAAAATCCTTTCCAATTCATTCCTATAGTAAAATTTTTTCCAATTCATTCTATAGTAAAATCCTTTCCAATTCATTCCTATAGTAAAATCCTTTCCAATTCATTCCCATTCTATAGTAAATCCTTTCCAATTCATTCCTATTGTAAAATCCTTTCCAATTCATTCCTAAGTAAAATCCTTTGCAATCATTCTATAGTAAATTCTTTCCATTCATTCCTATAGTAAAATCTTTCCAATTCATTCTTATAGTAAAGTCCTTTCCAATTCATTCCTATAGATTCCTATGTAAAATTATTTCCAATTCATTCCTATGGTAAAATTATTTCCAATTCATTCCTATAGTAAAATCATTTCCAATTCATTCCTATAGTAAAATCATTTCCAATTCATTCCTATAGTAAAATTTTTTCCAATTCATTCCTATAGTAAAATTATTTCCAATTCATTCCTATAGTAAAGATCTTTCCAATTCATTCCTATAGTAAAATCATTTCCATTACATTCCAAAATAAAATCATTTCATTTACATTCCTATAGTAAAATAAAAATGCAATGCATTAATGTTGTAAAATAATTTCCATTGTGTTACTATCGTAAAATCATTTGCAATTCATTTGTATAGTAATAGGATTTCCAATGCACTCATTTAGTAAAATCATTTATAAATCATTCGTTTAATAAAGTCATTTTCAATGCATTCGTATAGTAAAATAATTCCCAATGTATTTCTATAGTACAATAATTTGCTATTTATTTCCATAGTAATAAAATTTTCAATGCATTTCTATTGTACAATAATATACCATTCATTTCTCTAGTTATATCCTTTGCAATGTATTCTTATAGTAAAATCATTTCCAATGCATTTTCATAGTAAAATCATTTCCAATGCATTTTCATAGTAAAATCATTTCCAATGCATTTTCATAGTAAAATTTATGTCCAATGCATTTTCATAGTAAATTAATTTCCAATGCATTTTCATAGTAAAATCATTTCCAATGCATTTTCATAGTAAATTAATTTCCAATGCATTTTCATAGTAAAATCATTCACAATGCCTTATTATCGTAAAATCATTACAATCCATTTCTATAGTAAAATGATTTCCAGTGCATTCCTATGGTAAAATAATTTAAAATACATTTCTATTGTAACATCATTTAAATGCATTAATACAGCTTTATGGACCATATCAGTAAGCTATGGTCCCTATATTACCCTGGTGACCCAGTAAAAATAGAGCCACTTGAAATGTATCATGGCCCATTTTGGACATATGTTGAGAAATATAAACTAAGGTGGTCCAAGTTACTCTGGCACGCTAATATAGGGTCCGTATTCCCCCCAACATTCAATCCCGAGCAGGATTCAGCACAAGCTCAATATTTCAGCGAAGTACAGCCGGTTTAGCTCAGTCGGTAGAGAATCCGA
>CM042180.1:31820467-31825467 GCA_023376005.1 Doryteuthis pealeii
TTTTGCGATAAACGGTTAATTTGCTCTACCAACGTATTGAGCACTTTATATGTGTCATTGTGAAACTTGCATCAACTAACCATTGTGACCTGTTTCAACGGTAAGTCACCTTTTCCACAATCTTCCCTGTGTGCGGACACAATCTTCTCTGTGTGCGGAAAATTTTCACAGAGATGAACTGACCGAAACACATGTTTAAGTGATATTGATTAAATTCATCTTTTATTATCTATTCTGTTCTTTCTTTTCCTTATTCATTCTTCCTCATATGTATATATATATATATATATATATATATATATATATATATATATATATATGTATGTGGGTACAAGGTGTGTCCAAAGAATATCGAGTTTTTTGTACTTTTTGACACACCTTTTATTTTGAAAAAATAATTATTTTTTCAGAATACAATGTGTGTCAAAAAGTTTAAAGCTGTATTCACAAAGATAGAAATGAAGAAAGAATGGAACGTTATTTTTTCAGAATACAAGGTGTGTCAAAAAGTACAAAAATGTCAATATGTTTTGACAAATCTTATATATATACATATATATATATATATATATATGTGTGTGTGTGTGTGTGTGTGTGTATGTATATATATATATATATATATATATATATATATATATATATATAATATATATATATATATATATTTACAAAGAGAACAACATATGTACAGGCAAAGATAAGAGATAGAAAAAACAATAAGTGGCCAATGCATATTTATACTTTGTTTCAGTATGACTTACGGAAAACGAATTAAGCAAATCATATGCTAGCATAAATGCAGACTGTGTTGATAAAAAAAATGGTACTAAACGTAGCAATGTGCCAATTCTACTATAAAAAAGATGTCAAAAAAAAAAAAACAGTTGTAATATATTTGTCTGTATTTCAAACAATACATAAATGTAATCTGATATCTTATATGATCCAACGAACAGGCACAATATAATATATATATATGTATATATATATATATGTGTGGGTGTGTGTGTGTCTTTGTATAATATATATATATATATTATATACATATATATATATAATTAATAGGAAAAACAGAGTGTTCCAAAAAAAGATGAATTTATTATGATGTTTTATGCCAAAGTTTTAAATCTTTCTTTTAAATATATATATAAATGTTGTTCTGGTTCCAACGGGAGAAAATTCAATATTTTATAAAAAAAAAAAAAGAAGGTCCGCAAAATGTATTTTGTTCTCAGAAAAAATTTGTTTAATTCTTTTTGTTTTACATATGCAACACGTGTTTCAGATCTTCTGGTATCTTCTTCAGGCTTTGGTTGATTTGTTGTTTTGTTTTGTTTTTTTACGCATATCAACCTCAGTGGGTCATTTAATGCCGATAAAGTTTTGAAATAAATCAATTCTTAATGGATAATACAATTTTTTTTATAAATACATTTTTCTATTCAACTCATAGATGGGATCCTAACAGGTACTACCACTCCGGGTCAGAGTGGACCAGGGAGCAATGGTGATGAAGGGTGCTCCACTTTCCCCAAACCTCCAAAACTGAACCTCACCATCAGATTGAGTTTAACGTCATTCCCAGGACATGTAGACCCGCAGCCACCGCCTTCTAGCACCCATATGATAAAAAGGGGTTGGGGCTTGCCATAAGGGCAATAAATCATATAGGTGCTAGGCTTGACGTGTCCAGCCGATTGATCGGAGGGGGCCCTTTGATTGATAATATGAAAATGAATTCTTACATACATGTGTATATATATATACATGAGTATTTCACTCCCTCTTTCTGTTTTTGTGGGAGTGGAAAGGAATTTCATTTTTAACATTAGTCTTTTAAACAGGTGTTTTTTTTTTTGGGGGGGGGCTTGCTAATAAATTCATTAGCTGAGTTTTATAACTTTTTTATTTCTTTTTTATTAGGGTTGTCTTGATAAAGTTCATCAGATGTTCATTTGTATATATATATATATATATATATATATATATATATATATATATATATATAATTAATAGGAAAAACAGAATGTTCCAAAAAAAGATAAATTTATTATGATGTTTATGCCAACGTTCAAATCTTTCGGTTTATGTAAAACCTTCTTCAGGGCAAACAATAAGATAAAAAGAAGAGAAAAATATTTTTTGTTGTTCAAACTGTGATGGATGTTTTTTAATGAATTGAGTTGGAAATGTGTTTGGAGAAAAGGGCTCATAACCTTTCATTGATCAGCGTTCTTTATACATACATACATACATACATAGATACATATATATATATATATATATATATATAATATATATATATATATATATATGTATGTATGTATATATATATATATGTGTTACAGTATGGCCATATATATATATATATATATATATAATATATATATATATATATATATATATATATATAATATACCAAGCGTGTTGGTAGATCCTTGCGGAGAGAAAAAAACCAGCAGAAAGTTTGATTGTAAAATATACTACCAAACATCAACCAGAAAGAAAAACATTTTGAAAAAAAAAGAAAAGACCAAGATATTCGTACCAACAAAAAATAATCTATTGGTACAGTATTTGGCCAAAAGAAAAAACAATTTATATGTATATATATTGTATAGTAAGAACTATATTAACATTCAATAGAACCGCCACGGAGTAGGTATGGTGAGAGTCGTGATGACGAATGAGTGGTTGTGTTTACAAGAGTAGTTGTGCTGATAGCAACTCGAACTGGTTACGACGTGAGGGTGATTAGGGGTATGTGTGGGTTAGGACGCAGTAGATTGAGATAATTGATGAGATCAAGAATCTAATGATGGGTCGGACAGGCCTACTATTGATGGGTCGGGACTTGTCATTGGGGAGGCGCTGCAGAGCGTCAGGTGTAGAGTGCGAAGGTTAGAGTGGATGAGGTTAGCGTGGGATAACGCAGTGTAGAGAGGTGTGTAGGCGTTATGGGCTCTTTGGGCGGGTCGCGTGTGCTGCGAGAGCGTGTGTTCACTTGATGTAGAGTTTCTGTGTGATAGCTAGTTTGTGGGATCTATATATGATAATCAGCGAATACCCCTGCGCGACACTGTTTCTGAATCTGTGTCGTTCGTTCAGAGCGATGGTGAAGATATTAGTTGTTGGTTTGGGCTACTGAGAAGTATGGTGTCGCGATGGATGTTGAAGTGTGGTCCTGTGTTTGCACACAGCTTTACATTTATAGGGTTTCGTATGGCTGTGTAAATCAAGTGATTGAGAGTCGCTCGTTAGTAAGGGTTGATTTCAGTAGTCCCTGCCGCGCTGCGATTCGTATTAAGACAGACCATTGTAAGTGGCGTAAAATAGAAAAGTGTGGCAGGGTGGAAGGACGCATGAGGAGTGGCACGAGACGAGATCAACCTATCCAGAAAAATGCGGAACAATGATTCCTGCCCAGAAAATACTAACCTCAACTGTTGGAAAAGAAAGATATCCAACAAGGATCACGCCAACGAGGCACCGGGTGTCGCATATACGTAGAGGATTAAAAGCAATTAAAAAAAAGAATTGGCTGAGGAAAAATACATACGATATCGTCTACGAGACCTTTCTTTAGTGTTTGACGGGGAGAGAGGTGAGGATTAAATGTTGCTTCTGACTGCGCTGTGTGGGGTGGAGAACGGGAGGGAGAAGGAGGGAAATATTATAATGTGTGGATGCGTAATATCGAGTAATCATATCATTATTTGCTAGTTAATATAGATAATAATATATAATCATGATATAAGGAGAGAGAGAGAGAGAAAGAAGAGAGATCCAAGGACGATGCAATTCTACTAGAGTAAGAGAGTGACTCTTCAGTGTTATTGAACACATCTGATCTAAGAGATGAAAACTATTATCAGGAAAGCCTGAAGTCAGTTGTAGATTGGGTTCGTAGCATTCCTTACACACATTATTTCCTATTGACTGTGCCAAAAAGTAATATATATATATAATATATATTATAATATATATATATATATATTATGGTGTGTGTGTGTGGGGTATAAACATGCGTATCTTGTTGTCTGAATTATATAGATTAGTTTATTTTCTGATTAGTATGTATACCGATTTTTAATTACTGATAAAATACAAATCAAAAGAAATACTATATTGACTGTGGCCATTTAGATCTACAAATTAAGATATAATTAAAATAAGTGTAATCTTTTATGTGTTTCTCATTTAATTTCATAAGTCTTTCTAATTTAATATATTTATTACTTAAAGCTGAACTACTAACGCCCAGCGGAGGGTGTGTTTCTTGCTAGTATATCTTATCTTATTATAATGGGGATTGTGTGTTTTCCTGCCTGTAACCGAAACTATATTACTAGTACGGTCACAATTCACATAGTTATTTACATCACATTCTCCATGATTTGATTTAAACCTCAATTATTATAAATTATCTACATTATTAATACTATTGACCATATCCACATACTAATAACATGCAATTGTATTTACATATACAACAAAATGGCAGTTTTGCAGTGTGAATGGGAAGGCTAATTTACATATTAATATTAAAAATGTGATTTTAATAAATATTGCTTAGTATATTGATTTTTAATTGTTTGGTTTTATCTTAATGAATATTATACAAGTCTTGGGATAATCTTAAAAGAAATCCATTAACAATATTAACTGTAATTCTATTCTTTACTTTATTACTTATTCTATTCTTTACTCTTTATCCTAATTTAACTAAATAGTTAAATTATGAAAATTTGCAATGAAAGACGGAGTGAAGAAAAAGCAAGTTTTAGTTGTTCCCTCTCTGTTTCAAACTTTTTATCGGCATATTGGTTTCATTAGCCTTTTTAAGTTAACATATTTTATTACATTAAAATTTAAATTCTTGCACCCGGAGGGTGCATATATTGCTAGTATATATATGATTCTGAGTTGTGGTGTCTATGTTTTGATTGTAAAATATCTATGAAAGGTAACACTCGATAAATATAGATTGTTATTAGAAA
>CM042180.1:31830467-31837967 GCA_023376005.1 Doryteuthis pealeii
AATTGCGTCATCTACAATTGGTATCCCTGGAATAAGTAACCAATAGGCACACCAGCTGGTAGCTGTTTTGAAAAAAACACCTTTTCCTTTCACCGTAAACTCCCAGTTGTTTGTTTACAAACAACAGACGATTTTTTTTGCATAAGAATTTCACTATAATATTTTTAAAAAGTTTTTTCATGTATATTTACAACCCAAAGGCACATTTTTATACTAAAATAGTTTTCGTTTTAATTAAAAAAAAAATAGTTATTTCATGTTGTTGTTGTTGTTGTTGTTAATTTCAGTATTTTAAAAAAATTATAAAACTTTAAACGAAAGACACACTTTGATATTAGAATAGTTTTTATTCAATCAGAAGAAAAATGCAGATATTTTTATTCAAATAAAAATATTTTTTATTTACAAAATATTTTTTATGTTTACTTAAATAAAAAGATGAAATGGTATCACACAATTTATAAAGTTTATTTTCCATCCGCCTCTCTTACTACAAGCGGAAGTGTACGGTGAAAAGCAAAAGGTGTTCTTTTCAAAACAATTACCAACTGGGGTTGGGGTGCCTATTGGATACTTGGTCATTATTATTATTATTATTATTATTATTATTATTATTATTATTATTATTATTATTATTATTATACTTTTTGGGCATTTGTATTGGTAAACTTCAATGACTTGCATGGTTCCCATTAAATAATTTCCCCACACAGTTGTTATTTTCTCTTGTACGCCTTCGTTACTATTTTATTATATTCCCTGATGTCATTATTATTATTATTATTATTATTATTATTATTATTATTATTATTATTATTATATTATACTTTTTGAAAATTTATATTGCTAAACTTCAATCATTTGCATAGTTCCCTTTTAGATCGTTTCCCCATCCGATTATTCTTTTCTCCTGTACGCCTTCGTTGCTATTCTATCATGTTTATTGTTGTGATTATTATTATTATTATTATTATTATTATTATTATTATTATTATTATTATTATTTCATTTATTTTTTTAAATTTATATTCGCAAACTTCAATTATTTGCATAGTTCTCTTTAGATCATTTCCCCGCCCAGTTGTTCTTTTCTCGTGTACGCCTTCGTTACTATTTTATTATATTCCCTGATGTCATTATTATTATTATTATTATTATTATTATTATTATTATTATTATTATTATTATTATAAACATTCTTTGTTTTCTGTGTTAGTTTTGTGTTAACTGCCACATTGTTGGCGGCAAATCTCAGATATCTTAACAAACAGCTGACTCTTCTCGTCGGTGGTAGACTGTAGTTGCACCCCTTTCCCACCCGGTGACCAAAAAACCGAATTTATTTGCACCCAGATGCATGCTTGACAAATTTTCTTGACACCCACCAAATACATTTGCTTTTTTTTATCTTATCCTGGCACAAATGTCAATCTTATAAAAAAAAACCTATTTTAAGATGCTTAATTTATAATAATTATCTATCTTATTATAATGGAGATTGTGGGTTTGTCTGTCTGTAACCGAAACTATATTACTAATCAAGTCACAATTCCTTTTGTTATTTATACCACATTCTCCATGATTTTATTTTTAATTTAAACTTCAATTATTAATAAAATTATTTTACATCATTAAGACTGTTGACCATATCTACAAACTATTAACATGCAATTGTATTTATATATACAACAAAATAGTGGTTTACAGTGTGAATGGGAAGGCTAATTTGCATATTGATCTTAAAAATTTGATTTTAATGAATATATGCTTAGTATTATGGATTTCTAATTGTTTGGTTTTATCTTATTGAATATGAGCAAAAATCTTGGGATAAATCTTAAAAGAAATCCATTAACAAGAAGAAATAACTGTAAATTTATTCCTTACTTCCTATTTTAACTAAAGAGTTAAATTAGGAAAATTTACCACTGATAGACGGGAGTAATGGTAAATGATGGAAGAGTTAGTTTCGAAGTTGTTCTATTTTTCAATCATACCCCCTCTGTTCCAAATCTTTTTATCTGCATACTTATTCAGTTTCATTAGACTTTCTAATTTAATATGATATTTTATTATATTAAAACTTAATACTTGCACCCGGAGGGTGCATATATTTGCTAGTATATATAATAGATATTCGATCACTTTTTGTCTGTAACCGAAACTATGTCACTGTTTACGTCACAATCATGTCAGGAATGATGTAAGATAATGAGTATAAAATAATGACTAGTATTATCTGCGTTATTCGGACTATTGTCCCCATCTTCATTGTTACTTGTACAACGTTTCGGCCGATATTGCGGCTTCTTCAGGTATTTCTTGTCGGACTCGGGAACCTTGTCGGACTCGGGAACCTTCTTTTCGAACTCGGGAACTTTCTTGTCGTATTCGGGAGCCATCACGGAACTTTGAACCTAACCCTTTACTTAGTAGCTCATCAGGTTAGATCATTGCCCTGATGAGCTACTAAGCGAAACTGTTAGTAGGTATATCTGACTCATTACGTTTAACTTTATATATATATATATATATATATATATATGATTACGTATATATTAACTAAGAAGTATACGTGAGCCCCACTACAACATATATTATATATATATATATATATATATATATATATATATATATGTGTGTGTGTGTGTGTGTGTAAATAAATAAATAAACATATATATATGTATATATAAATATATAAATGAATAAATATATATGTATATATAAATAAATATATATATATAAGAATACACATATATCAACTAAGAAGCATACGTGAATCCCACTACAATATATATATATATATATATATATATATATATATATATATGTATGTATGTATATGTATGTATGCATGTATAAATAAATAAATAAAGTAAACAAATATATGTATATATGAATAAATAAATATATATATATATATATAAATAAATACGTATATATAAATAAATTTATGTTTATATAAATAACTAAATATATACATAAATAAATTAAAAAAACAATATATATATATATATATATATATATATATATATATATGCGTAAAATTTCATTTTCTGTCAATTTTAGTGTAGTAATTGAAGCTCCCACTTTAAAATGAATGACTTATGGTCGCAGATGTACGTTTTACGGTTCTTGCAGTAAATCCCCTTTGCCATACCCCTACTCCTCCTCGCGTCTCAAAACTAAAGGTTCACGAAGGCAAATTTGACATTCCACGAATCACTAGGCAGAATTCTTCGTTGATTGTGAGGTGGCTTCAGCTGTTGGGCTTGAACATGCCATAACCTTTTGACAAATCTCGACAATTTTGACGTAATTTGAACCCGTATTCGCCGGGAGGCCAACGAAGCGCTTCGTAGAATTGACCTAGAAATTAACAGTGGATATGAGCCGCCAGCTTTGCTCTTATAATTGTGTACCCGTATTCTTCCACTGATTTGGTTTCGTTTTTGTTTAATGGCATATAAAGCTTCGTGGGTTATTTAATGCCAATACATCCTTGTAGAAGATCAGTAGTGTTAATAGACAATAAATAATTGACTAGCAGTGGGTATGAGCTTATATTGTATACCCGTATTCTTCCCTTGGTTGGGCTTGATTTCTTTTTTGTTTAATGACATATAAAGCTTCGTGGGTTATTCAATGCTTGGCCATCCTTGTAGAAGATCAGTAGTGATACTAGACAATAAATGATTGACTTAGAAATTAACAGTGGATATGAGCCGCCAGCTTTGCTCTTATAATTGTGTACCTGTATTCTTCCCTTGTTTGGTTTTTTTTTTTTAATGACATATAAAGCTTCGTGGGTTATTCAATGCTTGGCCATCCTTTAGAAGATCAGTAGTGTTACTAGACAATCTTAGAAATTAACACTAGAGATGAGCCGCCAACATTTCTCTTTATAATTGTGTACTCGTATTCTTCCACTGATTTTTTTTTAATGGTATATAAAGCTTTGTGGGTTATTCAATGCTTGGCCATCCTTGTAGAAGATCAGTAGTGTTACTAGACAATAAATGATTTACTTAGAAATTAACAGTGGATATGAGCCGCCAGCTTTGCCCTTATTATCGTGTACCCGTATTCTTACACTGATTTGGTTTCTTTTTTGTTTAATGGCATATAAAGCTTCGTGGGTTATTCAATGCTTGGCCGGGATTCCTGATAAACCGAATTATATTTAAGGTTATGAACCAGTCCATCTGGTAGAGTGATAGAGGGGTGCTAGCTACTCTCCATCTACTATTTGGTTTTTAATAAATACGTGTGAAATTCAAAAAGTATCCATATTGTTGTTTTATGGAAGCCGAGCTCATCGTGAATGATTTGAAAGGCAGAAATAGAAGAAATAAGAAATAAGAAATTTATTTATCAATAGTAGGTACAAGTTATAAAGAATAAGTAAAACTTTATTTTTGTTAAACTACTATTGAAGGGAGGCCATGCCTAATAGCGTGAAGCTAAGCCCATGGACATGACCACCCTTGGACGCTCACAGGAAACAATACAACACACACCAGACAACACAAACATATAGATATATATATATATCATGAGATAGCTGTGTGAGAATCTAAATGCAAATCTGTTGTTTATAAGAGGCAATAAAATGCTTTTTCAAAAGTTTTTTAAGGACAAAATAATTTACCGAAACAAGCTTCACCTTTTCCTCCTTTTCTTCATCAAACAATACCGACTGAACAGTGTTCCAAGAATTAAGTGCATTAAAACGAATCTAATTATGCCCAAAACTAACCGTGTTGATGATAGGGAAATTAAACAAAACAGTTTTGTCAGCACGAGTGACCTGAGCATGGGTGAAGTCAACTGCAAAAGCATTCTGAACAATGACTAACCTACAAACAACAAGCTACCTCATCAATGATAACCCACCGGTTCGCCAAAACAATCTCTCAAGATTTTTTAATCTTGAACTCAATTTCTTTTGTGGATCATTCCACCTTGACGATACAACAAATTGCCATTATCCGAAACGGTTGGAACTAATTCTTTTATTCATTGCTCTAAGAACCCGGGGTTCCAGACAAACCAAATTCCTGGGCTCAGCTGATCGTACCCCGACGTTTAAAAGGTTTCTTCTGTTCAGGTGTTCAACTGTTTTGATTAAACTGAAAGCTGAATACGCTTGAGTTAAGAAGATATTGTAAATATCCTGGCTTAACGATTTGATCTTTTCTTTTGGGCTTATTCCACTTTATACATTATTAAATTTTAATATACTTTATATATATATATATATATATATATATATATATATATATATATATATATATGTATGTATATATGTTATATATATATATATATATATATATATAATATATATATATATATATAGTATCCGATTGCCGTTTTAACTTTTGCGTCGCTCGGAGTGGCGTCTGTAAATAATCCAAAAGTGCTCAATATATTAAAAATATAGAACAGTAATAATACTAATACTATTATTGTTAGATGGAAAATAAAGGTCTACCTTGGTTTCAATCAATCAATCAATCAATCAATAATATATATATAATATATATATATATATATATATATATATATATATATATTTGTGTATTTTGACAGCATTTTTTCTTTTAAACATATTGTGTTAAACTGTACAGACACTTCTTGTCGGACGAGTTTTTGTTCGATCCTTTCTAATTTTCGGGCCATCATTTTGGTGTTAGGGTGGAACTGTTGTAGCAGTCCACCAAAGGTTTCCTTACGAGCGCTTTTGGCTATACAATTAATATCCGAAACGGTTGGAACTAATTCTTTTATTCGTTGCTCTAAGAACACGGGGTTCCTGACAAACCAAATTCCTGGCTCAGCTGATCGTACTCCGACGTTTAAAGGTTTCTTCTGTTCAGGTGTTCAACTGTTTTGATTAAACTGAAAGCTGATACGCTTGAGCTAAGAAGATATTGTAAATATCCTGGCTTAACGATTTGATCTTTCCTTTAGGGTTTATTCCACTGGGTGTTATGATCTTACTCTTATAAAGCCAACACGAGAAGGGCGTCTCAGCATGCGGTAATTTTTAACGAGCTATTCGAGCAGGCTATTAATACAGGATAGGGTTTCGATTCTCACTGAGAGACCAACATATGTAGCCTTGAGCCGAAATATGCTACACTCTGTAAAGAGCACTAAAATATGTGTACAATGTATTATACCACACGCACACATCTGAATAGATTATCTTATTATAATGGAGATTGTGTGTTTTTCTGTCTGTAACCGAAACTATATTCCTACTCAAGTCACAATTCTCTTAGTTATTGACATCACATTCTCCATGATTTTATTTTTATCTAAACCTCAATTATTAATAAAATTGTTTTACATTATTAATACTGTTAACCATATCTACATACAGACAACATGCAATTATATTTATATATACAACAAAATAGCGGTTTACAGTGTGAACAGAAATGCTAATTTGCATATTGATATTAAAGATGTGATTTTAATAAATATGTGCTTAGTATTATTGATTTCTAACTGTTTGGTTTTATTTTAATGAATATAAGCAAAAATCTCTTCAATGAATCTTAAATGAAATCCATTAACAAGAAGAAATAACTGTCATTTTATTCTTTACTTCCTCTTATAACTAAATACTTAAATTAGAAAAAACAACAATGAAAGACAAGAGTGATGGAAGAGTAAGTTTCAGTTGTTCCATTTTTTATTATACTCCCTCTGTTTCAAATCTTTTTATCTGTATTCTTATTTAGTTTCATTAGCCTTTCTAATTTAATATAATATTTTATTACATCAAAACTTAAATACTTGCACCCGGAGGGTGCATATATTTGCTAGTACTTTATAAAAATCATATCAATTTGATTTTTGTATTGTCTAATTTTCTTATAAGAAAATTAGACAATACAATATATATATATATATATATATATATATATATATATATATATATATATATATATATATATAAAAGGGCAGTTGTGTGTATTTGTATGTTCGGGGGAAACTTCGAAAACAAACAATTAACGACAAAGTAAATATATATATACACATTAAATATCGCAAGGGCTTGATTTTTGAGCTAAAATAATAGAGATTTTATTTATATTCGTCAAGATAACTAGAAAAATAAAATTTCAATGATAACAGGATTGATATATATATATATATATATATATATATATATATATATATATATATATTATATATATATATCATAGATAATAAAGTAGAGCAAATAATAAAGATAAATCTAATGAGTCAGACGAACCTACTAAAAGTTTTGCTTAATGCTCTTCAGGTCTGAGATCTGACTCTCAGATCTCAGCCCTGAAGAGCATTAAGCGAACCTTTTAGTAGGTTCGTCTGACTCATTAGATTTATCTTTATTATTTGCTCTACTTAGGTATTGAGCACGTTTTACTTATTAGCTTTTGTCTCCTGGCGGGTTTGTATGAATATATATATCTATATATATATATATATATATATATATATATA
>CM042180.1:31840467-31852967 GCA_023376005.1 Doryteuthis pealeii
TACTTTTCATAGATGTGTATGTGTTTTTGTATATATATATATATGTATTTTCTTCTGTATCATAAAGTTAAACTTAATTGTTTTTTCTCTATTTACTTTTACAGATTCTTCAGCCGGGAATGTGCTCTCGTTGTCTGCTGGTGGAATTCTAGCTAGTACCTTAATTCCTGCGAGACCAAAGTCTGCTACAAAGCAATTCCTCGTGCCTCTACGACTGACATTCTTGACTGGATTCTTTTTTATTATCCTGAGTGTTTCTCATGAAAGGAAAAGTTCAACTCAATAATTAGAGCATTACGGAATCTTTGATAAATCCATCCTCTTGGCGCTAAATAATCTTCTTGCTACATTTTGGAATAATGCTGTTCTAAGCTAAGCTTAGTAAACCTCACTTTAACTTTAACTCAAGTGTGTATCTTCATTTATAAACTGAAGAAACATTAATTGAACTCTTCAACGTTGGAGATCCAAAAGTGTTGATTAATATATTAAAAAATCGGCGGTAACAGTTGATCAAATTACTGTTAATTTATTTATTGTTAACAAAAAAGAAAGAAAATAAATAATAAACATAAATAAGATTCAATTTACGAATCTCTAATAAACAAAACAGTCATATTAATTCGTAACTATGGTTCCTGAACAGCACAGTTTAATGGACGGAGACTCGATGACCCTCAGTGGTCATCATCACCACAACAACAACCATCACCATCATCATCATCATCACCACCACCATCAACAACACCCCTCCCACCAGCAGCACCCCCAACAGCATCACCAACAAGACATGTCGCTGGAAGACGAAAAAGAAAAACTCCGTCTCCAACGTAAAAGGGGTTACGCCAAGAATAACGGCCAATGTGGAACCGGTGGAGGTATGATCCCCAGTGGAGATCTTGAACTCAGCCCAACAGACAGTCTTCAGCAGTTGACCAGCCCTGGGGCTCAAGTCGGCGGTAATAACAATAACAACCTTAACACGGCTAATGGTAACGCGGGCGGTAATAGCGCCGCGGCTGCTGCGGCCGCGGCGGTCCAGGCAGCGGCTATGCGTAAAGCCCGACGGAAAAACCCGCAGAGTTTGGAAGAGATTCAAAACCAGAGAGTTCTGGCTAACGTCCGGGAGCGCCAGCGCACACAATCCCTCAACGAGGCGTTTGCCCAGCTGCGAAAAATCATTCCAACTTTGCCCTCTGACAAACTAAGTAAAATCCAGACCTTAAAACTAGCCGCTCGCTACATAGACTTTCTTTACCAAGTTCTTCGCAGTGACGACACGGACAGCAAAATGGCTTCGTGTAGTTACATGGCTCACGAAAGACTCAGTTATGCTTTTTCCGTGTGGAGAATGGAAGGTGCTTGGTCCATGGGAAGTCACTGAACTTTTACAAAAACTGGACATGTAACATAAAAAAAAACCACTGTCGCCAATCATCGTTTAAAAAAACAACAGAACTATATACACCCTTTTGCAAATTAATTGAAACAAAACGAAAAATCCCGTTGTTATTATTATAATATCCACGATCTCTGTATTGTTTACCAGTGTGTTCGTGCAGCGTTACAATTTTAGTACGCATCCTGGGAGTAATGTCCATCGCAGACAATGGCCGTCGGACAACTATTCAACCGAGACCATTGTGTCTGGCGTGATAAAAAAAACTGATGCAATCACGCAATGACGTAATATTTTTCAAAGCCAAACAAATTTCATTATATACCCCCAAAATAGATTTGTACTGCTGCACACCACTGTAGATAACCTAAGCTGAGGAGAAAATATAAATCGATTATAGCGTGTTACTCCAGTGGGTCTAAAACTGACCGTGTGGTGAAAGAAAGGTGAACTAAAGCAGCTGTTTCAATTAATTTGGACAAGAGTGTAATAGATAAAAAGACGTACGTATTTGAAATTGCTGTACGTATTTGAGACAACGTTCCTAAACTAGATCGATATCTGTATATTGATAAAAGATGATCTAAATGATTGAGCTCTACTGATTTTAAGAATCGAACTCGAAGAAAAATCGATATATCTAACGGTATATCGATTTATCAGAATTTTTTCATATTTATTTTTTTAACGACACTTGTTGGCGAGCTAAAGTTTGTTATTCGCCAGTCGGGGTTCGAATTCTCCTGCCAAAGAAATTGTGAACGAAAAAAAAAAAATGTGTACAGACTTTAAAGTTATCGAATCACAATCCCTGACGTTTAGGGGTCAATACTGGGATTGAACCGCTGGGGGAGAAAGAGGGTCTATAATTTCATTCTGATAAGGGGTCGAGGAAGCAAAGAAATACTTTTTAATCTTTATAGGAGGCACAGCAAGATTGATACAAAAGAAAAGGCATTAATTCATTATATATATATATATATATATATATATATATATATATATATATATATATATATATATATATGTATATATATATAGTATATATATATGTATATGTGTGTGTGTGTATATAGAGAGAGAGAGAGAGAGAGAGAGAGAAGAAGAGAGAGTGAGTGAGTGAGTGTGTATGAGTGATTATGTGTGTGTATGAGTGTGTGTGTGTGAGAGAGAGAGAGAGAGAGAGAGAGAGAGAGAGAGATGGAGAGAGAGAGGGGGTGAGTGAGTGCGTATAAGATAGAAAGAAAATAGAAGAGAGAGAAAACAGAGAGAGAGAGAGAGAGAGAGCAAGAAAGAAAGAAAGAAAGAGAGAAAGAAAGAGAGAATGACAGAACATTAATGAAAGAGAAAAAGGATAAATTGAAAGAAAGGGAGAAAGTAAGAAAGAAAGAACAAAAAATAGAAAATTAATGAAAGAATGAAAGAGAAAACAAGAAAAATTTAAAGAAAGAAAGAAAGAAAGAAAGAAAGAAAGAAAGAAGATAATAAAAAGAAATAAGTGAAAATGAAAGAAAGAAAAAAGAAAAGAAAGAAAGATAATAAAAAGAAATAAGTGAAAATGAAAGAAAGAAAAAGAAAGAAAGAAAGAAGATAATAAAAAGAAATAAGTGAAAATGAAAGAAAGAAAAAAGAAAGAGAAAGAAAGAAAGAGAACTTGAATTTGTTAATCAGTCTTTTTGTCTATTTATTCTTATATGTCGTATCATAACCACCCCCAACCCCCAACACCATAAATCTCACCACTTCCGGTTTTGTTCGCCTTAATTTTTTTCCCTTCAATGTTCAGATTATAACATTTTTATTTTATTTATATTTAAACTATCAATAATCAAAAAATATATTTATACACACTATCTTCTATAGTTTTCTAGAAAGTTTTCTGGGTGAGCGAAATCATTGGCTTTTACCAAAGATAAACAATCCGATCTCTGTAGATCAGCTATGGGTCACATGCGGCCCGAGGGCCACAGGAAGTGCTTTCTGAAAAGCCCGGCTAAGACTTCAATATTTTTAAATTGAAAATAACTTTTTTTTTATCGAAGGGAAAAAACAGCAATAACTTTTTCTCGCATGTTTGTTACTAATGAACAGCGTGTTCGATCCTCACAATTCATCCCTGGAAGGCAAGGTAAGAGTGAGGTCAAGCGATGTCACTCATCCTTCAAGGCCGTGGGCTGCACTAATCGCCATTATGTTTCTACAATACCTTATATAAGTATTAGGGATCCAATAATTATGTAACATTTAGGGCGTGCCATCGTAGTGTAATGGTTAACAAGCTAGTCTCGTAGACCCATTTATACTGCATAGCGATTTCGCGGGATGTCTTATATACATCCTAACATCTGCAAACGAGTTGGATAAAAAGGGCGTCCCTTCATGACGTAAACGTCGGTTAGCAAGCCTTGTAGATATATAACTACTGAATTGCGCGTTCGATCCTCGCTGGATGTACCATATTCGTGACCTTGTGTCACATCCTAGCCGTGGTGAACGGGCTGGTTAAATAAATTCTATGAATAAATGTAAAAGTTTAATGACCCTTTACAAAATTATAGACAGTATTGATTTGAAATATTCTCCCAAAAATTGTGCCTTGTCCTCTCTTGAAGAAATACGCAACAAAAATCATGAAATATAATTATCGTAAATTGTAATTACAATTATCGAAAAAATTCAATTTTTTCGTAAATTAAATTTGAATTTTAAAAATTATTTCGATAATATTTAAAATTACTGAACATTTATATTCCTCCGTCCAAAATTCAATTTTGAGATAATTCAATTAATCATTTTATATTTTAATTGATTGAATTTAATCATTTTTGTTCTTAATTTTTTTTTACTCCACCTCACATTCAGAATGCACTTATAATAAAAGCATAATGCAAAGAAAATATTCTCTCCAAAAACGTGCCTTGTCCTCTCCTGAAAAATACGCAGCTAGAATCATAATATATAATTATCGCAAATTACAATTATAATTATCGAAAAGAAAAAAAAAAGAAAAAATTCAGTTTTGTCACAATTTGAATTTGAATCTGAATCCGATTTTGAAAATTATTTCGATAATATTCAAAATTATTTAAAATTTATACTCCTCCGTCCAAAATTACATTTTAGGATAATTCAAATAATTATTTTATATTTTAATTGATTGAATTTAATAATTTTTTCATTTTCTTTCTTTTTTTTTTTTTTTTTTAACCCCACCTCACATTCAGAATGCACTGAAAATCAAAACATAAAATGAAGAAAATATTTTCCCAAAAATTATGCCTTGTCCTGTCTTAAAAAATATGCAATTCATATTTTCCGTCCAAAATTACATTATAACATAATTCAAATAATTATTTTAATTGATTAAATTTAACTTTTTTTTTTTTTACCTCAGCTCACATTCAGAATGCACTGAAAATGAAAACTTAAACCAATGAAAATATTTTCCCAAAATTGTGCCTTGTCCTCTCTTCAAAAATACGCAACAAGAATCGAAAAATATAATTATCTTAAATTACAAATACAATTATCGAGAAAAAATTCAATTTTTTTGGCAATTTGAATTTTAATCCTATTTTTTTTAAAATTATTTCGATAATATTAAAAATTACTGAAAATTCCTCCGTCCAAAATTACATTTTGAGATAATTAAAATAATTATTTCATATTTTAATTGATTAGATTCAATCTATTTTTTTTTCATTTTTTTTACCCCGCCTCACATTTAGGATGTACCGAAAATTTCCCCAAAAAATATGCCTTGTCTCCTCTCTTGAAAATTACGCAATTTATATTCCTCCGTCCAAAATTACATTTTAAGATAATTCAAACAATTATTTTATATTTTAATTGATTGAATTTAACCATTTTTTTTTACCCCACCTCACATTCAGAATGCACTGAAAATACAAACATAAACCAAAGAAAAAAAAAATTATGACATCTAGTCAAACGGTATTTTTTGCAGATACATTTTGTCTAACTTATTGTACATATATAGAGTTTTGTCTCGTTTGTAAAATATAATTTTAATTATAATGATATTAATAAAAACTTACTATGCTGTAATTTTTTTTGGAAGAAAAATTATCTTTCACTGGAGTTTGAAAGATGAACTTTATGAACAACAACAACAACAACAAAAAGAAAACTAATAAAATGAACATTATTATAATTTGTCAAACGTATTGGGTCATGTGACCAATCGCGGATGGCAGTAGAACTTTTTTTTTTTTTAGAAAATGTTATAACAAACGAAACACAATGTAAATAAATAAATATATATATATATTTTGGATATGCAACCTTTGTTTTTGTTGTTTTTATCATTTTATTTTTATGTGCGTGTGTTTGTAAAAAGAAACAAAAAAAAAGCATAATACCGTATGTATGTATTTATGAATCCACCGGACGAACAGGATGCGACACAAGGTCAATTTTTTTAAGCGGAGTTCACCAGTTTTGAATTCAGAGTTCTCCTTCTCCTAAACCAGTTGTCGTACTAAGGCTGAATAGCCTATCCTGCCCTAGACCAGTTGTCGTACTAAGGCTGAATAGCCTATCCTGCCCTAGACCAGTTGTCGTACTAAGGCTGAATAGCCTATCCTGCCCTAGACCAGTTGTCGTACTAAGGCTGAATAGCCTATCCTTCCCTAGACAAGTTGTCGTTCTAAGGCTGAATAGCCTATCCTGCCCTAGACCAGTTGTCGTACTAAGGCTGAATAGCCTATCCTGCCCTAGACCAATTGTCGTACTAAGGCTGAATAGCCTATCCTACCCTAGACCAGTTGTCGTACTAAGGCTGAATAGCCTATCCTGTCCTAGACCAGTTGTCGTACTAAGGCTGAATAGCCTATCCTGCCCTAGACCAGTTGTCGTACTATGGCTGAATAGCCTATCCAGCCCTAGACCAGTTGTCGTACTAAGGCTGAATAGCTTATCATGCCCTAGACCAGTTGTCGTACTAAGGCTGAATAGCCTCTCCTGCCCTAGACCAGTTGTCGTACTAAGGCTGAATAGCCTATCCTGCCCTAGACCAGTTGTCGTACTAAGGCTGAATAGCCTCTCCTGCCCTAGACCAGTTGTCGTACTAAGGCTGAATAGCCTATCCTGCCCTAGACCAGTTGTCGTACTAAGGCTGAATAGCCTATCCTGCCCTAGACAGTTGTCGTACTAAGCTGAATAGCCTATCCTGCCCTACCAGTGTCGTACTAGGCTGAATAGCCTATCCTGCCCTAGACCAGTTGTCGTACTAAGGCTGACCAGTTGTCCCTACCCTAGACCAGTTGTCGTACTAAGGGGTCTACTATTCATCCACAGTTGAAGGGAGAACAGTTGGATTCATAATTCTCCCAAATGTATTAGTGCCAAATAAGATGAGATCATTATCAAAACCTATAAATGGCACACGAAAAATATCCTCCAGCATCCAAATGTTACATAATTATTAGAATCCTAATATTTATGTACAGTAGTGTAGAAACCAAAATGGCTGTTATAAGTTCAGTCGGCGGCCTTGAAGACTGAATGACAAGGCTTGACCTCAGTCCTGATCCTCCTTCCGGTGGATACCGTGAGAATCGGTGGAGAAGACCCTCTTTCGGTTTAGATTAGAAAGAGATGTTTTAGTCAGATCGACCAACGTCGTTATGCACGGTGCCGACTCTATCTGCGCAGTCTGGTGGGGATTTCAGAATAAAATATGATCTAAGTTAAATCGAAGTCTTGTGTTATGATCTAAAAACTACCAATGACACAGGGATTCTGATAAAGAGAAATCCCCAATGGAAGACCAGACACGAAGTCCCCAACACAAAGTCCAGATGCTAGAAGAATAGAAGTAAGAAAGGAGAAAGAGAGTATACAACACAAAGTTGGTTCCAGACTCAAAAGACCGTTACAATTTGAATAAGTATTGCTAGTTTTATTCCTAAACCAATTAAGAGAAGATATCCTCCAGCATCCAAAGTTGGTTCCAGACTCAAAAGACCAAAGTGTACCAGCTCACTCAACATCAGCGGAACATCAACCAAACAACCAGATTCGAGCTTCTCGAAATAAAACAGGAATATAGATAAATGTACCACGATTATTGTTACTGACACGTCATCACTCTATTCCAAATGGGGCCGTTACAATATGAATAAGTATTGCTAGTTTTATTCCTAATCCAATTAAGAGAAGATATCATCCAGCATCCAAAGTTGGTTCCAGACTCAAAAGACCAAAATGTACCAGCCCACCCAACATCAGCGGAACATCAACCAAACAACCAGATTCGAGCTTCTCGAAATAAAACAGGAATATAGATAAATGTACCACAATTATTGTTACTGACACGTCATCACTCTATTCCAAATGGGGGCCATTACAATATGAATAAGTATTGCTAGTTTTATTCCTAAACCAATTAAAACAAGATATCATCCAGCATCCAAAGTGTAAAGTTTTTAAATGCCATCCTTGGCCAGTTGAAAAGGGCTTAAAGAAAGTCCTGTGTTATGGAATCCTTTGGTAAGCGTATAAGTCCTATCCTGCGTATAAGTCCTATCCTGCGTATTGGTAAAGGTCCAGTGTTTTAATCCTATGTCCGTCGTCAAAGAATGTCAACATAGGCCAGTAGGGTCGGGTAAGTAAAGTATCAACCTAAGAGTACTGCCAGTGATTAGTCAAGAGTTAGATCATATGATTCTGGCCGAGTCTAAAAGTAGGAGCGGGCAATTAACACACACCTTATATGTCCCAAAATTCTCAACACAAAGTTGATTGGTTCCAGACTCAAAACACCAAAGTATACCAGCCCACTCAACATCAACCCAGCAACCAGATTCCAGCCTCTCTGAATAGAACAGGAATACAGATAATATACTTACTATAGAAGAATAGAATCGGTGATCCGAATTCAAATACTGGATGTAGCTTTTTGAGTTTCATTTCGTGTTAATGCCCTTGGAAAAGACATTATTACATCTGCTCACCAGGTAAATAGTAGGGCAGACTGCCTTCTTTAGCTTTTTTTAGACAAAGTGTGAAGGATAATGAAAATTCTTGATCCAAATCCGTTTCCTCCGTTTAAAAATTGATCATATATCACACACAATATGAAGGTGACAGTTGTGCAAAAAAAAAAAAAAAAAAAATGCGTAATTTATGAGGAAGACCGTCCCAGTCTCCTGCCTCAAAACTTGCTACCGGTGACTGCTGAAAAACCAACCCCTTGCTACGATTGAAGTCCGTAGCCGAAGCAGTGTCTATAAAAACGTTTTATTTCATTTTATTATTTTATTAAGGCATATTGGAAAATAGTTTGTATCTTTTTTTCTGAAAAGCAGATAAATAGAGAGGAACAGAAATGGATAGATAGATAGATAGATAGATAGATAGATAGATATAAACAAAGTAACATAGATAAGAACAAAGATAGATATATAGATAGTTTTGAATAGACTGATATATAGATAAATAGATAGGTAGATATATAGATTAAAATATAAAAGAATATCTAAATACTCAGATTTTCTTTTATTTATGTTTGTTTAATGTCTTGTTTTTAGTTTAAATAAACAAGAATATCTAAATATTTTGATTTTTTTAATTACTTCTATTACACTTTTTATAACTTTTCTACTGTTTTCATCACTCCAATGCATTTTTTAGTAATTTATGAGGAAGACCGTCCCGGTCTCCTGCCTCAAAACTTGCTACCGGTGACTGCTGAAAAACCAACCCAGCTACGATTAAAGTCCGTAGCCGAAGCAGTGTCACTTGAAAGAAAACAACCAACTTGGTGCGGTTTTTTTTTCGACATTCAATTACATATAAAAAATCCAAAACGTTTATTTTTTTCGGTATTTTCATTTTATTTTAATATATTTATTTCCAACAAATTGGTTTTCTCTTAACGAATCTGAGCAAAAATCTCGGGGATAAATCTTAAAAGAAATCCATAAACAAGACGAAAGAACAGTAATTTTATTAAATACTTCATAATCTAACTAAATAGATAAATTAGGAAAAATGAAAGACGGGAGTGATAGAAAATGATGGAAGAGTTAGATTTAAAGCTGTTCTATTTTTCGATTATACCCCCTCAGTTTATCATTTTCTAAATAGTTTTTTTTAATTTGATACAATATTTTATTACATCAAAATCTAAATACTTGCACCCTACGGAGGGTGCATATATTTGCTAGTCTTTATAATTAAAGGGACGGGTTAGCTCAGTCGATTGAGCGTTCGGTTAGAAACCACAAGGTTCCTAGTTCGATACCGGTCCTCGCCAACTCAGCGTATGAGTAGTACAGGGATCTGTGTGGTAAAGTAAGGAGCTGATGGAAGGTGTGGTGCTCCACCTCAGACACCAAAACAATCTCCTTGGTCTAGCGCTATTGAAAAGGGGATAGACTCCCTCGCTGACTGGCTGATACCGACATTAGGCCACGCCGACGACTTTACTTTACTTATATATTTATAGAGAGTATATTTTTTTCATTCCATAAAAAGTAGCTTTATATTATGCTAGAACTAACTACACAGCGATGCCTGGATAGACGGGGAACCCTGGTGTACTCATTTGTCTATTTTTGAGATTTACAAATGCTGGACATTTTAAAGTAAAATTTCAATGTTATTTCCATGTATATTTTAATTTTTAAATATCTTCGAATATAAATCAAATCAATTAATAACGGAGATTCGCTTCCGGTTTTTGTCTGTAACAAAAATTACGTCACTGCCTACGTCACATTACCCAAAATCGTCATAACAGAATAAATACACTCAAAATTTGAACATGCAACATTAGACAGTCCTCAATGTTTTTTAAAACAAGTTTTAATAAATATATGACTGGTATTATATATCTATATATAGTTTGTTTTATTTGAATACATATTTAAAGTTTACATTTCAAATTGTTCTATTTTTTAATCCTTTAATGAATTTGATGATTTTACTTACTTAGGGTACAAACTCGCTGATATTGAATTTTTTACTCCCACCGCTCAGGCAATATGTTTCAAAAACCTATATTTACATCGCCCGGAGGGTGTTTTTTATTTTGTACTAGTATATATAATTCCATATCTAAGTTAGTTCAAACAAACATCTTCGTTTAAATAATCGCATGCCCTAGACACTGTCAATAACCAAGCGCTGTTAACTCTATGTACACGCTACTCTAACTTAGATATAAATGCTCTATCCACGATATTGAGCACTGTTCACCTATAGATATAGCTCCCATATTATCTATATCAATATACAATTCTATATTAAAGAAAAATTTAAACATCTGTCATATTGATTTATTTATAAATTTATTTCAACACGCTTACATTTTTAAGAGAAATCTGCATGATCAGATAGCCAACTATATAATGAAGAATTCTATACCGCCCTGTCGTCTGGGGCGTTAGAATGCACCGACTGCACCTCTGCAGATGGGTAAGACTCCCCCAATGGGGCCACCTGTTGGCCGTGGGTGGCGACCCGTGATGCTTAAGGATAGAACCCAGGTGGCTTGCAATACTCCACTTTGGTCCTATCTTGGGTTAGACGGGCGGTCGGAGAGGCCCCCTCCGATCAATCGGCTGGTCACGTCAAGCCCTAGCACCTATATGATTTTTCCAACCCTATTGCCATTATGGCAAGCCCCAATCACTTTTTATCATATGGGTGCTAGAAGACGGTGACTGAGGGTCTACATGTCCTGGGAATGACGTTAAAATCTATCTGATGGTGAGGTTCCAGTTTTAGAGGTTTGGGGAATGTGGAGCACCCCTTGCTCCCTTGTCCACTCTGACCCGTAGTGGTAGTACCTGTTAGGGTCCCATCTATGAGTTAAATCGAAAAAAAATGAGTTTATAAACAAAATTGTATTATACATTAAGAAGGAATTTATTTCACAACCTTGTCGGCATTAAATGACCCACCGAGGTTGATATGCCGTAAAACAAATCAAACCAAACAATTGTATAATCCGCTGGCAGGATATAGTGTCCAACACAGAGATGCTGGGTCGAGCGAACATGAACTGAATGTTCGCCATCTGAAAGAGGCGCATGTACTGGCTCGGTCATGTCAGCTGGACGGGCGCATCCCCACAGACCTACTGTATGGCGAATTAGTATAGAAGGCTCCCGACCAGTAAAAAGACCACGCTAATGCTTCAAAGATGTCAGCAAGAAACACATGAAGACAGCCACGGAGGGTGTTTTTTATTTTGTATTAGTTTAAATAAAAAAAATATATCTTGTCTCTACTCTACTTTTTTAGGCCCACCGAATTCCTGGCAGATATCTTTCCCATCGAAGCAACCATATTATTCTTTCTTGGAGAAATAGAATAAGACATAGGCAAGGTGAATAGATGACACAACTGGTGTATTTATATCAGTAAACAAAGTTCGGTTAAATCGAACTTAACGGACCTAAATTCCATCATCGTATGTCACACCACCGAAAGAAAAAATATTCCAAAAATCAGGGAATTAACCGAATTTAATGAAATTTTCAGTGTTGATATATTAATGAAATGAAAGATAAAATGCACCAGTTATTTCATTTAAAAACTTTTAAATTTTTTCAGGTCAGTTAACTTTGAACCACGTATCTTTAAGAATCTGTGTTACGCTCCAAATATAGGGCAAGCTTGGCACTTTAACCTTGGTATCGCAACCAGTCTAAAGGAAGGGAAAAAGATTAATCACCACGCAAGAAATTGGCCTTGTGTCGCATCCTACTCCTCTTTCCTCCTAACCAAAAATGACATGAATTTTAGAGCTGCAACATTTGGGATATATATATATTATATATATATATATATATATATATATATATATGTGTGTGTGTGTGTGTGTATGTGTGTGTGTGTGTTTTGAATAAGAGAATTCGTCTAGTGTCAATCTTGCAATATGTCTTCTTTGTAAAAACTGTTACAATAAGATATACATAATCTGGTGACCGAGAAAGATGCGGCGGAAGTACTCACATTCGAAACTATTGTATAACTTTTTTTTTTCTTTTTTGCAGCATCAAAGTTTTTGTTTTGAACTCATATGGCTTTTGTCTCCGCTATTGACAACACGGAGTATAAACAAGCT
>CM042180.1:31860467-31875467 GCA_023376005.1 Doryteuthis pealeii
AGTAATGCCATTTTGTTTAGGACAGGTATAATTACCAACACAGGAACATGTATCATACATCAAAATGGCATTACTTTTTTACTCATTTTACTAATGTGAAGATGTAGGGATGTGATCCACTGAGTACAAGCTTCATTTTGATGTATGATACATGTTCCTGTTTTGGTAATTATACCTGTCCTAAACAAAGTGGCATTACTTTTTACTCACTTATGTGGAGATATAGGGATGTGATCCACAGAGGACTAGCTTTATTTTGATATATGATACATGTTCCTGTGTTGGTGATTATACCTGTCCTAAGCAAAATGGCATTACTTTTTTACTCAACTATGTGGAGAAGTGGGGATGTGATCCACAGAGGAACAGCTTCATTTTGATGTATGATACATCTTCCTGTGTTGGTAATTATACCTGTCATAAACAAAATGACATTACTTTTTTACTCACTTATGTGGAGATGTAGGGATGTGATCCACAATGGACCAGCTTCATTTTTATGTATGATACATGTTCTTGTGTTGGAAATTATACCTGTCCTAAACAAAATGGCATTACTTTTTTACTCACTTATGTGGAGATATAGGGATGTGATCCACAGAGGATCAGCTTCATTTTGATGTATGATACATGTTCCTGTGTTAGTAATTATACCTGTTCTAAAAAATAGCATTACTTTTTATTCACTTATATGGAGATGTAGGGATGTGATCCACAGAGGACCAGCTTCATTTTGATGTATGATACATGTTCTTGTGTTGGAAATTATACCTGTCCTAAACAAAATGGCATTACTTTTTGACTTCCGCTCGTACATACTCTCATTCGAAGGTGGAATATTTATATTGAGAAAAACGGTGACTATGTGAAGAAGTAAAGATGTGATCCACAGAGGACCAGCTTGTAATATATATTGACCAACCCCTCCGCACGAGCAGGATGTGACACAATGTCAATTTCATAAGCGGAGTTCAACAGGTTTGAATTCAGAGTTTTCCTTCTCCTAGACCGGTTGCCTAACCAAGGTTAAAGAGCCCAGTCTGCCCTACTATTTATCCATAGCTGGAAGGAGAGTAGGATTCATACATTTCCCAAGGGTAATAGCGCAAAGTGAAATGCAATGACCACATCCAGGATTTGAACTCGGGGCGACGAGTCCATTTCCCATGATTTTAACCTTTACACCGCGCACTTCTGACCAGCTTGTAATAAGTTCCTAAAATGACTGCTTTTTGCAGAGCAGCATTGCCTCCAACAAAGCCTTCATCAGATGATGACTCATCGTTCACGCATGGATTCGGGGCTGAAGCATCATCACCACTAGATCAGAACACCCCAGCAGACTCTGTTAGATTGACGTATCTCTGTGGGATTGCCATATCCGCGTTGATGCAGATAGAACCTTATCTTATATTTATGTATTTCCTCTTTTCTGTTGGAAAAAGTCTAATATTACTCAAGAATGCGGAGGTTGAGTTGGTAATGAAACCTCAGCATTCGATAGGAAATAGATCTATTAACCAGCCATTTCTAACATATTCTTCTTAGAGATCTTCATATTTTTTCCAAATCACCTGTTTTAAAAACTTGTTTTAAAAAACAATGAGGACTGTATAATGTTGCATGTTAAATTTTGTGTGTATTTATTCTATGTTATGACGATTTTGGGTAATGTGACGTAAGCAGTGACGTAACTTTTGTTACAGACAAAAACCGGAAGCGAATCTCCATTATACATACATACATATATATATACATATATATATATATATATATATATATATACTCCCAGTAATGGTTGAGTTCTCTGAATATGGACTTAATTGCAGATTCATCGTTATGGCGTCTAGCTAACACTCGCGTTTGTTTACAAAGGTTTGAGGACTCTAGTGAATTTCATTTCCGCTTAGAAATTAGCGATTGATTATTCTCCTATATTTGACAGCTGCCTCTGGCCGTACGGGTTAAAGGTTTGGCGAACGAAAGTTCATTCGGGTCTCGAACCCGGACACAGGTAGCTGTTACGGTATAGCCACACCGATGAAAGGTGAAACCTTGAAACGCTTGTCTGTGGATTACCTATTTATTATATATAGTTTTGGATTTTTTTAATATATATATATATATATATATATATATATAATGATTAATCCAAAATTTACATATTCTTAAACACTGTCAGCTTCACAAAACAAACAAATTTCATTTAGTTGTTATTGTCTTTTATTACTTCAGGATTCCATAGTTTTAACTCGCTTTCAAGTTCCTTTAATTTCTTTTTCGTACTCCTAAAGGTCCACGTACCCAGATTTTAGAATGCCCGAACGAAAAAGATTGTGTAAGCACCGGTTCCCGCTTGATTACCGAAGTTAACCAGCGATGAGTTTAGAAAAAAAAATACTGTGACGTAGGCAGTGACGTAGTTTCGGTTGCACACAAAAAAGAGACCGTATCTCCATTATCAATGGGTATAAAAAAGAGAAGTGATATACACTGCTTTAGATACGTCCCATCGTGGTATAATAGTTAACAAACTTGTCTCACCTATCTAGTATTGTTGAATCGCAAGTTCGATTCTCGCTGGATGCCCCAAACTTGCGACCTTGTGTCACATCCTACCCCTGGTGAACGGGTTGGGTAAATACCGATATTACTCAAGGCATGAGACACCACAGAGTTTGGCGAAGCACTCTCTTCTCTTGCCCCCAAAAGCGCAGCATCCCTTTTTATATAAGTCAACCCCCCCTCTCAACTGTCTCTTCCCGACCAACGTTTTTATCCTTGAAATGGTTGTGACCTCAAACCGCACCCACTAATAACCTTATTCCCCAAATTATGCTCCCCCGCCTCCTGGTTCCCTACTAATTCTCAGTCACCCAACAAGAAATCTCAACCCCTCCAGTCCACGTATAATTCCCTACCAACCCCGGATCCCCAACCAGTAAAGAAAAAAAAAAAAAAAAAAAAAATCTCGCTCCTGCAAGCACCATTTTAACTGGTCTTTAGAATCGGTATTGGCTACTTAAAAAAAAAAAGGGGGAAGTATGAAGAGACGAGGTCGCAAAAGAGAGCAAGGAGCTATGAAAAAAAAAAAAAAAAAAAAAAAAGAAAAGAAAATGAAAGAAATCCTTAGTGAACAAGCTGTAAGTCAGCCAACCTTAAACAAGCCAAGTTAGTATTCTTTCTTTGCCAATTTTTTCCCAGGGTCTTATGAATAGACGAATCAAAAAAACAAACAAAATAACAACAACAACAAAAACAAAAATAAAGCTCTATTTTTTTAAAAACAAGTCAGTGAAAGAAAAGAAGAAAAAACAAAATAAAATAAAACATGCAAGAATATATAAAAAAAAGGTACTTCGCTACGAACAAAATGCTTGACTCAAAGATAATTACTACACTAGAGAAGTTCGTCTATCTTCAAGGAGAATTGTCCTTTGCGCTATTAAGCTTTCAAGGTAGAGCCACCAATCTAGGAGAAGGAAAAAAATCTCTGCTTCAATATCTATAGAACAATACCACTATCTATCATGAGAGGAATAGCCCTTTACCGTATTGAGCTTACTAATTAGAGCAAGCAATCTAGGAGAAGGAAAAATCTGTGATTAAAAAAATCTGCTTCAATAGAGAAAACAATACCACTATCTATCATGAGAGGAATAGCCCTTTACCGTATTGAGCTTACTAGTTAGAGCAACCAATCTAGGAGAAGGAAAAACCTCTGCTTCAATATCTATAGAACACAATACCACTATCTATCATGAGAGGAATAGCCCTTTACCGTATTGAGCTTACTAGTTAGAGCCACCAATCTAGGAGAAGGAAAACCCCCTGCTTCAATATCTATAGAACACAATACCACTATCTATCCTGAGAGGAATAGCCCTTTACCGTATTGAGCTTACTAGTTAGAGCAACCAATCTAGGAGAAGGAAAAACCTCTGCTTCAATATCTATAGAACACAATACCCCTAAAAAAGGTACTTCGCTACGAACAAAATGCTTGACTCAAAGATAATTACTACACTACAGAAGTTCGTCTATCATCAAGGAGAATTGTCCTTTGCGCTATTAAGCTTACAAGGTAGAGCCACCAATTAGGAGAAGGAAAAAATCTCTGCTTCAATATCTATAGAAACAATACCACTATCTATCATGAGAGGTATAGCCCTTTACCGTATTGAGCTTACTAGTTAGAGCAACCAATCTAGGAGAAGGAAAAACCTCTGCTTCAATATCTATAGAACACAATACCACTATCTATCATGAGATGAATAGCCCTTTACCGTATTGAGCTTACTAGTTAGAGCAACCAATCTAGGAGAAGGAAAAACCTCGGCTTCAATATATATAGAACACAATACCACTATCTATCATGAGATGAATAGCCCTTTACCGTATTGAGCTTACTAGTTAGAGCAACCAATCTAGGAGAAGGAAAACCTCTGCTTCAATATCTATAGAACACAATACCACTATCTATCATGAGAGGAATAGCCCTTTACCGTATTGAGCTTACTAGTTAGAGCAACCAATCTAGGAGAAGGAAAAATCTCTGATTAAAAAATCTGTGATGCATAATAACACTAACTATTGGGATTGGTTTATTAACGTATTAAGCTTAGTAGGTAGAGGAACCAATATATAATTATAACTATTATTAATGGAGATTCGCTTCCGGTTTTTGTCTGTAACAAAAACTGCGTCACTGCTTACGTCACATTACTCAACACATAATCCAACGTCATAACATAGAATAAATATACTCAAAATGTGAGCATGCAACGTTAGACAATCCTCATTGTTTCAATAAATAGATTCCCGGCGTTATATATTTATATATAGATTGTTTTATTCTAATATAATATTTAAAGTTAACGGAACTGTTTCCATTTCAAATTGTCTTTCTTTCTTTCTTTTTTTTTACTCCTTTAATAAATTTGACGATTTTACATACTTATGGTACTCATTCTATGACACTGAATTTTCAGCTCCCATCCCCTCAGGCAATATCTTAAAAAAAAACACCGGAGGGTGTCTTTTTATTTTGCTAGTTATTATAATGAAAATTGTGTGTTTGTCTGTCTGTAACCGAAACTATATCACTACTCAATTAACAATTGCATTAAATTATTTACAGTCAAATTCTCCATGATTTCATTTTTATTTAAAATTCAATTATTAATAAAATTATTTTACATTATTAATATTGTTGGCCTTATCTTTAGCAATGAAAGGCAGGAGTGATGGAAGGGGTAAGCTTCAGTTCTATTTTTTGATTATACCCCTCCCTTCTATTACAAATCAGTCACACTCTCCAATCTCTGTCTTAACACTCACTCACAGAACAAAAACTAATAATTATAAAGAGTAGTTAATCAATATATATATATATATATATATATATATATATATATATATATATATATATATATATATATATCATCAGTGAGGAGGGCCGGTGTTGCTGTATAAACCGTAGAGAGAAAGGCCCCGAAACGGTTTGCACATTCTCTCCTGATGAGCCCATGCATTTGTAAACATCCTTTGTTTTTTCAATATATCATATTTACACTGTCGGATTAAGTTCCAATTTTATTTCACACACACACACACACACACATATATATATATATATATATATATATATATATATATATATATATATATATATAAGAAGAAAGTAACAGGCAGAATGTGAAGTAAAAGATGGATGGGTTTTTAAGTTAATTGCAAATTACGACAAATTATAATTTAATCAAATGCAACTCTTTATAAACATAATTTAATCCCAAAATTAAGGCATATTTTGGGATGTATTTTGTGTCACTAAACTATAAAGAAAAAAGCCTTGAGCAACAAATCATTGAATTATTTAGCTTTAGTATAATAATAGGGGCCGGGTTAGCTCAGTCGGTAGAGCGTTCGGCTAGAAACCACAAGGTTCCTAGTTCGATACCGGTCCCCGCCAACTCAGCGTATGAGTAGCACAGGGATCTGTGCGGTAAAGTAAGGAGCTGATGGTAGGTGTGGCGCTCCATCTCAGATGCTAAAAACAATCTCCTTGGTCTAGCGCTATTGAAAAGGGCATAGACTCCCTCGCTGACTGGCTGATACCGACTTTAGGCCGCCCTGTCGACTTTACTTTTACTTATAATAACAGATAGTTTCTAGTAACTAATTCTAATAATTCATATAGAATTATAAGGTTTCTTGGTTCTGTTTCTTTATTTAATGGCATATCAAACTTCATGGCTTATTTAATGCCAAAATCATCCTTTTGTGTATTTACCAACCTCTCCAGACGAGTAGGATGTGACACAAGATCAAATTCTTAAGCATAGTTTAACAGTTTGAAGTCGGTTCTCTTGGGTCAGTTGCCCTACTATTTACCCATAAGTAAAGTAAGTAAAGTCGTCGGGGCGGCCTAAAGTCGGTACCAGCCAACCAGCGAGGGAGTCTATCCCCTTTTCAATAGCGCTAGACCAAGGAGATTGTTTTGGCATCTGAGGTGGAGCGCCACACCTACCATCAGTTCCTTACTTTACCGCACAGATCCCTGTGCTACTCATACGCTGAGTTGGCGGGGACCGGTATCGAACTAAGAACCTTGTGATTTCTAACTGAACGCTCTACCGACTGAGCTAACCCGGCCCCTTAGCTGGAGGGAATATAGTTGAATGAATAACCATCCCCAAGGTATTAGCCCTATATGAAATGAAACCCGCGCCATCCGAGATTTGAACTCGGGTTGCCGAGTCCCTTTCTCACAACGACATTACACGACATGTTTCCAAACCCATCTTTGTAGAAGAACCGTTGTGTTGCCATTTTTAATGAGGAGGAAGAGGTTCCTGCCTTTTCCAAAGGTATTTGTCCGAAATTGAATATTATCAGTGCGGGTGGATTTGTTACGTACTGAAGGTTTTCACGGTACCAAATCGACATAATGATGTATACCCTTCTTACTTCTAGTCGTCTTTTCTTCTGGTCGGCTTTGGTTCTATCTTCTAACATCTTGGTCTGGTCTCTTCTAAGGTCTTCTGTTGCTATGTTCCTGCTGGCTGGTCGTCCTGGATTCATTTCTTAGTCTTGTTACCAAGACATTCATCAATCACAAGAACATATTAATTATACAAACTTTTATTTCCTTAACTATACATTTCACGTAACTAAATATCTGACTAACATAGCGCGCGTGAGTTCCAGTTTTAGGCAGAGCATAAAATGGCCGCTGCTCTGCTTGACGTCTAACTGCAAACTGGGTACTCTGAAAAAGGTCCCACGTGACTTCACATATTTGGCGGGCTTCTGTAATTTTCCATAGAAGGACCCGGCCATGGTATGAAAGGGGTCATCCTCTCAGAATTACAGGGGATTGACAATAATCTTATGCAACCGCATAGATTATCTAACAGATTTCGAACTCGCTTACTACAATGTCACAGTCGAGTACGTTAGCCACGACTCCACTGAGGATCCACCCCTTATTGTTTCAGGAAACTATTCCTATTTAATAACAATAATCATTTGTTTCCATGCAGAGTGAAGTATCAATCATTCAAAATACAAATAAACTACATGGTTTCAAGTAGTCCTATCTATAACTTTAAAATAAAGTTCTCTGGGATTTCGATATTTATATCTCTTATCATCGGCAGTATAATGAATAAGAACCTATCTTGCTGCAACCATACAGCAGAATGATAGGGTATTTATGAAACTCCACAACATCATAGAAACCAAGCAGCCAATCAGAACTCAAGGAATGGAATCACCCAAATACATGAATGGACTATTCTTGATTTCCATAAATACCAACTGTCTTGGATACTGCTTCAGTTGTTCTTAGCCAGTTGCTGTTGTTTAAACCAACAGTAGACTGACTGACTTCAATACACGCACCTTCATATCAACAATATAGGCTAATATAGAAAGTATGATAAAGGAATTTCAGTGCATGTCGAGTGTGTTTATTTATGATAGAAAATTATAAAATAGTTTAATAGAGTAGAAAAATTATAGAAATGAACACAAAATGGGAACCAATAATTGAAAGGGTTAGATTAAATTGTTTTTAACTCTTTACCTACCAAATTTCTCCCACGGCTGTACCAAATTATCTTGCGCGCGCGCGTGTGTGTGTGTGTGTGTGTGTGTGTATGTGTGTGTGTGTGTAAGAGAGAGAGACACACAGGCAGACAGACAGACAGACTAGTGACGATGATTATGAAGAGTTCTTACTAGGTCTCTTGTCTATTTTTTCCTGCTGCTGATTGAAATCTTAGTATAATGGAGATTGTGAGTTTTTCTGTCTGTAACTGAAACTATATTACTTCTCAATTCACAATTCCCTTAGTTATTTTATTTATATCACGTTCTTTATGATTTTATTTTTATCTAAACCTTCAATTCTTTTAACACACAGTATTTCAATATATAAAAATATATGAAATTTTAGATAAAGCTTTTAAAAGAATCTAAAAATGGTTGATAAAATGGATTAATTTCTCTGAATGTTTGAGATGAGGCTTGAAGATTAGTATTATTAGCGTTATTCGGACTATTGTCTCCATCTTCATTGTTATTTGTACAACGTTTCGGTCGATATACCCTCCGGCCTTCTTCAGGTATTTCTTGTCGGACTCGGGAACCTTCTCGGACTCGGGAACCTTCTTTTCGAACTCAGGAATTTTCTTGTCGTATTCTAGAGCCATCACAGAACTTTGAACCTAACCCTTTATTTATTCCGCGGGGGTATCCTGTTCTCACATACCCCAGCTATTGTTAGCGGAATGAGAACAGGATACCCTGTGGAATAAATTAAGGGTTAGGTTCAAAGTTCCGTGATGGCTCTAGAATACGACAAGAAAGTTCCCGAGTTCGAAAAGAAGGTTTCCGAGTCCGGGAAGGTTCCCGAGTCCGACAAGAAATACCTGAAGAAGGCCGGAGGGTATATCGGCCGAAACGTTGTACAAATAACAATGAAGATGGGGCCAATAGTCCGAATAACGCAGATAATACTAAAATGGATTAACTATTCTATAGAAGATTCTACGTTTTTAGAAAATAAGAACACTTAATGATATGAATTATCTCTTTTCTTCGGACCTTTAGGCACCCCTTTTGCGATCTTGATTCGTGGGGACATTTTTTTCCATTTACATCGTCAAAATCCTGTTAATTGTTAACAGACGATTTTTGTGGGCTGTTTCTCCTGGTTGGTTCTACTTTTGGTTTAGGCTGGTCATTTCTTGTTTCAATGAATTATCAAGACTTAGTTGTTTTTCTTTAAATCTTTTATTGAACAACACCAGCCCAAGGATTTATCTGCGCGGTGAGAAGCGACATCTCGGTGAGACAGACTTTCGCGTCCACTCACTCTGATTTTCTGGCCGCAACTACACTATATCTGAAGCCTCTGTTTCACGCTTCTACTGGCTCGATTTTCGAGGGGTCAAGCAGACATCACCACAAATCAATCATAATCATAACGGTTAAGGTAATTTTCCACTCAACTACCGTTATTTTGAATCTAACGACCTCTGATTCAAAATTTATCTAGCTACAGTACTTGCATAATTCATAAGCTACATATGAATTATGTAACACATTTATTTTGTTATCCAGTTCATGCAAACGTTCATTAGCACTGATGCAACTACGGCTTGAAATAATTGTCTCTTTAAATTATCCATGAGATCAGATGCATTATGGGTGGATTAACATCACTTCCTGTGGATGGGATATTACTGTTACGTTATTAAGGGGCTTGGATAATTAAGGGTCGTAAAAGAATCAATTTTTGTAAAAATAAATTATGGAAGAAAAAGAGGGGAATAAATATTTTGAAGGGAGGTGGGGTAAATGAGGCACTAAGTGATAACTGATAGTGCAGAGTTGTGTGGCTGAGTGGAGGAGACAGTTTTTGAGAAGTCAGCCGATGGGGGAAGAATGTGTTTTGTTACAGTGATTTTGATTTCCTATACCTTCTTATACTTATATTTTCTCATATATTCTTCTGCTATTAAACAAGGACAAACTCATTTGTGACGTTCTTCTGTGGACACCTACAGATGGACAAACCAGTGTAGACCGACCAGACAAAACCTATATCAATAATGTCTATTTGGAATGCAGTTTGTTTAAATTCTTGGTTTGAAATTCCAAATCAGAGAAATTGTCGGGTTGAATATTTTGGGGAGAATTATAAACATTCTTAAGAAGAATGTCGGATTGTTTGCCTAAATTTCCTATGTACTTATAGGAATACAATATACAATGGAATCAAAATAATGATGAAAGAAAATAATCATATGATTAACTGTGATTATAAAAGAAGGGGTGAATAGACAAAGGGGTAGAAGACTGAGGAAGGCAGACCACAAAGGGTCAGGAGACGAAACGTGACGCATGCCTATTACCCGGCCTTTCTTTCTTTCCTCCTTTCCTCTCCCAGCTTGACACTCAACTGACAGGCGTGGGAATCACAAGCTTACTAAATCTAATGCAGATTCTGTTTTTTTTTAACAATCTATCTCTCTTTCAATTGAGGACCTGCTAGATTGTCACAGCTATAATAAATGTTTGTTGACAATGAGTTCAGGTTACAAAGGAACTTAATTGAAGGGTCGTTTTTACCACATGAAAAACGAGCCCATTGTTACGAGTTTTGTGGCCATTTTTAAGTAAGAGCACTCTCCAGCGGAGACCCCTTGTGTTAAGCAGAGCGCGGTCCTTAGTGAAGAAACCTTTGTTTGCTCCTTGGTGTCCCTCAGTGTTGAGCATGATTCTTTGGTCATTCTTTGGTGTTCCTTAATGTTGGGTATGACCCTTTGTTTATATATATATATATATATATATATATATATATATATATATATATATATATATATATATATATATATATATATATATATATATATATATATATATATATATATATATATATATATATATATATATATATATATATATTCTGTGCGTGACTATAGCCAAGTAGTTCAGCTGTCTGACAGCTGCTGAATCGATCCGATTTCTATCTCGGCTGTCGGTAGTTTACAAATGTCTAATCACACTGAAGAGACTTGGTAAGTCGAAACACGTGTCTGTGGATGAATAGGTATATATATATATATATATATATATATATATAAGTAAAGTCGTCGGGCCGGCCTAATGTCGGTATCAACCATGCAGCGAGGGAGTCTATCCACTTTTTATTATTTGATTATTTTAGCGTCTGAGAAGGAGCGCCACACTTACCATCAGCTCCTTACTTTACCGCACAGATCCCTGTGCTACTCATAACACTGAGTTGGCGAGGGTGGTTATCGAACTAGGAACCTTGTGGTTTCTAGCCGAATGCTCTACCGACTGAGCTAATATATATATATATATATATATATATATATATATATATATATATATATATATATATATATATATATATATATATATATATATATATATATATATATATATATATAATATATATATATATATATATATATATATATATATATATATAATATATATATATATATATATATATATATAATATATAGAGGTAAAATTAAGGGGTTACCATGGTTGCAATCAAAATGATTTCATTATTACTACTTTATGTTTTCAAATATTGAGCACTTTTGGATTGTTTACTAATGTCATGGCAACAGAAAAGATAAACCAGAAATTGAATACTATATATATATATATATATTCTTAAGACATGTGTTATTGAACAACACGGAGTATTCCTTTTTCATTTGTTGTAAGGATATTTTTTCCAGTCTTCTGGCTATCCTTTTTGAATCTGGATCGAGTTGATTCATGATATTTTTCATACTAATTTCCCGAGCGCTTTCGACTGTTTCTCCAGTCGTCTTCATGGGGTTACGTAATTTGGTTTTTAGTTAATTTTTTTTTTAGTTCTGTTATCTATGCTTTTATCAAATTCGGAGTGTCTTTTATTTTTAAGAGAGGGGTTAGGTAAGTGTTAATTATTGAAGATATTTAATATGTTGTCTCCGACTTTAAATGCTATACAAAAAATGAAAAAAGAATACTCCGTGTTGTTCAATAACACATGCCTTGAGAATAATTTGCTGCCAAAATACACAAAATGTAATATATAATTATATATATATATATATATATATATATATATATATATGAAGTGTTCAATCGATGTGTCTGAAAATGGCGAAGGCCGACAATTTGTAGGGAGATTATGTGCTTAATTAAAGTCATACCTAATTTGTTAATTAATTAAGTATAATTAAATGAATTAGGCGTGCATATCGGTTTAAATGTAAAGCGTAAACAAATCGAGAAAAAGTCAATCTCTGTATGTACATTTCAGCCCATTAGGCCTCATCAGCATATATATATATATATATATATATATATATATATATATATATATATATATACTCCAACTGCGTATGTAAAAAGTCTGTTTACTACGGCTTAGAAAGAAACGTTGAAATAGTATTGAAAGAGACACGGCTTATGAATGACGCGTTTTTCTGTCAAGAAATTTATGAATGAAGAAAACAGATGACTGAGTTGTGGAACGTGTGCCCAAAGTAGTTCCATGTGTCACAGTAAAAAAAAAAATAAAATCAAATGAAATACAGACAACTTCAAAAATATTCGCACAATTTCTTTTTTCTTGTTACATAAACGCCTAGATATATCTTTTTTATCTATCTCATCTGGATTACATGAAAATCAAAGTATTATTAATTTATTATCGGGTAATTACACACACAGACTATATATATATATATATATATATATATATATATATATATTTGGAGGTTATGTGTTTAATTGAAGTCATACCTAATTTTGAAAATTAATTAGTTAATAATTAATGAATTTTAGGCGGGCATATATTTTCAAATGTAAGGCTAAACGAATCGAGAAAAGGTCAATCCCTGAATGTACATTTCGACCTATTAGGTCTCATCAGCAATGTTATAGACATGGGAAACTGCTCCGTGTCTGACTCGAAACCTCACGGAGCAGTTTCCCATATCTATAACCTTGCTGATGAGACCTAATAGGTCGAAATGTACATTCAGGGATTGACATTTTCTCGATTCGTTTAGCATTACATTTGAACATATATGCCCGCCTAAAATTCATGAATTATTAACTAATTAATTTTCAAAATTAGGTATGACTTCAATTAAGCACATATCCCCCAAAAATTGTCGGCTAAAAGCCATATCAAATAAACACATTATTTATTTACGTACTCTCATATATATATATATATATATATATATATATATATATGTAGAAAGTTTTGTAGAAAAAACAACAAGATGTTAAAAATTTTGCTGACAGAAATCTGTTTCGATCATATGAGTTCTTTATCAAAGCAACATTGTAAACGGAAAAACGAAATAAATATATCATTAATCACGAGGCACAGAACGCTCTCGATCAGTACTAGAATATATATATGATGAGTCTGGTTTTTAATGTGTATATTAGTGTATATGTTATGTAAATATAAATGTCTATAATATATATTAATTGGGATTTATCGTGAAGCATGGTGTGTGAAATATATAAGAAACTCAGTTTGTGGGAAGTTTCGTTTTATTTCATTCTAATATTCCGGAGTCTTGATTCTCCTTCTTCAGACGAATGCAAACAGACAGACAGACAGGCATATATATATATATATATATATATATATATATATATATATATATGATTCTTATTTTATTTTATTTTACATTTGAATTACACTTAGTGTCTACACAAAAGCTTGAAAGGGTGGAGGTCACCAGAAATATTGGAAAAAATAAAGCAGACCAAAGTCAAAACAACGTTCATCTAAGAGAACAGAGAGCTTTACCAGTTGGGACCATATATATATCATCATCTTCATGTCGCTCTTTTAGCACGGATGCCCATGACAATCTCTCTCCATCCGTCCCTATCGCTCATCATTCTCGGGAGGTCCTCTATGCAGCATCCTGTATCCGCACAGAGCTGATCAATTTACGTCTTTGCTGGTCGGCCCACACTGGCGTGCCCATGTGCTGGCTTCCACAGGAGGACGTCACTTATGAGTTTGTCCTTGCTTCTCCAGCAGTGTCCTGCGTGTCTTGCTCGTCTTACTTGGATGGTTTGGGTGATTTGGGGCAAGTGGCCATACAGCTGTTTTCTCGTGGGGTGTGCTCCAAACTAGAAGAGCTCACTGAAGGTGAATTTAGTTGGCCGTCACTGCATTACGCTTAAAAAACGGATATGAGCTCTCTCTATTGCCCTGGATATGTAACCAGTCTAGGAGAAGGAAATCTCATAATTCAAAAATGTTAAACTTCGCTTAAGAAATTGAACCTGTCTCACATCCTGCCCAGTTGAAGGGGTCGGTATATATATATATATATTATATATATATATATGTGTGGTTAATTCCATGTCAAATGATCAGGGCCATGTCACCCACCCACTTAAATTTTTCTGAAATTTTGTACAGGTGTAGACTAGGTTAAAATTAGACAATCCCCCAAAATTGAGCTTCCAATTCGAAATATTTGCAGAGTTATGTTGATTTTAAACTCGAAAAATTGGAGGGGGGCGGCGAGAAATATGGTAACATTTTGTAATGTATTTTTGTCTATAAAATGTGTTCTATAGCTCCCCTACTCTTAAAGATTGGTTTATAGAAGTTTTTAGGTCTGAGAGATCCAGAAATGTTATCAAAATAAAGGTAACCCTTTTTACGTTATTAATGATTTCCTATTTTTTTCATTGCAAGATCAATAAGTGAAAAAATCACAATGTGGCACTACATATAATTTTCTTTTTCCTTTAAATTATTATTCTACATATATTGAACATTATTTGTACCAAAAATTGGAGTTTGGTTTTTGCTCACAAGCGAAGTTACAACATCAGTTAACATTTAGCACTTTTACGTACAGCCATCGAATAAGCACCATATGGAGCAAAATAACTGTCAGAGTTTGA
>CM042180.1:31877967-31890467 GCA_023376005.1 Doryteuthis pealeii
AAAACAAGCAAATAAACAAAAGCTTCAAATACTCCAAGCCCGATGCATAAAAAAACACCTTAAACAAGATCGACTTCGAATACAGCAGTCACTTTCTCAAATGCATTTAATTTCCCACTAATTTCCTCCCCATTCCTCATAACATTTCTTATAAACCTGTGAGTCCCTCCTACTACTTATTCCTACTGATACTCTGTTTAAAAAGAACCACGGAAACATCTCACTACTCTACACCTGATGATGGCACTAAGTAGTGCCGAAAGTATTAGTGTAAGAACCTATGGTGGATCCATTCAGCAATTCCACTCAGATATAAAAATGATAACCAGACAATTGGAAAAAAATTGCAAAGAAACTCCTCAGACAGGAATTGTCTGTCGCGTTCAACCAAACATGTATAAAGGAAAAAATGCTGCAAAAAAATACTTATTTTACAATACATGATCCGGCAGATCAATATGAGACCAGCTCATGCGAATAACGCCATGACCTTGTAAAAAGGCAAATAAAAATGGCCAGAGATACTGTGGCGTTATTTTCGTATCTGCCTGGAGAGTTGTCTGCCTGTTTTGTTTCGCTGGTTCCCGCTAGGGGCCTTTGATATTTAAGCGGCTGATTTGAACGACTCTCACTCTTTGCCTGCCGACCTACGAGACACCACTATGGGTTAGACTCTGTCTACCCCCTTCTCGTTGGGGTTTCGCCCCTTAACACTGGCCACTCACTGCTAGTATGTCTCGTATACGATATATGACTATCCTTTAGTCATGTATCCGTAACTATGTTTTTATGTACATTTAGGTATCTCTTTGTTACCGAAATATCTTGTATTTTACCATTCATGAATGTGTCATTATCTCCACTCTTGTATATGTATTTATAGTACTTATGTATGTATGTTTATGTACACCTCTATGTATTATGTACTCTGTTTTTTCTGTGCTGTATATAAAATGATTTGTCTATCAACCTTTGTCGGAGTTTTATCTTCAAGTATTATCACTTTGAATCTTACAACTGGTGACCCCGACGTGATGAAAACGTTTTGTGAAGGCTTTGTTTTGCATTTGGAAGTATAAAACTTACAATACTATCAAAAACCTCAATATCACAGCCAACAGTATTTACTAAGTACCACCAAATAGGGTCAGTTAAAGTCATATTGAAGGAAGAAACAAATATTTTTGAACTTTTTAAGAAATCTCGCACAAAAGAAATAACGAACATAAAGTGTTGTTACAAAGAAAAACAGTCAATTTAAAGATCAAATTATATGATTGGGGAAATATTACTCACCGTTATCTTGAAAAAAAAATAAAACAGTACTTTTTTTTACAACAGGGGCAGTTTCTTTATTGATATTTTTTTAGCAATTTCTTTTTTTGATATTTTAGAAAAAAACTATTTCAAACATATTTACATCAAAATTATGGAAATTTTCGTGAAAAAATCGGGCTATTAATTGATTTTTCATAGAATTTTTTAAAAAGCCGGTAGTCATAACTTGTTTTTGGCTACGTCACGTTAAATTTCAATTGATTTAATGGTGCAAAAATGAAAACATTGTTTTTCGTTTATAATTTTCATTATTTCCCTAAGCTGAATTCTTTTTTAATCATCAGAAGTTTTTAATGTTTCTTCTTTCGAATGGACTAAAAATTAAGATAATATTAGCCTTTGTGCAAGTTTCATTGTGTTAGATATGTGGGGGGGGGTATTTTACAGGGAAAATTGGTGGTCCGTAGTATTTACAAATAGATAAATGCTTCCACCACTAACGAACAATATGACAACCTCACAACACAAAGATTATTTTATGCCGAAGACGTTTTATTAATTGTTACTAGCAACAGAAAACACCCTCCGGGCGTCGTAAAAATTAATTTTTGAAAGACATTGCCTGAGAGGGTGGGAGTTAAAAATTCAATGTCAGCGAGTTTGTACCCTAAGTAAGTAAAGTCATCAAATTCATTAAAGGATCAAAAAATAAAACAATTGGAAATGTAAACTTTAAATATGTATTAAAATAAAACAAACTATATATAGATATATAATACCAGTCATGTATTTATTAAACTTGTTTTAAAAAACAATGAGGACTGTCTAATGTTGTATGTTCAAATTTTGAGTGTATTTATTCTATGTTATAACGATTTTGGGTAATGTGACGTAAGCAGCGACGTAATTTTTGTTAAAGACAAAAACCGGAAGAGAATCACCATTATTAATAGAGATATAATTGATGTATTCAATTTTTTAATACATTTTAACTCATTCATGATCTGTCTAAACCATAGATGGAACCCAAAAGGTATAACCAATCCGGGTCAGAGTGGACCTGGGAGTATTGGCAATGAAATGGTACTCCATACTATCCTGGGCTCCAGAATTAGAACCATACAACTTGATGCTGTTCAGCGTTATAAGATTGACATGTGGTTTTGAGCTTAGTGGCCAAAGCTGGTTCTTATAATACTGTTGCATACTCTTCTTCTTTATTTCTTTACTTACTTCTTTCTTACTCCATTGTTCTTCTTCTGTTCTTCTATCTTAGGTTCTTCTAGATCTCTTCTAGCGTCTTTGAGATCTTATAACATCTTGTCTTGGTCTGGAATCTTCTAAGGTCTGGACTTCTCTTGGGGACTTCGTGTCTGGTCTTCCATTGGGGATTTCTCTTTATCAGAAGCCCTGTGTCATTGTTAGTTTTTAGATAATAACACAAAACTTCGATTTACATTGATCATATTTTTTTCTCGAAATCCCCCACGAGACTACCTGCGCAGATCGAGTCAGAGCGTGTATAACACGACTCACCACTGTCGTGGTTTTTCGCCGACTGACTAAAATCTATTTCTAATCTAAACCGGAAGAGGGTCTCCTCCACCGATTCTCACGGTATCCACCGGAAGGTTAGGACTGAGGTTAAGCCTTGTCACTCATCCTTCAAGGCCGTGGGCTGTAACTTATAACAGCCATTTTTATTTCTACACTATTGCACATAAATATTATGTAACAATACGTCAGAAAAACGTAAGTGAAAAGATTCACAATGAAGTCCAGACAAACCAACCAGAGGATAACACATACAGACTTTATTTGTCTGGACAAATAAAATGTGACATAACACAATATACACAATGAGTATTAAAGTCCATGGAAAGTTAGAAAGAGTTCTACAAAGTGATGAGAGACACGTACTTGAGGAATAACCCCAGAAGGGGGTTTATAAGACTGTGTATCCGCATGGATACGAGCCTGAACGTGGGTGGTGGGGCGAAGTCCCTCTACCTTAGTGGACAGAGACACCACGCGTCTCTACTCGTCCCGCTAGCTCGATCAGAGAGAGAGAGAGAGAGAGAGAGAGAGAGAGAGAGAGAGAGAGAGAGAGAGAGAGAGAGAGAGAGAGAGTTTCCTGGGCTGCCGTTTAAATACTCTAGCCACCTATAGGCGAAAACCTGGCACAAGGGAAAATAACCATTTTGGACTCATGTCCATCCCAGCATAGGATGACAATCGCCACAGCGTCATACCCAAGACCCTCAGCCACCGCCTTTGACCACATATGATAAAAAGAGTTGGGGGGGAGAGTTTGCCGTAATAGAGATAGGGTAGGGAAAATCGTATACGTGCTCGCGATTAACATGACCTGCCGATTAATCGGAGTGGGTCTCTCCGACCGCCCGTCTAGCCTAAATAAGGTCTAAAGTGGAGTGTTGTATGTCATGGACTGCTCAGCCACCAGGATTCTATCCTTAAACATCATGGGTCATCATCCGCTGTCAACAGGTGGACAAATTGAAGGGGGTCTTATTTCTCTGCAGAGGCGCAGTTGGTGTGTTCTGTACCCCATCCGACAGGGCAGGGTTTCAGGTATTCTTATGTGACATAAATAATCATGTTTATCAATGAGAAAAAAAAGTCGGCCGCCTGTCGGCTGGGTCGTTAGAATGCACCGACTGCACCTCTGCAGAGGGGTTAGACTACCCCAATGGGGCCACCTGTTGGCCGTGGGTGGTGACCCGTGATACTTAAGGATAGAGCCCAGGTGGATGAGCAGTTCATGACATGCAATACTCCACTTTGGCCCTATCTTGGGTTAGACGGGCGGTCGGAGAGGCCCCCTCCGATCAATCGGCTGGTCACGTCAAGCCCTAGCACCTATATGATTTTCCCAACCCTATTGCCCTTATGGCAAGCCCCAACCCCTTTTTATCATATGGATGCTAGAAGGCGGTGGCTGCGGGTCTACATGTCCTGGGAATGACGTTAAACTCTATCTGATGGTGAGGTTCCAGTTTTGGAGGTTTGGGGAATGTGGAGTACCCCTTCATCACCATTGCTCCCTGGTCCACTCTGATCCGGAGTGGTAGTACCTGTTAGGGTCCCATCTATGGGTTAAATAGAAAAATGTATTTATAAAAAAATTGTATTATCCATTAAGAATTGATTTATTTCAAAACTTTATCGGCATTAAATGAACCACTGAGGTTGATATGCCGTAAAACAAAACAAACAAAACAAAAAAAGTAGGCGAGGAGGTCTAGTCGGTATCAGCCAGACAGCGAGGGAGTCTATCTCCCTTTCACTAGCGTTACACGAAGCAGATTTTTTTATTTAGTGTCTGGGGTGGATCTGCACACCTACCATCATTTCTTTACTTTACTGCACAGATCCTGTTCTACTCATAATTGGACAAGGTAGGTATCGAACCAGAAACCATGTGGTTTCTAAGCGGACATTCTACCGACTGGGCTAAATCGGTCCTATTAAATGTAAAGTAAAGTAAATTCGTCGGGGCGGCCTAAAGTCGGTATCAGCCAATCAGCGAGGGAGTCTATCCCCTTTTCAAATATACAGGGGACTATTTCGAACAAAATTAACATTTCGTTTATTGTAGATTTTTTTTACCTGGTAAATTCAGCTTCAGTCTGGATACTTTAAAAAAAACACAATTCGTATTTATTCATCTATTTATTGTGGAGGGAGACTTTAAAAAACCCCGGTCAAAATCTGATTTCACGTCTCTCTGACTGGTAACGGGTGTCACCAATCCTATACTTGCGATGGGGGCACATAACATTTAATTTCTTATACTTTATTGGAAATTCCATAACCAATTATCTCCCCCTGCCGCTAGGGGGCGAATCGCCATCATCGTATTTTGGCGCCAATACCAAACACTTTACTTATCATGGAGCACCCAATGAGGGTAGTTGCGTAAACAGCGGTCCCTATACTTCATTCATCACTTAGCCCAAAAACAGGGCTTAATTATCGAAAAGCAGTTACTGGACGAGAGACGTAAAAACAAAGGCTTCATCACTTAGTCTAAACAGGGCCTACTTATCGCATAGCAGTACTGGAGGAGAGACGTAAAAACACCAAGCACTCATTACCAAGCTCAAAACAGGGCCCACTTATCACAGAACTCTACAACCAGCTCACTTCTAAGGCACTGTATCTGCATACGTTAAAAGGCAGGTACAATAGCACACTTACTGAAGGACGAGAACCTACAGAGACGAAGCGTCTTATCAACATTTCCTACCGACGAAAAGAATACCCTGTTATCACCATTACTCCAAGAAAATTACTAACTCGGATAAGTCTGGTAGCAAATACCATTACAACTTGCAACAATTTTATGTAATTTTTGTCAATACAAGTGTCTGCATTTACTTTCATGTTTGTTCCTTCTCTGTCCGACAATTTGCCTACAACTACGGAGAAATAAGAGCTCCTTCGAAAACCGTAAATACTCTTAACTTCTTCAGAGGATGAAGTTGGTGTACTTCAAACCCCGTCGATGGGTTTGCATCCTTCCGTCTGCTAAAGACGATGGCGTAGTGTCCAACAATCATTTTTTAAAATCTGCGTGAGTGTCTAAAAAGACCAATTATTGAATGGCAGTCTCTAGTGAAGTGACTGTATACAAACAGTGATGCTTGCTGGGGCTGCTGTTGTATCTCCTTCTTTCTGGCTCTCTTTGCTGTGGTGGCTACTTTCCTCTCTATTTCACAATTTTTCGTACTATGCTTGACATGGAGGTGTCAGGCCGCCCGGTTTTTCCCCCAATCTTCCATGTGTTTATGTGGCACGTCTGTATGTCTTTCTTACAGACGTCTTCGAAGTGTAAACGTGGTCGGGTTCCTTCTACTAATTAGCTATACAGCAGGTCTTTGGGGATGCGACCTTTGTCCAGGTAATTTATGAGGAAGTGCGTCCCGGTTTCCTGCTTAAAAAACTACAACCCGTTGACTATCAAAATAACGACCCCAGCTCGTCGTAATTCTTATTTATTTATCGTAATTTGTCGTAATTCTTGTTTAGATATGAAGATGGGTATATAGTTTGGAATAGACTGAGATAGATAGATAGATAAACAAACAAAATAATATAGATAGATATGAACAAATGGAGATAAATAGATATTTTCGACAAGTAAATGTATTTGGAGGGGGGCGTCGCTTCTTTTTTGTCGTAATTCTTGTTTATTTAAACTAAAAACAAGATATTAAACAAACATGAATAAAAGAAAATCTTAGTATTTAAAGTAATATAGATAAATATGAACAAATTGAGATAGATAGATAGATATGAAGATGGATAGTTTTGAATAGACTGAGCTGGGTCGTTATTTTGATAGTCACCGGGTAGCAATTTTTGAGGCAGGAGACCGGGACGCACTTCCTCATAAATTACCTTTGTCCATCCTCCTGACATGAACAAGCCAGCACAGGTACCTCTAGCAGACGGTTAGCTACACTGCCTTGAATGTGGTTGCACACACCTAAACTCTCCCTTCTTTCCTCCCTTACTCAATTACCTTTTCACTATAAAAGCAGAATGTACAAGCATTTATCTCAATAAGATTTCGAAAAAGCTTCAGCCAAACAATGAGGCGAAATATCAATTGAATTTAGTTGCTGTGTTGTTATATCCACTTTTCTCTCTATTTCAACCACATTTTGTCGGATTTATTCAATCCTTCATTCCTCACTGTCTTGAATGTAAAAGTAAAAAAAAGTAAAGTCATCGGGGCGGTCTAAAGTCGGTATCAGCCAGTCAGCGAGGGAGTCTATCCCCTTTTCACTAGCGCTAGACCAAGGAGATTGTTTTTGCGTCTGAGGTTGAGCGCCACACCTACCATCAGCTCCTTACTCTACCGCACAGATCCCTGTGCTACTCATACACTGAGTTGGCGAGGGCCGGTATCGAACTAGAAACCTAGTGGTTTCTAGCCAAACGCTCTACCGACTGAGCTAAAAGGGGTTTATTTCGAACAAAATTAACATTTCGTTTATTGTTGATTTTTTTTATTTGGTAAATTCAACTTCAGTCTGGATCCTTTTAAAAAAAAAAAAAACACAATTCGTATTTATTTATTTATTTATTGGGGGTCTTTAAAAGCGTTCAGTCAAAATCTGATTTCGAGTCTCCCTGACTGGTAACGGGCGTCACCAATCCTATACTTGCGATGGGGGCACATAACATTTTTCATAGCCCCTGCGAAGCGGCGGCATAACTGATACGCGGTTTCGTGTTTCACCCGGGTAATATGTAAACAGAATATCTTCTGTTGTGTCGCGAATAGCGACTACTCCTTTAACGGCCTTTAGTGACATAAGGTACGAGCAGACGTATAATAACCAATCTAGAATAAAACCGCTTTGTTTTTAATGTGTGGGAAAAAACTCATTTATTTACAGAGTGCACCAAAAAATGTCTACATACTTTAAATAATATCTCAAGGGTTCAAACGTTTGAGATTGAGTATATATTTAAAAAAAGATAACGCTTTTATGTCTGATATATAATTGTAACAATTATATAGCAATTAGATAAAAAAAAATACAAATGGCCTTCATAGAAATTAACAAGGATTAATTTTTTTTTGGCTAAACTTGAAAATCGGTCGGAAAATTAGAGTGACCCAGAAAAAACAGAACCTACAAATTTTGTAATAAAACTGTTAATTGTAACTAGGGTGGTTTAGGGTTTAGGGTTAGGGTTTAGGTTTAGGGTTTAGGGTTAGGGTTATGGTTGGGTTTGGGGTTTAGGGTTAGTTTAATGGGAAAATAAATAAATTATTTGGGTTCTGTTTTTTCTGGGTCACTCTGTAATATCATGTTACTCAAACTAGGGGGGTTAGGGTTAGCGTTGGGGTTTAGGGTTAGGGTTTAGGGTTAGGGTTAAAGGTTAGGGTTTAGGGTTAGTTTAATGGGAAAATAAATAAATTAGTTGGGTTCTGTTTTTTCTGGGTCACTCTGTAATATCATGTTACTCAACTAGGGGAGGTTAGGGTTAGGGTTAGGGTTTAGGGTTAAGGTTAGGGTTAGGGTTAGGGTTAGTGTTAAGGTTAGGGTTTAGGTTAGTTTAATGGGAAATAAATAAATTATTTGGGTTCTGTTTTTTCTGGGTCACTGTAATATCATGTTACTCAACTAGTGGAGGGTTAGGGTTTAGAGTTATGGTTTAGGGTTAGGGTTAGGGTTATGGTTAGGGTTTAGGGTTAGTTTAATGGGAAAATAAATAGATAATTTGGGTTCTGTTTCTTCTAGGTCACCCTGTAATATGTTTTAATTTTCCGACCGATTTGCAAGTTTAGCTTCTTTTTTTTGGTCATAACGCTAGGTAGTTCTGTTGCGTTCTTGGACGTTTTTATGACAAAGTTTTAATTAAAGAAATTAGACGACAAGCAATAACAGGAAACTACGCGTAACATTCTCAGCTAGCAAGAAGAATTTATATATATATATATATATAAAAGCAAAACAAAAAAATCTGGTGATATCGCGAGGTATTCCTGGGGTATCCTTGATATTTATTTACAGGTCGCACAAAAAATGTCAACGCATTTTTAAAAAATATTTCAAGGGTCCAAACATTTAAGATAGTATATATTTCAAAACAGATAACGCTTTTATATCTGATACATAATTGTAACGATTATATGGCACTTAGATAGTAAGCGCGTGGTGTAATGGTTAAAGTCCTGGGAAATGGACTCGTCGCCCCGAGTTCAAATCCTGGACGAATATATATATGCTCCCCATCCCTAGGGTTGAGCACTCTGGGGGGGGGTCTTGCTGACGGCCGCCAACTCAAGCGTAAACGCAACGCTCTTCTAAGGAATGGAGCACTTTGTGACGGCCTTTACACGCAAAGCGATGTGTGTATTAAAACAGTTAAAATCCCCTTCCCATTCTGTAAGTGAAGACAGCCTAATGGTTACGGTGCCGGACTGACACCCAACCGATCGGATTTCAATTCCGGCTGTAGGTAGCTTACAAAATGTCTAGCCACACTGAGGAGACTTGATAAGTCGAAACACGTGTCTGTGGATGACCCTATATATATATATATATATATATATATATATGTATATATAATATCACGGAAAAATACAAATGGTCCTCAGAGACATTAGCAAGGATTATGTATATCGGCCGAAACGTTGTACAAATAACAATGAAGATGGGGACAATAGTCCGAATAACGCAGATAATACCAATCTTCAAGCCTCATCTCAAACATTCATAGAAATAGATAACGCTTTTATATCTAACATCTAATTTGAAAGATTTTATAACAATTAAGGGCCGGTTTAGCTCAGTCGGTAGAGTGTTCGGCTAGGAATCACAAGGTTCTTGGTTCGATACCGGTCCTCGCTGTAACGTTATGGCTTTCAATTAGGGATATGTTACGTAGCGGCCTTAATTCTTAATATGCAACGTAGCGGGGTCAGTTCGTATTTAACGTAGCGCCTTTTCTTCTCGCACTACTATTCGTATCTTTTCGTACGTACGGAGGTTGTTTACATACACACCCCAGATCTAGCAGTCATCGTCTGTGGCCCAAAAATCCTTCTCCCACTTCTTTTGGTCAAGGGAAAGGTATCACGTTTACGTACGCCGCGTGCTCCTCGTTACGGCCAATTTGACTTGTTGACAAGTTTACACTTTAATGACTTTCATTCATGAGTACGATTTCTTTGGCGTGTAGTAAATAAAGACGTGGACAATATTTCTTGCTTTACGTAAATTTATTTTCTCAATGAAAGTTTATTGAGAGAGAGAGAGATGGTCAGCTTCCTTAAATATGTTTTTAACTTCGTCCAGTGTAAAATATTACATCTCGGGTTTCACACATCAGCGACCTCAGTTCATCAACTGCCAACTGCCACGCACGGCCTCCTGGTTCTAACTCCCTCTGACTCTCGGACCCTCACTGCTCTGATCGCAGACTCCAACTCCAACTAACTCCAACTCCAACTGATCGTGATTCTATTCACGGCTCTCTTAAATAGCATTTCTAAATAATATTCCAGAAGATTCTTTCTCTAGAATTTTCGACTTCTTTCTGGACTAAATCGAATATTCGATTCGTTCCAATCTTACTGGTCAACCAGAGTTCACCAACCTAAAAGATCAAAGATTTCTTGGAGTCCAAAAGACTGTGTTTTTCTTAATCCTAGACTTATCGTCTGCTTTCTCTCGTTAAAAAGATGTTATCTATCCTAACTACTTTTTCTGTGATTCCACAAAGACCACCCAGTAATCTAAGATAATCGGTAGTACATTTTTCTAAGGTTCTTTTCCAAGTCTGGCACAAGGCCACAAATATAGGTGCTGGGCGGCGATTACATAACACTCGCCAACTCAGCGAATGAGTAACACAGGGACCTGTGCGGTAACGTGAGGAGCTGATGGTAGGTGTGGCGCTCCACCTCTGATGCTGAAATAATCTCCTTGGTCTAGCGCTATTGAAAAGGGGATAGACGCCCTCGCTGTCTGGCCGATACCGACATTAGGCCGTTCCGACGACTTTACTTTTACTTATATAGCAATTAGATTTCACGGAAAAATACAAATGGCCCTCATAGATCTTAACAAAGATTATATATATATATATTTTAAATATTTGGTGATATCGCGAGGTATTTCTGGGGCGTCTTTGGTCTTTTTTTATAACAATTTTTTTTTATGAAAAAAATTAGAGGACAATCAATATGAAAGGAAACTACGCATAATATTTAATTATTATATATTATTATATATATATATATATATATATATATATATATATATATATATATATATATTATATTTTATATTTTTTGTTTTATCTTTGCTTCATACTTATTCAGAATTTTGATTTTCATAGTTGTTAATTTGACTGACTGCTATCCCCTAAAAATACTTTGCCCTGAAAAATATTCTTTTTTCTCTTTTGACTTCCTGTCACCATGGTGACAGTCTTTTAATGTATACATTTTGTAAAGAAAAAACAAATTGGGGGGGGGGGAAGAAGATTTTATATTGAGGAAAATTTTTCTGTTATGCAATTCAAATTATTGATGATTCTCCATCTGATGAGACTTGATTTTGGGGATCTTTGTTAAATCAACTTAGATTTATAAAGGCCCCAATTTTGGTCGAAATAAATTTATTATGGAATAACGGTGTTGAGTTTTTCCTTCCTTAGCCAGTTTTCCTTCAGTTAGCAAGAAGAATTTATATTGAAAAAAAGAAAAAAAGAAAAGAAAAGAAAAACAAGTAAAAAACTTCTAGTGATATTGCGAGGTATTCCTAGGGTGTCCTTGGACATTTTCATAGATCTTATTGAAAATAAAATTATGAAATATTTTCTTTCAAGTTCGCCCGTGGACATCTATACGTGGACACACTAGCGTAGACCGACCAGATAAAACCTTCCTCAATCAGCTCGGTGCGGATTCTGGATGCTGTGTGGAAGACTGCCAGCAGCTATGACCGATTGGAAATGGTGGAACGAGAGAGAGAGAGATGACCGATTGGAAATGGTGGAACGAAAGAAAGAGAGACAGACAGACAGACAGACAGACAGAGAGAGAGAGACAGAGAGAGAGAGAGAGAGAGAGAGAGGGGGGGTGAAGCGAGTGCGTGTGTGGTCAGCTCGACCTGCTGCTGCTGCTGCTGCTGATGATGATGATGATGTTGATCGGAAATTAAGATATATTTTTAAGGGAACATCAGATGATATGTGAGGTGTTCCTTGGATGTTTAATAATAAATAAAATTATAAAAAATATTTTTTTTAATAAAACAATTTAGAGTAAATATAGATATAACGAAAAACTACGCATAACATTCTCTCTCTCTCTCTCTCACTCTCACTCTCTCTCTCTCTCTCTCTCTCTCTCTTTCACTCTCACACACACACACAAACATATATATATATATACATATATATGTTTGTATGTATATATATATTTGAACAAGTCGTGGAAACAGCACCCACAAGGGAGCAACTGTATGGTCACCTGCCCCCTATCTCACAAACCATCCGAGTGAGATGGACTAGACATGCAGAACACTGCTGGAGAAGCAAGGACGAACTCATAGGCGACGTTCTTCTGTGGAAGCAAACATATGGACATGCTAGTGTGGGCCGCCCAGCAAGTACCTACATGGTCCTACCAACTATGTAAAGATTATGGCTGCTGTGCGGAAGAACTC
>CM042180.1:31892967-31955467 GCA_023376005.1 Doryteuthis pealeii
GGGTGCTGATAACACATGCCCTATACACTTGTACTGTTACATAATCTATGCGGTTGCATAAGATTATTGTCGATCCCCTGTAATTCTGAGGGGATGACCCCTTTCATACCATGGCCGGGTCCTTCTATGGAAAATTACAGAAGCCCGCCAAATATGTGAAGTCACGTGGGACCTTTTTTCAGAGTCTCCAGTTTGCAGTTGGACGTCAGGCAGAGCAGTCGGTCATTTTATGCTCTGCCTAAGGCTGGAATTCACGCGCGATATGTTAGTCAGATATTTAGTTACGTGAAATGTATAGTTAAGAATATAAAAATTTATATAAGTAAAATGTTCTTGTGGTTGATGAATGTCTTGGTAACAAGACTAAGAAATGAATCCAGGACGACCAGCCAGCAGGAACATAGCAACAGAAGACTTTAGAAGAGACCAGACCAAGATGTTAGAAGATAGAACCAAAGTCGGCCAGAAGAAAATACAGAGTAGTAAAGAGGTAAGAAAGGGGTATACAACATGTATCGATTGGTACCGTGAAAACCTCAGTATGCAACCTTTGTACGGATAGTGAGCTTGCTGTTGTCCCACACTCTTGTTGTGAGCTTCCCAAAAGTTGAGGCAGCTTTTCCGATCCAGGGCATCACCTGGAGGGACAGGATCACTAACACAGCAGTCCTAGAGAGAGCTCAACTCCCCAGCCTGTACTCTCTACTGAGACAACGTCGTCTCCGATGGTTGGGTCATGTACGGTTGGTTGGTTGGTTTGTTGATTTTAACGGCATATCAACCCGTCCAGGGTTATATCATGCCTAGCGGTTGGGGTGTTTACATATTGTGTATTCATATATATACTTTTAGTAATTGGTTTTAACAATGTGTTAGCATTATTTGGAATTATATTGTATGGCATTGATTTGTTTCATGTCTATATTTATGGTATAATTTTATTTCCCTTAAAAAGGAGAAAATATCCCCAATGTCATGTACGTCGGATGGATGATGGACGAATCCCGAAAGACATCCTGTATGGAGAGCTAACATCTGGTAAAAGACAGATTGGTCGCTCCCTACTACGATTCTAGGATGTCTGCAAAAAGGATCTCAGGTGCTTTGGCATTGTCACTTCCAGCTGGGAAAATTTGGCTCAAGACCGCCCTCGGTGGCGGCAGAATCTCCATAGAGGACTGTACATGTCAGAAGTCACCCTGATACAACATCATGAAGCTAAGAGGTCCATAAGAAAGCAACGGCAACAAAGCATCGGAACATCATCATCTACAGGGACAACCTACAAATGCAAAATCTGTGGTCGAGAATGTTTCTCAAACATAGGACTTCATAGTCACAGGAGGCGCTGCAACTTCAGGGGCACACAAAAACTTTTATCATAATCTTTCGAGACTGAATTGGCAATGATGAGATGGAAATTAATCCGACAGTATGATTTTAACATTCTTGAATAAATAAATGTTGTTTATAATTGCTGACAGAAATCTGTTTCGACCGCTTTAATAGATCGGTCATCATCAAGAGCAACATATGAGAGAAAGACGGGATGAATAACCGTTAGAAGAAAGGGTACAAACAAAACACTGTTATTCAATGCTGGAATTTTTAAAAATGCGTGTTCTGTGCTCAAAATAAAATAGATTTTATTTTTAAAAATCAGGAGCATTTTAGTTCATAATAAAACTCAAAAGATTTTGATGTAAAATTATATAAAAGTGGATAATGAGTATCAAAATTGTTCATGATATATTCCAGCTATTAAAAAAGTAATTTACAAGTCCACAGCATAATTGAAGAAAGATGTAAAGTTTCAAATCACTTGTGGTGTTGATAAATCCGTAGTGTTGTAGATAAAAGCCTTCAGAGGTGTAAAAATCCATATATTTTGTTTTTTCATTAGACAAATATGAGAATAGATGGAAATTAATCCGACAGTATTAATTTAAAATTTTAGCATTAAATAATAGCGTTTTGTTTGTACCCTTTCTTCTAACGATTATTCATCCCGTCTCTCATATGTTGCTCTTGATGATGACCGATCTATTAAAACGGTAGAAACAGATTTCTGTCAGCAATTATAAACAACATTTGTGATCTTTTCAAGTTTTCTGGCCAACTTTTAAATATTTGGGTGGAATTCGTGGATTAGTCCACCAAAGTTCAGGTCCCGAGTACTCTCGGCACTTCGAAGTGCCATCATCAGGGGTGATGTGTTCCAAGATGATTGCACTTCGAAGTGCCGAAAGTACTCGGGAGCTGAATCGTTGGCGGACTAATCCACGAATTTCACCCAAATATTAAAAAGTTGTCCAGAAAACTTGAAAAGATCACAAAAAAAATTGTTAAACAGGAGATGTGTCTTTTGTTTAATTCAACATGCATAAATGAAAAAATGCTGCCAAATACACACACACACACACACACACACACACACACATATATATATATATATATATATATATATATATGTGTATATATATATATATATGATGAGATCTTTCATCCCGAAATATTGAGAATAAAATAACAGGTTAACAAAAAAACATCATAGTTACCTTCTTTTTCTTTACACTCGCATTGTGACAGCCTTCAAAACCAACCTCCAAACCAATATATACACAATGCTCCAAGCAAATTACAAAACCCTTTTATATATATATATATATATATATATATATATATACATTACGTATTCATATTTTTCTGTCTGTACATTATCTCTTTTAATGAAACGCACTTATTTTCTCGCCCATACACATGCATCCACAAACACCCGCCGTGAGACCGATAAGGACGTCCATGATATCTCAGTTCATGGGTGGTTCATTACATCGTTTCAATAACAAACTTAATTTATCAATTTCGAGTAGGTTTCTATTGTATCCATTTCTTTAATATATATACTAGCAAATATATGCACCCTCCGGGTGCAAGTATTTAGGTTTTAATGTAATGAAATATCGTATTAAATTAGAAAGTCTAATAAGAAGGCAGATAAAAATATATGTAACAGAGTGGGGGTATAATAGAAAAATAGAAATTAAACTTACTCTTCCATCACTCCCGTCTTTCATTGCTGAATTTTACGTATTTAACAATTTAGTTAAATTAGGAAATAAAGAATAAAATGACAGTTATTTTTTTTTGTTAATGGATTTCATTTAAGATTCATTGAAGAGATTTTTGGTTATATTCATTAAAATAAAACCAAACAGTTAGAAATCAATAATACTAAGCACATATTTAATAAAATCACATTTTTAATATCAATATGCAAATTAGCCTTCCCGTTCAAACTGCAAACCGCTATTTTTTGTATATATAAATACAATTGCATGTTATTTGTATGTAGATATGGACAACACTAATAAAAAGGTGAAGCAATTTTATTAATAATTCAGGTTTAAATATAAATAAAATCATGGAGAATGTGATGTAAATAACGAAGGGAATTATGACTTGAGTAGTAATATAGTTTCGGTTACAGACATAAAAACACACAATCTCCATTATAATCATATATATATATATATATATATATATAAACCGAATTAAATTGATTACATTTATACATACACACACATATATATATATTTAAACCGAATAAAATTGATTATATATATATATATATATATATATATATATATATATCTGGGGATTCCACCCAAATATTAAAAAGTTGTCCAGAAAACTTGAAAGAATCACAATTGAAATTGTTAAACAAGAGATATGTCTTTTGTTTAATTCAACATGCATAAATGAAAAAATACTGCCCAAATACACACACACACACAAACACACACACACACACATATATATATATATATATATTTATATATATATATATCTTATTATAATAGAGATTATGAATCTGTTTGTCTGTAACCGAAACTATATCAGTACCCAAGTCACAATTCCCTTTATTAATTACGTCACATTCTCCATGATATTATTTTTATTCAAACCTCAATTATTAGTAAAATTGTTTCACATTATTAATACTGCTGACCATTTCTAAATACTAAAAACATGCAATTTTTTTATATATACAACAAAATAGCGGTTTACAGTGTGAACGGGAAGGCTAATTTGCATATTGATCTTTAAAAAAATTGATTTCAATAAATATAGGTTTGGTATTAGTGATTTCTAATTGTTTGGTTTTATATCAATAGATATAATAAAAAATCTCAGAGATAAATCTGAAAAGAAATCAATTAACAAGAAGAAATAACTGTACTTTTATTCTTTACTTCCTAATTTAACTAAATAGTTAAATTAGGAAAATTTATCAATGAAAGACGGGAGTGATGCAAAATGATGGAATACTTAGTTTCAAAGTTATTCTATTTTCGATTTTAATTTCTATGTTTCAAATCATTTTATCTGCATTCTTATTTAGTTTCATTAGTCTTTCTAATCTAATACATTTCATTACATTAAAACTTAAATACTTGCGCCCGGAGGGTGCATATTTTTGCTAGTATATATATATATATATATATATATAGACATTACGTATTCATATTTTTCTGTCTGTACATTATCTCTTTTAATGAAACGCACTTATTTTCTCGCCCATACACATGCATCCACAAACACCCGCCGTGAGACCGATAAGGACGTCCATGATATCTCAGTTCATGGGTGGTTCATTACATCGTTTCAATAACAAACTTAATTTATCAATTTCGAGTAGGTTTCTATTGTATCCATTTCTTTAATATATATATACTAGCAAATATATGCACCCTCCGGGTGCAAGTATTTAGGTTTTAATGTAATGAAATATCGTATTAAATTAGAAAGTCTAATAAGAAGGCAGTAAAAAAATTATGTAACAGAGTGGGGGTATAATAGAAAAATAGAAATTAAACTTACTCTTCCATCACTCCCGTCTTTCATTGCTGAATTTTACGTATTTAACAATTTAGTTAATTAGGAAATAAAGAATAAAATGACAGTTATTTTTTTTTTGTTAATGGATTTCATTTAGGATTCATTGAAGAGATTTTTGCTTATATTCATTAAAATAAACCCAAACAATTAGAAATCAATAATACTAAGCACATATTTAATAAAATCACATTTTTGATATCAATATACAAATTAGCCTTCCCATTCACACTGCAAACCGCTATTTTTTGTATATATAAATACAATTGCATGTTATTTGTATGTAGATATGGACAACACTAATAAAAAGGTGAAGCAATTTTATTAATAATTCAGTTTTAAATATAAATAAAATCATGGAGAATGTGATGTAAATAACGAAGGGAATTGTGACTTGAGTAGTAATATAGTTTCGGTTACAGACATAAAAACACATCTCCATTATAATAAGATATATATATATATATATATATATATATATATATATATATAACCGAATTAAATTAATTATATTTATACACACAACACACACATATATATATTTAAAAACCGAATAAAATTGATTATATATATATATATATATATATATATATATATATATATATATATATATATATATCTGGGTATTCCACCCAAATATTAAAAAGTTGTCCAGAAAACTTGAAAAATCACAAATAAAATTGCTAAACATGAGATATATCTTTTGTTTAATTCAACATGCAAAAATGAAAAAATGCTGCCCAAATACACACACACACACACACATATATATATATGTATATATATATACATTACGTATTCATATTTTTCTGTCTGTACATTATCTCTTTTAATGAAACGCACTTATTTTCTCGCCTATACACATGCATCCACAAACACCCGCCGTGAGACCGATAAGGACGTCCATGATATCTCAGTTCATGGGTGGTTCATTACATCGTTTCAATAACAAACTTAATTTAACAGATATCCCCTTTCATTTTCGTTTATTTGTTTTTATTTTACATTTATTCTTATTCGCCATTAAGTTATTTTCTTTCTTTTTTTTTCTTTTTTCGCTTCTGTTTAATTAACTCCCTCATTGAATCCAGGTCACATAAGACAAATTTTGTCGACCACGTTTTAATAAGAAACGACCACGGCCATTTTGTTCACACGCACTGCGCGGGAAGACCGCCATTAAAGACTCATGATTCAGCATTTTTTTGTTTCTTCACTTCTTCCAAAGTGGAGCGAGTGGTGGCGATCTATTGTCTCCTGTCCAATAATAATAATAATAATAATAATCTTCTATTAATAATGGAGATTCGCTTCCGGTTTTTGTCTGTAACAAAAATTACGTCACTGCTTACGTCACATTACCCAAAATCGTCATAACATAGTTTTTGATATTATATACTACAGCACATTTGCAAAATCTGAACATGTAACATTAGAAAGTCCTCATTGTTTTTAAAACAAGTTTTCATAAATACATGACTGGTATTATATATCTATATATAGTTTGTTTTATTTTAATACATATTTAAAGTTTACATTTCAAATTGTTTTATTTTTTAATCCTTTAATGAATTTGATGATTGTACTTACTTAGGGTACGAACTCGCTGACATTGAATTTTTTACTCCCACCCCTCAGGCAATATGTTTCAAAAATGTACTTTTACATCGCCCGGAGGGTGATTTTTATTTTGTACTACTACTACTAATAATAATCGACTGGAGGACCTGGAAATCAGAGGAAGAAGTGAGACCATCCAGACTACTGCATTGCTGCAATCAGCTAGTATATTCAGAAGAGTCCTGGAAATCTGAGGAGATTTGTTGGCACTCAGAATCCAGTGAAATACCATCCGCTAACGCTGATGTGAAAAACTTAAAAGGAGTGATAATAATAATAATAATAATAATAATAATAATAATAATAATAATAATAATAATAAAACGCTAAATTGGAGAGGTTGCACATAAAAAGCCTTTGACACGGTTAAGAAGAGGAAACCTAAAGAGAGAAACAGCACTGTGGAATCCACCTAAAAATCAGCTGGAATACTGAAAAGAACACTGAAGACCTGAGGAGACTTGTAACTCAGACTCCAGTGAACTTCTAGTAAATTTTGCCGTACGGTGAACCTTTAAAGGGGAAAAAGGGGAAAAGATAGGCAAATACCTGGATCTTGCCAGATAACTTTAAAAGCTAGGAAACACGAAGGTGGCAGTGATACCAATTCTATATGGAACCCTTGGAATGTTTCTCAAAGGGTTGGGAAAGAGACTGAGGGCACCAGAGATGAGAGGAAGAATGGAGACTATTTTAAAATGAACTAGAATACTTAGAACAAGTATTTTATTTATGGTGTGAAAAGCTCACAATAATAAATAATAATAATAATAATAATAATAATAATAATAATATGGACACTTCAAACGACAAATCGAAGAGGTTGCACGTGAAAAGACTTGTAGTCATACCTAATTTTGAAAATTAATCAGTTAGAGACGTCGCCTGTCAGCTTGACAGTCGAGTTTTCGAGTCACACACGGAGCAGTCTCCCATGTCTATAACCTTGCTGTGGAGACCTAATAGGTCGAAATGTACATTCAGGGATTGACAATTTCTCGATTCGTTTAGCCTTACATTTGAACATATATGCCCGCCTAAATTCATTAATTATTAACTAATTAATTTTCAAAATTAGGTATGACTTCAATTAAGCACATATCCTCCAAAAATATATATATGTATAATCAATTATATATACTAGCAAATATATGCACCCTCCGGGTGCAAGTATTTAATTTTTAATGTAATGAAATATCGTATTAAATTAGAAAGTCTAATAAGAAGGCAGATAAAAATATATGTAACAGAGTGAGGGTATAATAGAAAAATAGAAATGAAACTTACTCTTCCATCACTCCCGTCTTTCATTGCTGAATTTTACTTATTTAACTATTTAGTTAAATTAGGAAATAAAGAATAAAATGACAGTTATCTTTTCTTGTTAATGGATTTCATTTAAGATTCATTGAAGAGATTTTTGCTTATATTCATTAAAATAAACCCAAACAATTAGAAATCAATAATACTAAGCACATATTTAATAAAATCACATTTTTAATATCAATATGCAAATTAGCCTTCCCATTCACACTGTAAACCGCTATTTTTTGTATATATAAATACAATTACATGTTATTTGTATGTAGCCCCGCCCAACGGGTGGGGAGTGCTATAATTAACGGCGTCGATCCCAGGGGGCCATCCCCCCAGGCAACACCTGCCCCCTTGATTTAAAGGGGCAGGGCTGGGTTTATTGCCCAGTGCCTGAGGCGCCCCCCTTGAGGGGGAATGCCGACGGGATCGACGCAATTTTTCACCTGCCACACCATGAGTCTCGGCTTGTGGGTGGTCCCACATAAATAGGGCCTTGTGCCTGACCCGTACAAGTGGGGTACGTGGAAAATATCATGTAGATCCGGCCAACGCCGAGGTCCAGTGGCTTCGGCCCTGGATCTTTACAAGTTAATAGCGTCGATCCTAGGGGGCCATCCCCCCAGGCAACACCTGCCCCCTTGATTTAAAGGGGCAGGGCTGGGTTTATTGCCCAGTGCCTGAGGCACCCCCCTTGAGGGGGAATGCCGACGGGATCGACGCAATTTTTCACCTGCCACTCCATGAGCTTCGGCTTGTGGGTGGTCCCACGTTAATAGGGACTTTGTGCCTGACCCGTACAAGTGGGGTACGCGGTAAATACCATGTAGATCCGGCCATCGCCGAGGTCCAGTGGCTTCGGCCTTGGATCTTTACAAGTTAATAGCGTCGATCCTAGGGGGCCATACCCCCAGGCAACACCTGCCCCCTTGATTTAAAGGGGCAGGGCTGGGTTTATTGCCCAGCGCCTGAGGCGCCCCCCTTGAGGGGGAATGCCGACGGGATCGACTCAATTTTTCACCTGCCACTCCATGAGCTTCGGTTTGTGGGTGGTCTCACGTTAATAGGGACTTTGTGCCTGACCCGTACAAGTGGGGTACGCGGTAAATATCATGTAGATATGGACAACACTAATAAAAAGGTGAAGCAATTTTATTAATAATTGAGGTTTAAATATAAATAAAATCATGAAGAATGTGATGTAAATTACGAAGGGAATTGTGACTTGAGTAGGAATATAGTTTCGGTTACAGACAGAAAAACACACAATCTCCATTATAATAAGATATATATATGTGTATAATCAAGGTGGTGTGAAAAACCATTAAAGAATAGCCTTGTATTCTCGTTGTGCTAGTTTGCTGCATTCGCATTGTTGATTTTCTCGTCTCTGTCTCCAAACATCCGACATTTATTGTTCTCTTGTGTCTTATTTTTATGCTTTGATATCATTTGTTTTCATGGCATTGTTTTATACTGCAAATATGAGCGACTCGGTTTCTCTCTTGAGATGTCCTTTTCTTATCCCTGTCCATGTTTTTTTCAATTTCATATTGGATGTACTACAGGATGCATTTGTTGTATAATTTCATTGGTTTACAAAAAAAATCTTTTTTGTCTGAGGCAAGAATGTGAATAGGTATTTTATTTACTAATTTTGGTGTACTGAATTCAAATTTATAAACAGTTTTGCTCTATCACCTCTAGTTTTCAAATTTCAAAAGAAAACATTTCATCCAATCATACACATCCTATGTCTGTAAAACCTTTTGAAATTTTCGATTTTCCTTGCATTTGAAACAACGTCACCTGAAGAATGTTTGCGGTTACACATGCATGAAACCAAATGGTCGTGACTGTTCCTTTGTCATCAAATAAATAGATATGTAAAACCTTTATATATTTATTTCATTATATTATATAATAGCTCTATTTTTTATATTGAGCACTCTAACAATAATACTGCACTTTGGAACACCGTTCCAGTAAAAGTATCGGGGTTATGGACCATTTCCACTCGTGGGTATCTAGGGCCCATGGAGCTTCTTCAGACCACGTATATCTTTTATTTAGACAGGCACATGGCCAAATTCATTTTATATTCATACATTTCTCCCCGCCTTTAAATGTATGAATATAAAAATGAACTTGGCCGTGTGCCTGTCTCAATAAAAGATATACGTGGTCTGAAAAAGCTCCGTGGGCCCTAGATACCGGCGAGTGGAAATGGTCCATAACCACGATACCCATGGTATTTAAGGCCTTTTAATTCACAAATAACTTTGTTCTGTTTACAATAATTAAACATTGAGCTCTCCTACGGAACCTGAACTCTACAACAAACTACTGGTAGAGAATATGACCAGCCTAGAATCACCTTGTACCAAGAAACTTGGTACCACACCAAAGTATATATATATCATCATCATCATGTCGCGCTTTCAGCGCGGATATCCATGACAATCTCTCTCCATCCGTCCCTATCGCTCATCATTCTCGGGAGGTCCTCTATGCAGCATCCTGCATCCGCACAGAGATGACCAACGTACGTTTTTGCTAGTCGGGCCACACTGGCTTGTTCATGTGCTGGCTTCCACAGGAGGACGTCGCTTATGAGTTCGTCCTTGCTTCTCCAGCAGTGTCCCGCGTGTCTTGTCCGTCTTACTCGGATGGTTTGGGTGATATGTGGTAGGTGGCCGTACAGCTGTTTTCTCGTAGGGTGCTGTTTCCACGTCTTGTTCAGAATCACCCGCAGCATTCTTGTGCAGCTTCCATCTAGTTTATTCTCTAGTCGCTTAGTTAGGGTCCAGGTGGTGCAGCCATACAGCAGTACTGACACGACAACGGCCTGGAAGAACTGTCTCTTTAACTTATCTGTGAGATTTGACCTCCATATGATCGATAATTTATTTATAGCGGCCCATGCTTTTCCTATGCGTGCATTAACGTCGTTTTCTGTGGAGGAGATGTTACTGCCTAAGTACCTAAATTGTTCTACAGAGTTTAGGAGTTTGCCATCGATGGTTGAGATGTCGCTTTTGTTTTTTGAAAGACATGAACTCAGTTTTATCAGAGTTCATGTACAGGTCGATATTTCGTGCAACCTTTTCTATCTCTCTCGAGGCTGTGTAGTAAGGATTCGCTTCCACTATATATATATATATATATATATATATAGATATGACCGTGTGAGATTAGTACTTACATCTCTTTCTCACACCAGTCATAATATTAAAACAAATAAAAGGGTACCAAAGCAAAGACAAACAATATTATGTATATTCTCAGACGATTTATATAAGTCATACCTTGCTAAGTAACTTGCGTCCTGGGACGTCAAAACAGCTTCTCAAACCGCCGTTAAACTTCTCGTCGCATCCGCCAGGGCGTTGTTGTCTTTCTTTCTTTCGTGATTAAGAATATTAGAACATTAAAGGAAAACTTAACGCAGGAGTTTTGCCCTCTTAATCACACACACACACACACACACACACACCAACACACACACATATATATATATATATATATATATAATATTTATAATACATATATATATAATGTATACTAGCAAATATATGCACCTCCGGTGCAAGATTTAAGTTTTAATGTAATAAAATATTGTATTAAATAGAAAAGGGCTTAATGAAACTAAAATAAGAAATACAATAAAAAGATTTGAAACAGAGGGAGGTATAATAAAAGATTTGAAACAGAGGGCAGTATAATAAAAAATTGGAAACAACTGAAACTTACTCTTCCATCACTCTTCTCTTTCATTGTTATTTTTTCTAATTTAGTATTGATTATAAGAGCAAGTAAAGAATAAAATGACAGTTAATTTATCTTGTTAATGGATTTCATTTATAGATTCATTGAAGAGATTTTGACTTATATCATTAAAATAAAAACCAAACAGTTAGAAATCAATAATACTAAGGCACATATTTATTTAAATGTCGAGTTTTTAATATTAATATGAAAATTAGCCTTCCCGTTCACACTGTAAACCGCTATTTTGTGTATATATAAATATATTGCATGTTATCAGTGCGTTAGACATAGTTAAACAGTATTAATAATGTAAGACAATTTTATTAATAATTGAGTTTAGATTAAAAATAAAATCAAGGAGAATGTGATGTAAATAACCTAAGGATTATTGTGACTTGAGTAGGGAATATAGTTTCGGTTACAGACAGAAAAACACCGCAATCTCCATTATAATAAGATATATATAAATTAAGCAAATATTGTCAATATGTAACCTCGGCGTACATAGAATTAAATTAGAAATATTAAAGCATTAAAAAAGTTTGAAAAATAATTTTCTGCCCAATCATATATCAGATTTATTAGTACTCTCAAGAGTCAATTTTACTCAAAAATCAATTTGAAAACTTTCTTGAATTAAAAAAATGATTTAGTTTAATGCATTTTCCATTTTAAAATTCATTTGAGTGAAGAGGTTGTCACTTTAACATATCTTTAAGCATAAATTCTCTATGTTTATCGTTGGAAGAATAATAACATTGTTCCCATGTAGAAATGTTTATTTTTGAAAGATTCAATTATCATAGAGTGAGGGCTAACAGACCTTTCAAAAAATATACTTCTGCAAAGTTTTTATTTTATTTATTTAAATTAAAAGTGTTTTTAAATAATCCTTTCGTTTCGGAATAAATTCTGGAACAAAATAATATATATATATGAAAAAGTGCTCCAAAAACATGAATTTTATTATTATCTACTAGCAAATATATGCACCCCGCTGCAAGTATTTAAGTTTAATGTAATAAAATATTGTATCTAAATTAGAGAAAATGAATGAAACTGAAATAAGAATACAGGATAAAAAGATTTGAAAACAGAGCGAGTATATTAAAAGATTGAAACAGAGGGAGTATAATAAAAATGAACAACTGAAATTTACTCTTTCCATCACTCTCGCTCTGTTATTTTTCAATTTAAGTATTAGTAAAGAGGAAAGTAAAGAATTAAATGACAGTTATTTTTTCTGTTAATGATTTCATTTAAGATTCATTGAAAGATTTACTTATATTCATTAAAATAAAAACCAAACAGTTAGAAATCAATAATACTAAGCACATATTTATTTAAATCGATTTTTTTAATATTAATTATGCAAATTAGCCTTCCCGTTCACACTGTAAACCGCTATTTTGTTGATATATAAATATTAATTGCATTGTTATCAGTATGTAGACATAGTTAACAGTATTAATAATGTAAAACAATTTATTAAAAATAATTTGAGGTTTTAGATAAAAATAAAATCATGGAGAATGTGATGTTCAATAATTAAGGGAATTGTGACTTTGAGCAGAATATAGTTTCGTTACAGACAGAAAAAACACACAATCTCCTTTATAATAAGATGTCGACGCTCAACGTTTGGTTTATGGATACCTTCTGCTATAAATATAATAAAAAAAGAAGAGAAAAATATTTTTTTGTTGTTCAAAACGGGGATGGATGTTGTTTAAATTACTAATTTACCAGTTTGAGATCGAATAGGCGAGAAAACCTTCAGTAAACATGTATTGACTACATGTCCACCGCTACCTTAACTCAAATATAAACTATCTCTCACTGATACTTGAGCACTATCTATGCTTAGGAATATGACCACCCATATTATCTACAATATATAATATATATATATATATATAGAGAGAGAGAGAGAGAGATAGTAAAAACCGGTCTACGAGACTCATCATCATTCATTGCATTTAGTCTTCGGAAGACTATGATCAAGTTTTTTTATGTTGCCCCTGAAGTTACAGCGCCTCCTGTGACTGTGAAGTCGATGTTTGAAAAACATCTCGCCCAACAGATTTTGCATTTGAAGCTGTCCTGAAGATTTGATGTGCCGGCGCCTATGTTGCCGCTGCTTTTCTTTTGGAACCTCTTAGCTTCATGGTTGTTGTGTCAGGGTGACTAGGCTTGCTAACAATTTACACTACGTATGGGCCACGCGTAGGATGTGACACAAGTTGCAAGTTTCGGGCATCCAGAAGGGATTGAATTCGCAACAGGAAATTTACAGGGTATGGCACAAGGCTAAGAATTTAGAGCCCGGTGATGCATCGAACTCAATACAACGTGATCACTGGCTAGACTGATTGCAAACGTTTACTGGGACAAACCTGACAAAGCCAGATGTATGACAATTTCTTTTTATGGTGGAATACACATTTTAGCAATGAAAAAAACTTGATGATTCAACCCACCATGATATATATATATATATATATATATATATATATATATAATATAATATATTATATATATATATATCACCTGAAGACTTTCTCTATCACTCTTGTTTATATACCCACATTGTTATATAATAAAGGTTTACATAATATATGGTTGGTAATTTGCATATGGTTTTAAACAAAACCAGGGTTTAATATCTAATTACTTTTGGTTGTTATTCATAATCTACTATTTTGTTTTTGATTTGATTGTGAAATTGTATTTCCATTAAGAATTGATTTAATTTCAAACTTTATCGGCATTTAAATGACCCACTGAGTTGATATGCCTTAAAACAAAACAAAACAAACAAACAAAACAATCAAAAAGATGTTTGTTAAAATTATTATTGTAATCACTGGTATTTGTATCTCTAATACATTGGAGAATAAAACAATAATATCAAGAGCAATCCATATGAATGATTTTTTATAAAAAAGCAATTAAATATCTTATTCTATTAATAATTGGTTTGGTTTGGTTTGTTTTACGGCTTATCAACCTAGTGGCGTCATTTAATGCCGATTAAAGTTTTGAAATAAATCAATTCTTAATAGAAAAATTATTTTTATAAAATGTATTATCTATAAGAATTGATTTATTTTCAAAACTTTATCGGCATTAAATGACCCACTGAGGTTGATAAGCCGTAAAACAAACCAAACCAAACACAATTATTAATAGATAGATATTTAATTGCTTTTTATAAAAAATCATTCATAGGATTGCTCTGATATTATTGTTTTATTCTCCAATGTATAGAGATCACAAATACCAAGTGATTACAATAATATTTTACAAAACATCCTTTTGATTGTTTGTTTGTTTGTTTGTTTGTTTTTAAGGCATATCAACCTCAGTGGGTCATTTAATGCCGATAAAGTTTTAAATAAATCAATTCTTAATGGATAATACAATTTCACAATACAAAATCAAAAACAAAATAGTAGATATGAATAACACCAAGTAATAGATATTAAACCTGGTTTTGTTAAAACCAGTATGCAAATTAACCACACCATATATTATGTAAACCTTTATTATATAACCAATGTGGGTATATAAACAAGAGGATAGAGAAAGTCTTCAGGTGATATAATATATATATATATATATATAATATATATAATAATATATAATTATATATATATATATATATCATGTTTGAATCACAAAGTTTTTTCATTGCTAAAATGTGTATTCCACCATAAAAAGAAAATTGTCATACATCTGGCTTTGTCACGGTTTGTCCAGTAAACGTTTGCAATCTAGTCTAGCCAGTGATCAACGTTGGATTTGAGTTCGATGATCACCGTGCTCTAATTCTTAGCCTTGTGCCATACCATGTAAATTTCCTGTTGCGAATTCAATCCCTGCTGGATGCCCGAAACTTGCAACCTTGTGTCACATTCTACGCGTGCCATCGTAGTGTAATTGTTAGCAAGCTAGTCACCCTGACACAACACCATGAAGCTAGAGGTCCAAAAGAAAGCAGCGGCAACATAGCGCCGGCACATCAACATCTTCAGGGACAGCCTTCAAATGCAAAATCTGTGGGCGAGAATGTTTTTCAAACATCCGACTTCACAGTCACAGGAGGCGCTGTAACTTCAGGGGCACATAAAAAAAACTTGATCATAGTCTTCCGAGACTAAAATGCCAATGAATGAATGATGAGTCTCGTAGACCCGGTTTTACTATCTCTCTCTCTCTCTCTCTATATATATATATATATATTATATTGTAGATAATATGGGTGGCATATTCCTAAGCAGATAGTGCTCAGTATCAGTGAGAATAGTTTATATTTGAGTTAAGGTAGCGTGGACATGTAGTCAATACATGTTTACTGAAGGTTTCTCGCCTATTCGATCTTCAAACTGGGTAATTAAGTAATTTAAAAACATCCATCCCCGTTTGAACAACAAAAAATATTTTTCTCTTCTTTTTATTATATTGATATAGCAGAAGGTATACCATAAACCAAAACGTTTGAGCGTCGACATCTTATTATAAAGGAGATTGTGTGTTTTTCTGTCTGTACCGAAACTATATTCCTGCTCAAGTCACAATTCCCTTAATTATTGACATCACATTCTCCATGATTTTATTTTTATCTAAACCTCAATTATAATAAAAATTGTTTTACATTATTAATACTGTTAACTATGTCTACATACTGATAACATGCAATTATATTTATATATACAACAAAATAGCGGTTTACAGTGTGAACGGGAAGGCTAATTTGCATATTAATATTAAAAAATCGAATTTAATAAATATGTGCTTAGTATTATTGATTTCTAACTGTTTGGTTTTATTTTAATGAATATAAGTAAAAATCTCTTCAATGAATCTTAAATGAAATCCATTAACAAAGAAAAAATAACTGTCATTTAATCTTTACTTCCTCTTTTAACTAAATACTTAAATTAGAAAAAATAACAAGACGAGAGTGATGGAAGAGTAAATTTCAGTTGTTCCATTTTTTATTATACTCCCTCTGTTTCAAATCTTTTAATATACTCCCTCTGTTTTCAAATCTTTTTATCTGTATTCTTATTTAGTTTCATTCATTTTCTAATTTAATACAATATTTTATTACATTAAAACTTAAATACTTGCACCCGGAGGGTGCATATATTTGCTAGTAGATATAATAAATTCATGTTTTTTGGAGCACTTTTTCATATATATATATTATTTTTGTTCCAGAATTTATTCAGTAACGAAAGGGATTATTTTAAAAAACACTTTATTTAAATAAATAAAATAAAAACTTTGCAGAAGTATATTTTTTGAAAGTCTGTTAGCCCTCACATCCTATGATAATTTGAATCTTTCAAAAATAAACATTTCTACATGGGAAAATGTTTATATTTCTTCAAACGATAAATCCATAGAGAATTTATGCTTAAAGATATTGTAAAGTGACACCTCTTCACTCAAATGAATTTTAAAATGGAAAATGCATTAAAACTAAATCATTTTTTTTAATTCAGAAAGTTTTAAATTGATTTTTGAGTAAAATTGACTCTTGAGAGTACTAATAAATCTGATATATGTATTGGCAGAAAAATTAATTTTTCAAACTTTTTTTATCTTTATATTTCTAAATTTAATCTATGTACGCCGAGGTACATATTGACATATTGCTAATTATTATATATCTTATTATAATGGAGATTGCGTGTTTTTTCTGTCTGTAACCGAAACTATATTCCTAATCAAGTCACAATTCCTTAGTTATTTACATCACATTCTCCTTGATTTTATTTTTATCTAAACCTCAATTATTAATAAAATTGTCTTACATTATTAATACTGTTAACTATGTACGTACTGATAACATGCAATTATATTTATATATACAACAAAATAGCGGTTTACAGTGTGAACGGGAAGGCTAATTTGCTATTTAATATTAAAAACTCGAATTTAATAAATATGTGCTTAGTATTATTGATTTCTAACTGTTTGGTTTTATTTTAATGAATATAAGTAAAAAATCTCTTCAATGAATCTTAAATGAAATCCATTAACAAGATAAAATAACTGTCATTTTATTCTTTACTTGCTCTTATAACTAAATACTTAAATTAGAAAAAAAACAATGAAAGACGAGAGTGATGGAAGAGTAAGTTTCAGTTGTTCCATTTTTTATTATACTCCTCTGTTTCAAATCTTTTTATACTCCCTCTGTTTCAAATCTTTTTATCTGTATTCTTATTTAGTTTCATTAGCCTTTCTAATTTAATACAATATTTTATTACATTAAAACTTAAATACTTGCACCCGGAGGGTGCATATATTTGCTAGTATTATATATATATATATATATATATATATATATATATAAATATATATATATATGTGTGTGTGTGTGTGTGTGTGTGGTGTGTGTGTGTGATTAAGAGGGGCAAAACTCCTGCGTTAAGTTTTCCTTTAATGTTCTATATTCCTTAATCAACGAAAGAAAGAAGACAAACAACCCCTGCGGATGCGACGAGAAGTTGAACGCCGGTTTGAGAAGCTGTTTGACGTCCCAGGACGCAAGTTACTTAGCAAGTATGACTTATATAAATCGTCTGAGAATATACATAATATTGTTTGTCTTTGCTTTGGTACCCTTATTTGTTTAATATTATGACTGGTGTGAGAAGAGATGTAAGTACTAATCTCACACGGTATATATATATATAATATAATATATATATATATATAGTGGAAGCCGAATCCTTACTACACAGCCTAGAAAAGGTTGCACGAAATATCGACCTGTACATGAACTCTGATAAAACTGAGTTCATGTCTTTCAAAAACAAAAGCGACATCTCAACCATCGATGGCAAACTCCTAAACTCTGTAGAACAATTTAGTACTTAGGCAGTAACATCTCCTCCACAGAAAACGACGTTAATGCACGCATAGGAAAAGCATGGGCCGCTATAAATAAATTATCGATCATATGGAGGTCAAATCTCACAGATAAGTTAAAGAGACAGTTCTTCCAGGCCGTTGTCGTGTCAGTACTGCTGTATGGCTGCACCACCTGACCCTAACTAAGCGACTAGAGAATAAACTAGATGGAAGCTGCACAAGAATGCTGCGGGTGATTCTGAACAAGACGTGAAACAGCACCCTACGAGAAAACAGCTGTACGGCCACCTACCACATATCACCCAAACCATCCGAGTAAGACGGACAAGACACGCGGGACACTGCTGGAGAAGCAAGGACGAACTCATAAGCGACGTCCTCCTGTGGAAGCCAGCACATGAACAAGCCAGTGTGGCCCGACTAGCAAAAACGTACGTTGGTCATCTCTGTGCGGATGCAGGATGCTGCATAGAGGACCTCCCGAGAATGATGAGCGATAGGGACGGATGGAGAGAGATTGTCATGGATATCCGCGCTGAAAGCGCGACATGATGATGATGATATATATATACTTTGGTGTGGTACCAAGTTTCTTGTACAAGGGGATTCTAGGCTGGTCATATTCTCTACCAGTAGTTTGTTGTAGAGTTCAGGTTCCGTAGGAGAGCTCAATGTTTAATTATTGTAAACAGAACCAAAGTTATTTGTGAATTAAAAGGCCTTAAATACCATGGGTATCGTGGTTATGGACCATTTCCACTCGCCGTATCTAGGGCCCACGGAGCTTTTTCAGACCACGTATATCTTTTATTAGAACAGGCACACGGCCAAGTTCATTTTTATATTCATACATTAAAGGCGGGGAGAAATGTATGAATATAAAATGAATTTGGCCATGTGCCTGTCTAAATAAAAGATATACGTGGTCTGAAGAAGCTCCATGGGCCCTAGATACCCACGAGTGGAAATGGTCCATAACCCCGATACTTTTACTGGAACGGTGTTCCAAAGTGCAGTATTATTGTTAGAGTGCTCAATATAAAAAATAGAGCTATTATATAATATAATGAAATAAATATATAAAGGTTTTACATATCTATTTATTTGATGACAAAGGAACAGTCACGACCATTTGGTTTCATGCATGTGTAACCGCAAACATTCTTCAGGTGACGTTGTTTCAAATGCAAGGAAAATCGAAAATTTCAAAAGGTTTTACAGACATAGGATGTGTATGATTGGATGAAATGTTTTCTTTTGAAATTTGAAAACTAGAGGTGATAGAGCAAAACTGTTTATAAATTTGAATTCAGTACACCAAAATTAGTAAATAAAATACCTATTCACATTCTTGCCTCAGACAAAAAGATATTTTTTGTAAACCAATGAAATTATACAACAAATGCATCCTGTAGTACATCCAATATGAAATTGAAAAAAACATGGACAGGGATAAGAAAAGGACATCTCAAGAGAGAAACCGAGTCGCTCATATTTGCAGTATAAAACAATGCCATGAAAACAAATGATATCAAAGCATAAAAATAAGACACAAGAGAACAATAAATGTCGGATGTTTGGAGACAGAGACGAAAAATCAACAATGCGAATGCAGCAAACTAGCACAACGAGAATACAAGGCTATTCTTTAATGGTTTTTCACACCACCTTGATTATACACATATATATATCTTATTATAATGGAGATTGTGTGTTTTTCTGTCTGTAACCGAAACTATATTCCTACTCAAGTCACAATTCCCTTCGTAATTTACATCACATTCTTCATGATTTTATTTATATTAACCTCAATTATTAATAAAATTGCTTCACCTTTTTATTAGTGTGTCCATATCTACATGATATTTACCGCGTACCCCACTTGTACGGGTCAGGCACAAAGTCCCTATTAACGTGAGACCACCCACAAACCGAAGCTCATGGAGTGGCAGGTGAAAAATTGAGTCGATCCCGTCGGCATTCCCCTCAAGGGGGGCGCCTCAGGCGCTGGGCAATAAACCCAGCCCTGCCCCTTTAAATCAAGGGGCAGGTGTTGCCTGGGGGTATGGCCCCTAGGATCGACGCTATTAACTTGTAAAGATCCAAGGCCGAAGCCACTGGACCTCGGCGATGGCCGGATCTACATGGTATTTACCGCGTACCCCACTTGTACGGTCAGGCACAAAGTCCCTATTAACGTGGGACCACCCACAAGCCGAAGCTCATGGAGTGGCAGGTGAAAAATTGCGTCGATCCCGTCGGCATTCCCCTCAAGGGGGGGGCTCAGGCACTGGGCAATAAACCCAGCCCTGCCCCTTTAAATCAAGGGGGCAGGTGTTGCCTGGGGGGATGGCCCCCTAGGATCGACGCTATTAACTTGTAAAGATCCAGGGCCGAAGCCACTGGACCTCGGCGTTGGCCGGATCTACATGATATTTTCCACGTACCCCACTTGTACGGGTCAGGCACAAGGCCCTATTTATGTGGACCACCCACAAGCCGAGACTCATGGTGTGGCAGGTGAAAAATTGCGTCGATCCCGTCGGCATTCCCCCTCAAGGGGGCGCCTCAGGCACTGGGCAATAAACCCCAGCCCTGCCCCTTTAAATCAAGGGGCAGGTGTTGCCTGGGGGATGGCCCCCTGGGATCGACGCCGTTAATTATAGCACTCCCACCCGTTGGGCGGGCTACATACAAATAACATGTAATTGTATTTATATATACAAAAAATAGCGGTTTACAGTGTGAATGGGAAGGCTAATTTGCATATTGATATTAAAAATGTGATTTTATTAAATATGTGCTTAGTATTATTGATTTCTAATTGTTTTGGTTTATTTAATGAATATAAGCAAAAATCTCTTCAATGAATCTTAAATGAAATCCATTAACAAGAAAAGATAACTGTCATTTTATTCTTTATTTCCTAATTTAACTAAATAGTTAAATAAGTAAAATTCAGCAATGAAAGACGGGAGTGAGGAAGAGTAAGTTTCATTTCTATTTTTCTATTATACCCTCACTCTGTTACATATATTTTTATCTGCCTTCTTATTAGACTTTCTAATTTAATACGATATTTCATTACATTAAAAATTAAATACTTGCACCCGGAGGGTGCATATATTTGCTAGTATATATAATTGATTATACATATATATATTTTTGGAGGATATGTGCTTAATTGAAGTCATACCTAATTTTGAAAATTAATTAGTTAATAATTAATGAATTTAGGCGGGCATATATGTTCAAATGTAAGGCTAAACGAATCGAGAAATTGCAATCCCTGAATGTACATTTCGACCTATTAGGTCTCCACAGCAAGGTTATAGACATGGGAGACTGCTCCGTGTGTGACTCGAAAACTCGACTGTCAAGCTGACAGGCGACTCTCACTGATTAATTTTCAAAATTAGGTATGACTACAAGTCTTTTCACGTGCAACCTCTTCGATTTGTCGTTGAAGTGTCCATATTATTATTATTATTATTATTATTATTATATTATTATTATGTGAGCTTTTCACACCATAAATAAAATACTTGTTCTAAGTATTCTAGTTCATTTTAAAATAGTCTCCATTCTTCCTCTCATCTCTGGTGCCCTCAGTCTCTTTCCCAACCCTTTGAGAAACATTCCAAGGGTTCCATATAGAATTGGTATCACTGCCACCTTCGTGTTTCCTAGCTTTTAAAGTTATCTGGCAAGATCCAGGTATTTGCCTATCTTTTCCCCTTTTTCCCCTTAAAGGTTCACCGTACGGCAAAATTTACTAGAAGTTCACTGAGTCTGAGTTACAAGTCTCCTCAGGTCTTCAGTGTTCTTTTCAGTATTCCAGCTGATTTTAGGTGGATTCCACAGTGCTGTTTCTCTCTTAGGTTTCCTCTTCTTAACCGTGTCAAAGGCTTTTTATGTGCAACCTCTCCAATTTAGTACTTTATTTATTATTATTATTATATTATTATTATTATTATTATTATTATTATTATTATCACTCCTTTTAAGTTTTTCACATCAGCGTTAGCGGATGGTATTTCACTGGATTCTGAGTGCCAACAAATCTCCTCAGATTTCCAGGACTCTTCTGAATATACTAGCTGATTGCAGCAATGCAGTAGTCTGGATGGTCTCACTTCTTCCTCTGATTTCCAGGTCCTCCAGTCGATTATTATTAGTAGTAGTAGTACAAAATAAAAATCACCCTCCGGGCGATGTTTAAAGTACATTTTTGAAACATATTGCCTGAGGGGTGGGATAAAAATTCAATGTCAGCGAGTTCGTACCCTAAGTAAGTACAATCATCAAATTCATTAAAGGATTAAAAAATAAAACAATTTGAAATGTAAACTTTAAATATGTATTAAAAAAAAACAAACTATATATAGATATATAATACCAGTCATGTATTTATGAAAACTTGTTTTAAAAACAATGAGGACTTTCTAATGTTACATGTTCAGATTTGCAAATGTGCTGTAGTATATAATATCAAAAACTATGTTATGACGATTTGGGTAATGTGACGTAAGCAGTGACGTAATTTTTGTTACAGACAAAAACCGGAAGCGAATCTCCATTATTAATAGAAGATTATTATTATTATTATTATTATTGGACAGGAGACAATAGATCGCCACCACTCGCTCCACTTTGGAAGAAGTGAAGAAACAAAAAAATGCTGAATCATGAGTCTTTAATGGCGGTCTTCCCGCGCAGTGCGTGTGAACAAAATGGCCGTGGTCGTTCTTATTAAAACGTGGTCGACAAAATTTGTCTTATGTGACCTGGATTCAATGAGGGAGTTAATTAAACAGAAGCGAAAAAAAAGAAAAAAAAAGAAAGAAAATAACTTAATGGCGAATAAGAATAAATGTAAAATAAAAAACAATAAACGAAAATGAAAGGGGATATCTGTTAAATTAAGTTTGTTATTGAAACGATGTAATGAACCACCCATGAACTGAGATATCATGGACGTCCTTATCGGTCTCACGGCGGGTGTTTGTGGATGCATGTGTATAGGCGAGAAAATAAGTGCGTTTCATTAAAAGAGATAATGTACAGACAGAAAAATATGAATACGTAATGTATATATATATACAATATATATATGTGTGTTGGTGTTGTGTATTTGGGCAGCATTTTTTCATTTTTGCATGTTGAATTAAACAAAAGATATATCTCATGTTTAGCAATTTTATTTGTGATTTTTTCAAGTTTTCTGGACAATTTTTAATATTTGGGTGGAATACCCAGATATATATATATATATATAATATATATATATATATATATATTATATATATATATAATCAATTTTATTCGGTTTAAATATATATATGTGTGTGTGTGTGTATAAAATATAATTAATTTAATTCGGTTATATATATATATATATATATATATATATATATATATATATCTTATTATAATGGAGATGTTTTATGTCTGTAACCGAAACTATATTACTACTCAAGTCACAATTCCCTTCGTTATTTACATCACATTCTCCATGATTTTATTTATATTTAAAACTGAATTATTAATAAAATTGCTTCACCTTTTTATTAGTGTGTCCATATCTACATACAAATAACATGCAATTGTATTTATATATACAAAAAATAGCGGTTTGCAGTGTGAATGGGAAGGCTAATTTGTATATTGATATCAAAAATGTGATTTTATTAAATATGTGCTTAGTATTATTGATTTCTAATTGTTTGGGTTTATTTAATGAATATAAGCAAAAATCTCTTCAATGAATCCTAAATGAAATCCATTAACAAAAAAAAAAAAATAACTGTCATTTTATTCTTTATTTCCTAATTAACTAAATTGTTAAATACGTAAAATTCAGCAATGAAAGACGGGAGTGATGGAAGAGTAAGTTTAATTTCTATTTTCTATTATACCCCCACTCTTTTACATAATTTTTATTCTGCCTTCTTATTAGACTTTCTAATTTAATACGATATTTCATTACATTAAAACCTAAATACTTGCACCCGGAGGGTGCATATATTTGCTAGTTAATATATATTAAAGAAATGGATACAATAGAAACCTACTCGAAATTGATAAAATTAAGTTTGTTATTGAAACGATGTAATGAACCACCCATGAACTGAGATATCATGGACGTCCTTATCGGTCTCACGGCGGGTGTTTGTGGATGCATGTGTATGGGCGAGAAAATAAGTGCGTTTCATTAAAAAGAGATAATGTACAGACAGAAAAATATGAATACGTTAATGTCTATATATATATATATATATATATATACTAGCAAAAATATGCACCCTCCGGGCGCAAGTATTTAAGTTTTAATGTAATGAAATGTATTAGATTAGAAAGACTAATGAAACTAAATAAGAATGCAGATAAAATGATTTGAAACATAGAATTAAAATCGAAAATAGAATAACTTTGAAACTAAGTATTCATCATTTTGCATCACTCCCGTCTTTCATTGATAAATTTTCCTAATTTAACTATTTAGTTAAATTAGGAAGTAAAGAATAAAAGTACAGTTATTTCTTCTTGTTAATTGATTTCTTTTCAGATTTATCTCTGAGATTTTTATTATATCTATTGATATAAAACCAAACAATTAGAAATCACTAATACCAAACCTATATTTATTGAAATCAATTTTTTTAAAGATCAATATGCAAATTAGCCTTCCCGTTCACACTGTAAACCGCTATTTTGTTGTATATATAAAAAATTGCATGTTTTTAGTATTTAGAAATGGTCAGCAGTATTAATAATGTGAAACAATTTTACTAATAATTGAGGTTTGAATAAAATAATATCATGGAGAATGTGACGTAATTAATAAAGGGAATTGTGACTTGGGTACTGATATAGTTTCGGTTACAGACAAACAGATTCATAATCTCTATTATAATAAAGATATATATATATATAAAATATATATATATATATATGTGTGTGTGTGTTGTTTGTGTGTGTGTGTGTATTTGGCAGTATTTTTTCATTTATGCATGTTGAATTAAACAAAAGACATATCTCTTGTTTAACAATTTCAATTGTGATTCTTTCAAGTTTTCTGGACAACTTTTAATATTTGGGTGGAATCCCCAGAATATATATATATATATATATATATATATATATATATAATCAATTTTATTCGGTTTAAATATAATATATATGTGTGTGTATGTATAAATGTAATCAATTTAATTCGGGTTATAATATATATATATATATATATATATGATTATAATGGAGATTGTGTGTTTTTATGTCTGTAACCGAAACTATATTACTACTCAAGTCATAATTCCCTTCGTTATTTACATCACATTCTCCATGATTTTATTTATATTTAAACCTGAATTATTAATAAAATTGCTTCACCTTTTTATTAGTGTTGTCCATATCTACATACAAATAACATGCAATTGTATTTATATATACAAAAAATAGCGGTTTGCAGTTTGAACGGGAAGGCTAATTTGCATATTGATATTAAAAATGTGATTTTATTAAATATGTGCTTAGTATTATTGATTTCTAACTGTTTGGTTTTATTTTAATGAATATAACCAAAAATCTCTTCAATGAATCTTAAATGAAATCCATTAACAAAAAAAAAATAACTGTCATTTTATTCTTTATTTCCTAATTTAACTAAATTGTTAAAATACGTAAAAATCAGCAATGAAAGACGGGAGTGATGGAAGAGTAAGTTTAAATTTCTATTTTTCTATTATACCCCCACTCTGTTACATATATTTTTATCTGCCTTCTTATTAGACTTTCTAATTTAATACGATATTTCATTACATTAAAACCTAAATACTTGCACCCGGAGGGTGCATTATATTTGCTAGTATATATATTAAAGAAATGGATACAATAGAAACCTACTCGAAATTGATAAATTAAGTTGTTATTGAAACGATGTAATGAACCACCCATGAACTGAGATATCATGGACGTCCTTATCGTCTCACGGCGGGTTTGTGGATGCATGTGTATGGGCGAGAAAATAAGTGCGTTTCATTAAAAGAATAATGTACAGACAGAAAAATATGAATACGTAATGTTATATATATATATATATATATATATATAATATAAAAGGGTTTGTAATTTGCTTGGAGCATTGTGTTATATATTGGTTGGAGGTTGGTTTGAAGGCTGTCACAATGCGAGTGTAAAGAAAAAAGAAGGTAACTATGATGTTTTTGTTAACCTGTTATTTTATTCTCAATATTTCGGGATGAAAGATCTCATTCATATATATATATATATACACATATATATATATATATATATTAATATATATATGTTGTGTGTGTGTGTGTGTGTGTGTGTGTGTGTATTTGGCAGCATTTTTTCATTTATGCATGTTGAATTAAACAAAAGACACATCTCCTGTTTAACAATTTTTTTTGTGATCTTTTCAAGTTTTCTGGACAACTTTTTAATATTTGGGTGAAATTCGTGGATTAGTCCGCCAACGTTCAGCTCCCGAGTACTTTCGCACTTCGAAGTGCAATCATCTTGGAACACATCACCCCTGATGAGGCACTTCGAAGTGCCGAGAGTACTCGCGGACCTGAACTTTGGTGGACTAATCCACGAATTCCACCCAAATATTAAAAGTTGGCCAGAAAACTTGAAAAGATCACAAATGTTGTTTATAATTGCTGACAGAAATCTGTTTCTACCGTTTTAATAGATCGTCATCATCAAGAGCAACATATGAGAGACGGGATGAATAATCGTTAGAAGAAAGGTACAAACAAAACGCTATTAATTTAATGCTAAAATTTTTAATTAATACTGTCGGAATTAATTTCCATCTATTCTCATATTTGTCTAATGAAAAAAAAAATATAGGATTTTTACACCTCTGAAGGCTTTTATCTACAACACTACGGATTTATCAACACCACAAGTGATTGAAACTTTACATCTTTCTTCAATTATGCTGTGACTTGTAAATTACTTTTTTAATAGCTGGAATATATCATGAACAATTTTGATACTCATTATCCACTTTTATATAATTTTACATCAAAATCTTTTGATTTATTATGAACTAAAATGCTCCTGATTTTTAAAAATAAAATCTATTTATTTTGAGCACAGAACACGCATTTTTAAAAATTCCAGCATTGAATAACAGTGTTTTGTTTGTACCCTTTCTTCTAACGTATTCATCCCGTCTTTCTCTCATATGTTGCTCTTGATGATGACCGATCTATTAAAGCGGTCGAAACAGATTTCTGTCAGCAATTATAAACAACATTTATTTATTCAAGAATGTAAAATCATACTGTCGGATTAATTTCCATCTCATCATTCCAATTCAGTCTCGAAAGATTATGATAAAAGTTTTTGTGTGCCCCTGAAGTTGCAGCGCCTCCTGTGACTATGAAGTCCTATGTTGAGAAACATTCTCGACCACAGATTTTGCATTTGTAGGTTGTCCCTGTAGATTGATGATGTTCCGATGCTTTGTTGCCGTGCTTTCTTATGGACCTCTTAGCTTCATATGTTGTATCAGGGTGACTTCTGACATGTACAGTCCTCTATGGAGATTCTGCCGCCACCGAGGGCGGTCTGAGCCAAATTTTCCCAGCTGGAAAGTGACAATGCCAAAGCACCTGAGATCCTTTTTGCAGACATCCTAGAATCGTAGTAGGGAGCGACCAATCTGTCTTTACCAGATGTTAGCTCTTCCATACAGGATGTCTTTCGGGATTCGTCCATCATCCATCCGACGTACATGACATTGGGATATTTTCTCCTTTTTAAGGAAATAAAATATACCATAAAATATAGACATGAAACAAATCAATGCCATACAATATAATTCCAAATAATCTAACACATTGTAAAACCAATTACTAAAAGTAATATATATGAATACACAATATGTAAACACCGCCAACCGCTAGCATGATATAACCCTGGACGGGTTGATATGCCGTTAAAATCAAACAAACCAAACCAACCAACCGTACATGACCCAACCATCGGAGACGACGTTGTCTCAGTAGAGAGTACAGCTGGCGGAGTTGAGCTCTTCTCTAGAGACTGCTGTTGTTAGTGATCCTGTCCCTCCAGGTGATGCCCTGGATCGGAAAAGCTGCCTCAACTTTTGGGAAGCTCACAACAAGAGTGTGGACAACAGCAAGCTCACTATCCTACAAAGGTTGCATACTGAGTTTTCACCGGTACCAATCGATACATGTTGTATACCCCTTTCTTACCTCTTTACTCTGTATTTTCTTCTGCCGACTTTGGTTCTATCTTCTAACATCTTGGGTCTGGTCTCTTCTAAAGTCTTCTGTTGCTATGTCCTGCTGGCTGGTCGTCCTGGATTCATTTCTTAGTCTTGTTACCAAGACCATTCATCAACCACAAGAACATTTTACTTATATAAATTTTTATATTCTTAACTATACATTTCACTAACTAAATATCTGACTAACATATCGCGCGTGAATTCCAGCCTTAGGCAGAGCAATAAAATGACCGACTGCTCTGCCTGACGTCCAACTGCAAACTGAGACTCTGAAAAAAAGGTCCACGTGACTTCACATATTTGGCGGGCTTCTGTAATTTCCATAGAAGGACCCGGCCATGGTATTAAAGGTCATCCCCCAGAATTACAGGGGATCGACAATAATCTTATGCAACCGCATAGATTATGTAACAGTACAAGTGTTATAGGGCATGTGTTATCAGCCACCTCATGTATGGAAGTGAATTTCCATCTATTCTATATATACTAGCAAATATATGCACCCTTTGGGTGCAAGTATTTTAGTTAAATTTTATAATAAAATATCATATTAAATTAGGAAAGGCTAATGAAACTGAATAAGAATGTAGATTAAAAAGATTTGAAACTGAGGGTTAATGATTGAAATAGAACAACTTTGAAACTAACTCTTCCATCATATTCCGTTACTCCCGTCTTTCATTGCGTAAATTTTCCTAATTAAACTGTTTAGTTAAAATAGGAATAAAAGAAAATATTACAGTTATTTTTTTCTGTTAAGGATTTCCTTTTAAGATTTATTGAAGAGATTTTGCTCATATCAATAAGATAAAACCAAAACAATTAGAAATCAATAATACTAAGCATATATTTATTAAAATCAAATTTTTAGAATCAATATGCAAATTAGCCTTCCCATTCATACTGTAAACCTCTATTTTATTGTATATATAAATACAATTGCATGTTATTAGTATGTATATATAGTCAACAGTGTAAGTAATCTAAAAACAATTTTATTAATAATTGAGGTTTGAATATAAGTAAAATCATGCGAGATGTGATGTAAATAACAAAAGGGAATTGTGACTTGAGTTAGTAATATAGTTTCGTTACAGACAGAGAAACACACAATCTCCATTATAATAAGATGTTTGTTTTCTTATGACTGATGTGTGACGTCTCACTGTTGGTTCAATGACAAAAACGATCTTCATTTAAATCGTCAGTGTTTTCCAATGTCATCTAAAAACAAATGGGTATTTTTCATTTGTTTCTCAAGCATTTCAAAATTACTTTTCTCATTATATTGTATTTTATTTATATTTTTATATATTTGATCTTTTTATTTTATTTTTATTTATTCATTATTTATTATTTTATTTTATTTATTTCATTTTTTTAAAAATTCTATTTATCTATTTAATCATATTTATTTTTTGTTTTATTTTTTAGTATTTATATATTCTATAATATTCTTTGATATATATATATATATATATATATATAAATATAATATATGTATATATATATATATACATGTATGTTAATATATATATGTATGTATTATATATATATATATTTATTATAATATTACAATAATAATAATACATATATGTGTATATATAATATATATATATATACAATATATGTATATAATGTGTATATTATATATATAAATTTACATATATGTATATATATATGTATATATATATGTGTATATATATATGTATACATATATATATACATATATATATAGCATATATGTATATATAACATATATATATACAACATATATATATACATATATGATACATATATAGTATACATATATATATGCATATATGTATATATATATACATATATATACACATATATATATATACATATATGTATTATATATATGTATATATATATATGTATATATATATGTATACTATATATATATGCATATATATATGATATATATATATGTATACATATATGTATATATATATATATATATATGTATATATATTATATATATATATATATATATATATAAAATATATTTTCATCTCTTCTTCTNTCTTCTTCCTTCATTTCTCTTACTCCTGACAAGCTCTTCGGCATTCCCATTTTCTTTCTGTTCTTATTCACTGCATTCTCTATATATCTCTCTCTTCTCTCTTATTATATTTCCATATACCTTATATTATAATTATTATAATCCTATCCACTCTCTTATCTCTTTACCTATCTTTTTCATCTTATATATCCTCTCTATAGTATTATATATTACTTCATCTATATCTCTCTATATCTAATTTATTTACATGTACTCGATCTCGGCATATACTAATCGCTACATATTCTCTATGTACATATATACCTTACTTTCTCTTAGGGTTATACTGGTCTGTCTATAGGATTACTTGACTTAGTATTATCTCTGATCATGTAATACTGTTGTTATTTGCTCTATCTCAAATCACATGTTCTCTACCTCACAACACATCATATATATATTTTCTTACGCATCACATTCGCTCTTCTTTCCTCTCTCTCTCGTCCTTCACGTCTCGCCCCTCTCCATTACCTGTATCCTATAGTATCTAACCTCGTTGTATTATGTCTGTCTTTACTCCATTATCAAATCATATATGATATCAACTCACATAAACATTCACCTCTTTTTCACACATATACTATATATATTCACAGAATTCTTTGTATCGTTTCGTTTCTTTCTATTAGAAGCATCTTGTGATCACATAAATGTAACTATATTTCTTTCACTTTTCATCTATATCTTTTTTGATTCTTGATAGGCAATACTCTCTTCACAATTGCGCGTTATCTATCGGCGCTATCGAATCTTTATACGATATAATCACTCGCATGTCTACTTCTGTCCTTCATGTGCTCATAATTATATACTACATGATATATATATTATCTAGTTATATATCTTTACTTCTCTTACTATCTTCTATCTATCTGTCTATCTTACTCTATCTCTTATTTGTATCCTATTTGCTACCTCCAAACACACTCATTACTCTATAATACAAATATATATATCACTTACACACATATAATATATAACATCTTTATATTGGCCTACCTTATACTTCTATCTCTCTTCTTTTATTACTAAATTACTTTACATAATATTATCTCTCTAGATCTCTATAGGCAAATACTACTCATCTTTACTCCTCTTTCTGTCTTATATCTCTCCTCCATCTATCAAATATTATATCTATCTCTACTCTTCCTATCTTACGTTCCTTTATCTCTCTTCTCTTACTTTAATTCATTCTATCTCTTATCAATATATATATATCTATAATTCTTATCCTCTCCACTCTTATTTCCCTTACTATCTTTATATCCCCTCTTCTCTATTATCTTTTTTCTTATACTTTACTTCTACGTACTCGCCATACTATCCTATCTCATAGCCTAACTTATTTATTTTTCAACACCTAATCTTTTAAGAAATGTTTGTTCAGATGTGAGAACATTTGCATAAGAATACACAATACATGAGAAGAAGTAAATTATGTACTTGAAACAACTTATATATTGTAAGCAACAGAGTGTCTGTGGTTCTTTCTCTGAGGAAACTATCACTCATACTCTATATATATCGGGTAGGTATATTACTTTACCATTTAGTCACATTTATTTTTATTCCACTATTTCTACATTTTCTTCCTACTACATTTAATTTCTGTATTGTTGTTCGAGCGGGCGGCTGGAGGGCTCGTAGCTTGTTCAGTTGGAGTTGCTCTGTGGCATGTATATACATTCTGGTTCTTACACTTTACGCAAATTGTCTACTTTATTTAAGGTATATAAAATGGGAATTGACGTGCATATCATAAGTTGGATGATCGTTTTATTCAATCCTATCATGTTTCCTTTAATTCTCACGGCTCGTTTATCCTTGACTACAATTTCGGACGCATAAATGATAACAGCTTCCATTTTGTGTAATCGTGGCTTTTCCTTTTTGTTGGAGATCTTGATGGGGACATTTGTACTCAGATACTCACCACCTAACATTGAATGAGTTACAAATAATCACTAATAATAATAAGATGATGATGATTGATGATGATGATGATTATAGTAATAATAACAACAGACAATAGGGGTAACGTCAGAGATGCTTTACATCCGACACAAAGATAAGCATGGTGCGAGGCGACTGAAATGTAGTTTGGTAAAGTATGGCAGATACAGGAGATAGGGTGATAATAAATAATAATATGAATAGTATGGGGTATAATAATATATAATAATGGGAAATAAATAATACATCCAGCAAGAAGATATAGAATGAATGATAGAAAGAAGGGTTTGGGGAGACAGAAGGGGGGCAGCAACCTCTAGCATGGACTTCATGGTACGGGTGTTAAATGCAACGCGCTTGTCGTTAATGCGGAATCGGCTAGAGATACTTCAGAAGGAGTCCTTGCAGAATGAGGAGACTTGTTGACACACTACAGTTTCCACCTAATCTGTAAATAGCCTAATATCACTAATTCGACTGATGTGTAAAATCTCAAAAGGAGTAAAATATAAATAAGAATTGGCCATGTTGGGATCTTAATATAAAGTTATTGGAATATGAAAAGTCAAAGTGATACACCAAGATATGTAGTTGTGCTGCACTTGACAGTCCAGGAAATGGATAAGGCGTTTTGGAACAGTTTGGAAATCAGGGAAGGGTTGAAACCATATTCAGAAAACTTGCACTGCTTGCATATCTCGACATGAATACTCACATGTTATATGTTAGTCCTTGGAGGCACTGATTGTGAGCTTTCATAGCTGTACTCGGCCCGCTATAAACATCGAGTGAAACGAACCATATACAGCTAACGCCTGATTTTTGTCGAATCGGACTCAAAGGAAGTAAAAATACTCTACTAACTCTTCAACTTACTACACCTTACTACTACTACTCACTAATAGGCGCATCACACTATCAAGAAGAAGAAGACGAAGACGAAGATGATGATGCCTGATTGAATACAGATGATATATAGTAATAATAAGATGTATGACAGAGACCAAATATTCTTTCCTATAGTCTCAACGCACCAAACGAAACCGGGTGACGACGACGATTTCAATGTAAGGAAGACAAAATTGTAATAATATATAATAATAATAGATAATAATAATATAATAATAATGGATTCCCTGTACGCGATAATAATTACATATAACTCATAATAATAATATACTACTCAAGGGCAAGCAAGGAAGTAATGATTCCCCAATTCCGCTCCCGACCATCATAGCGGGCTCCGGTCTTTCACATAAGGTTCGTCTGACTATACACTCTCATGGCCTCCACTTTCTGGTTGTCTAATAGGCCCCTTGCTTTCACGCTTTTTCGGCTGCAAATCTGCTGTCAAAAGAACTTGTGTCAATCAGGTTCATTCCTTTGGATCAAGAGAGTATATTGACTTATTATTGTTTTCGGGGCCTCTTCATTTCTTAAGGCAGATGAGAAGTTTAATACGAGGAGATATCCTAACTAGGACAAACAATATGTTGGGCTTGCTTACTAGCAGGACTGTTTGGTATTATTTATTTATTCCATATATTGGTATGATCCATTCTACATCTAATACAACGATTGATATAGTCTAAGTGCCTTAGAGACCTGTTATTGTTATACACATAGTTCAATCTTCCATGTCACCACAATATTATATCTATAATAATATTCCATTATTACTACTTCATCATTTTAAAATATAAATTTCATTAACGATACTCTTTTACTCTTTCTTTCTTTTTTTCTCTCTTTTTAACTATAACTATCCTTATCCTTCCACTACTCACTGGTGGATCTGTAGTTTTTCTGACGTCTAATTTAATAATAATTTGAGGAGAAGAAGAAGACAGATAAGAAGACTTAGAATGTTAAGAAGACCGAAGATGACTGATGACTGAATCGACTGGCTCTCGATTGGTGCATGTTTGAATTCTGCTTGTAATTAAATAGTATTGTTAGTATAGAAGAGGACTACTTAACTGACATAGTATAGAGTACTGAGACGCGATTTCAATGGTAAGTCTTCCAAGCACAAAATATTGGATAGTATGAGAATAATGTCTAATTTATAATTTACACAATATATTGGATCAATAATAATAATTTATTGCTTGTATCTTTCTACTTGCTCCTTGGCAGCGTACTTGTTTTTTTGTTTATAATGCTCCTAGTCACCTATCTTCTTTCTGTCTTAGGTTGATGATTCCTATCCTTGCGCTATTCGATCTATGACTCCCTTCTTTAACATTATTATTCTTGTATTTATCTTTATTCCTATTCTTATTTATTCTTATTTCCTGGATTCCTTATTTGTGATATGGCTTTGCGTCTTATTATATTGATATTCTCTGTACTAACATCCTTATTACTAATTCGATCTATCCACTATTCATTTTATATAGTTACTGGATTTTATGTCTACTTCTTGAAGTTAGTTATTTTCTAACCACGCGTTAACTAATGGTCATTTCTACATGGAGTTGACAACTAAAGTCCTCTTACTTCAGGTCTCTTCAATGGCAACTTCTGAGTAATATTTAGCCTTGAATTTCAACAATGGATGTATTTTATCCTATATCTGATTTCCATTTCATCCAATCTACTTTTTTATTCTAAGCTTTTTGGATCCTGATTTTCAAAGTGCATCTAGCATTTATTATTTATTATTGTATATAATTATTATTATTATTATTTTATTAATTGTTCCTAATTTTCTTATTCTATACTTTCTATTTAGTATCCTTTTGTCAAGTGGTATATCACATAGACATTATGCTGGATGGGGTTTCTTTTTCTCATTTTGAGCTACTGAGTGATCTAGTTCCTATAGTTCTATCAGGCTCTGTCTATAAGGCACTGGGCTTCTGAGTATTGGCCTTGGTCTAAGGGATGTGCATTGGGCAGTGCAATGGGAGTATTTACTCCTGGATGGTCTCTGTTAGTTCTGAGGTCATGCTCTCTCTGTATTTTCGTTCGCGGAGTTCTCGGATGGCGTTTATACGGTTTGTACATCATATTCGCTCAAATTATGATAGTTATTATAGTTATTTATTAATTGGTTGTATTTATCTTTATCTATATAAACTTAATTTAATTTAAAAATTAGTTCAATTAACTCGGGTCCCTCTTTTAACCACCTTGGTTTCATTAGGTCAATCCAAGTCTTCTATTTGAGTTCTTTTTATGGTCTACTGATCAGCTTGGTTAACATGGGGATAATCTCCTTACTTTATAAATAATTACCGTGACAACCAAAGCTACTATGATATTTTATATATTAGCTTCAATGAAGTTCTTGTTCATCAGTCCTTCTTCTTCTCACTCCTCCTATCCTCAGTTTCCACCTTTTCTTCTTGCCAAAATCTCTATATCTTTTACTCGTTCTTCTTCTCTTCTATTGCTCTTCTTCTTCTTCTTCTTTTTCTTCTTCTTCAATGTACTTAATAAGTGTTGATGTGTAATTAGTTGGCAAAACCTGGGATCCTGTTTAAAAGACGATTCAAACAATGATTCTTAAAGAGGAGGAACAATAGTCCGAATAACGGCCAGAAAATACTAATCATCAAGCCTCATCTCAAACAATTCAGAGAAATAATGATTCTTCTGTCAAGCACAATAAAAGTTTTAGGGGTGTCATCAAAAACTCCCTTAAAACTCTTGATATAAATGTTGAGGACTGGGAAACGTGTTTATGGTGGCTGTAAAGGGTTTGAGGCAAGGTGGCTCGAACACTCCATCCTGAAGCGGGTTTTACGAAGCGGCACATGTCGAACGCCCTGGACACATTTCAACCTTTAAGCCTGACCACAGATGTGATGTATGTGGCAGGGTTTTTTTTTTATCAAGGGCTGGGCTGTTCAGTTACGTTCAGTCACACGCGAGCGGAAGCCTGGGGTCTCATGTGTCTTTTGTGCTAGAGGGTGTGTAAAAGCAGACCTGGACTCCTGAGGCCTCTGCGTGCTCACAACCGAACTTTTTATAGAAATGGCCTTCTTCTGTGAAGAAGTGACAATCGCCACCACTTTCCGTACAAGCAACTAGTTCTATTTCATAATGGATTTCGCGATTAATTTCAATTATTCTCAAAATTATTTCCAAGTTATGAGAATTGTTAACGTACAAAAAATTGGTAGCAAATATCACGTAAAAAAAACAACACCGAAAACAATCGCGGTAATTAAAAATTGGAAATCAAAAATTTCAGTATTGTGGGTCCGGAATCAGCCTGGAATGTCTGGAATTTGCCCACGAAGTTGGCATGTTTCAAAATTGTATGATATGTTAGTAGGTAAAAATGTATACTAAATATGTAAATAACTTTTGGGTTTTGCAGCAAACATTGTCCCGGGCACTACTGCATACCAATTGATTTGATTGGATTTGATTTGTTCTTGGTTTTACGGCATATCAACCTCAATGGGTCATTTAATGCCGACTACGTTTTTGAAATGAATTGGTGATAATGTTTCATTTTTTAAAGGTTTTTTTTTTTTACATATTTTTTGTGAATGAAACTTTTAGATGATTTTTTTTAACATATATCTTTGTGTTTTCATTTTTTTTTTAAAGATTTTTAGATTTTGTTGTAGATGTGTGCTTCTTTTATGTATCCAAGTAGTTTTTCTGGATTTATTTGGTAGAATATCTGTTTTAGATTTGTTGTTTGGTAGCATTTTTTTCGTATTTGTTTTAGGTTGCTACATTCTGTTAATATGTGTTTGATTGTGTAGGGTTTTTGGCATGGTATGCAATATAGGGCTGCTTCTTTTTTGAGGAGGTATGAATGGGTAATGAATGAGTGTCCTATTCTTAGTCTGGATAATATTATTTCTTTTTTGGATATTTTGGTTTGATTTATTTGAAGTTTTCCTATTTGTGGCATTATTTCATGTAGTTTATTGTTTTGCATACCAATTGATAAATCTGAGACAATACCAGAGCTTGATATTAATGTCATCCTGTCGTCCCGGGGACGATAAAAATTACATCCGAGACAATCAATACATCGCCAGGGACAGTAAAAATTTCAAAAGGTTCAGCATGTCCTTTCCGAAAAAGGAAACCTATGATTACATGAAAAAATTTCAATAAAAACTTTTTTGCTCATTATTGAGTATACCAGGTTAAAAACAAATTCCGACTAGCATTCTTTTTTTTTTATCATCGTTCAACAAAACAGAAACTCCTGATTATACATTCATTTTTTCTTTTTAGTTTTTAACGGATGTACAATTAAAAAAATTTAATTTATTAACTAAAAATATTTTGATTTTTATCTGTTTTCTCCTGTCTCCGGCTACCATATTTTGCTATGAGGCATGATTCTTAAAGTTTTTTTATTTAACACTCATATTTAAATTGAAGTAAATTACTCTCAATTAAAATGCTTCACATTAGATTTCCGCCCTGTCATCTGGGGCGTTAGAATGCACCGACTGCACCTCTGCAGAGAGGTAAGACTCCCCCAATGGGGCCACCTGTTGGCTGTGCGTGGTGACCCGTGATGCTTAAGGATAGAGCCCAGGAGGATGAGCAATTCAAGATATGCAATACTCCACTTTGGCCCTATCATATTTATTTCAATACTTTATCGGCATTAAATGACCCACTGAGGTTGATATGCCGTAAAACAAAACAAACAAACAATCACATTAGATTTAGGGATAAACGTACGGTTGGCCAAACGGTTAATTGCACGGACAATGGAATTGGTAAGCCGACTCCCAATTTATTGATTGATTGAATGATTTTACCGGCATGTTAACCCAACCAGGGTTTATTTATAGGTGGTTTGAAATCGGTACGTGCTTACATTAAGAACAAATAAAAAAGCCAACCTCTCTCACATATTCATCTGATGATCAAGGTTGTTTGGCTTTGCAAATCAATTGATTTGGTTTAGTTTTGTTTTACGGCATATCAACCTCAGTGGGTCATTTAATGCTGATGAAGTATTAAAATAAATCAATTCTTAATGGATAATACAATTTTTTTACATTTTTCTATTTAACCCATAGGTGGGACCCTAACAGGTACTACCACTCCGGGTCAGAGTGGACCAGGGAGCAATGGTGATGAAGGGGTGCTCCACATTCCCCAAACCTCCAAAACTGGAACCTCACCATCAGATACAGTTTAACGTCATTTCCAGGACATGTAGACCCGCAGCCACCGCCTTCTAGCACCCATATGATAAAAAAGGGGTTGGGGCTTGCCATAAGGGCAATAGGATTGGGAAAATCATATAGGTGCTAGCGCTTGATGTGACCAGCCGTTTGATCGGAGGGGGCCTCTCCGACCGCCCGTCTAGCCCAAGATAGGGCCAAAGTGGAGTATTGCATGTCATGAACTGCTCATCCACCTGGGCTCTATCCGTAAGCATCACGGGTCGCCACCCACGGCCAACAGGTGGCCTCATTGGGAGAGTCTTACCCCTCTGCAGAGGTGCAGTTGGTGCATTCTAACGCCCCAGGCGACAGGGCGTACATTGGAATTGGTAAGCCGACTCCCAATTTATTGATTGATTGAACGATTTTACCGGCATGTTAACCCAACCAGGGTTTATTTTTAGGTGAATTGAAATCGGTTCGTGCTTACATTAAGAACAAATAAAAAAGCCAACCTCTCTCATATATACATCTGACGATCAAGTTTGTTTGGCTTTGCAAATTAATTGAATAATAGAAATAGTTGTTTGTACGGAAAGTGGTGGTGATTGTCACTTCTTCACAGAAGAAGGCCATTTCTACAAACAGTTTGGTTGTGAGCACGCAGATGGCTCAGGAGTCCAGGTTTGCCTTTACATACCCTGACACAAAAGACACATGAGACCCCAGGCTTCCGCTCGGTGTGACTGAAAAATAACGGAAAAGCCAGCCCTTGATAAGAAAAAGTCCTGCCACATACGTCACATCTGTGGTCAGGCTTAAAGGTTGAAAATGTGTCCAGGGCGTTCGACATGTGCCGCTTTCGTAAAGCAAGCAAATACTCTAATATAATGAATTATATTCTCACCGAGTGCGCCACTCTTTTATCCTTGTGCCAGACTATCAACCTATACAAAGCTTAATAAGTAATCTTAACTGACAAGCGGATAGATATGCAAAGAAGAAATATAAGTTGGGTGCTTAAGAATTTGATGGGATTCAAAACCAATCAATCTTGATTAATTCAGTGGATGTAGCCCTGAAGATCCTTATGTTGAAACCGAGTAGGTTATTTTGTAATACTATAATATATATATATATATATATATATATATATATATATATATATATATACTTGAAGTTACAATGCACATAAAATACTTTTTCTTATAGAAAATGACTTGATGTAATTTTTGTAGAATATCGGACTTTTCGACTAATGACAATTAATTTCGCAGGCCTAATGTAGGCGATAAGGTGTTTGACTATTGCTGAGATTCGATTTTTGTCGTTTAGATTAGCTGATAGATTTGAATAGGTATGCCCGCCTATTACATTAATTATTGATTCGAATTTATGCGATACATGCATTGTAAGCCTTCAAAAAAATACAAACACACAATGCAAAAAAACACCAAAAATCATATATATATATATATATATATATATATATATATGTGTGTGTGTGTGTGTGTGTGGTGTGTGTGTGTGTGTGTAATTCTATGTCTATAAGTGTGTATATCTTTTTATCCTGCTATCTACTTTAGATCTTGTTAAACGTGTGGATACAACTATTCTCCCCCCAGCTATGCGGGAATTGTAGGTCATGTTGGGCTCTTTAATCTTGTTGGGCAACTAGTCTACAAGAAGGATGATTCTGAATTCAAACCTGTTAACTTCCGCTTAAGAAATCGACATTGCGTTACAACCTACACGTGTGGAGGGTTGGTAAATATGCATACTGCATTTATAAAGAACTTCTTTTTTTTGGCTCTGCAAGCAAACTCTTCAATGTAATGAATAATATTCTTACCGAGTGCGCAACTCTTTTATCCTTGTGCCAGACTATCAACATATACAAAGCTTAATAAGTAATCTAAGCTGACAAGCGGATAGATATGCAAGGAAGAATTATAAGTCGGGTGTTTAAGAATTTGATGGAATTCAATACCACATCATATATATATGTATATATATATATATATATATATATATATGTGTGTGTGTGTGTGTGTGTGTGTGTGTGTGTGTGTGTGTGTGTGTGTGTGTGTGTGTGAGCTCTCACATATAAACAGACAGATGAATATCCTGTGTAAGAGTCCAACTATTTCACCTAACCTCATAATTATTCAGCGCTACGAAGTGACACGTTCACGATCCATGGGTAGTTAATGAGGCCAAATATAATTTATTAACGGAGCAAACCCTTCATTTCCATTTAGCCCTCAAGGTGGTTGATGATGATGAGGAGAAGAAGATGGGGAGGAGGAAGAGGCGGGCAAGAAGAAGAAGAAGAAGAAGAAGAAGAAGAGAAGAAGAAGAAGAAGAAGACAACAATTAAAACAGCAACAACAACAAAAACAATATCAACTGCTAAAGCAACAAAAAAGATGACGTTGATAAATAATAATAATAATAATAATAATAATAATAATAATAATAATAATAAGATGGTGATGATGATGATGATGAAGCTGATGTTAATAGTAATAATAAGATGTAAGACAGAGAACAAGAACAAGAACAAGAACAATAACCACAATAACAACAACAGCATTAAATACAAAAAATATGACGCTGATAAATAATAATAATAATAATAATAATAATAATAATAAGAAGAAGAAGAAGAAGAAGAAGAACAAGAACAAGAACAAGAACAAGAACAAGAAGAACAAGAACAAGAAGAAGAAGACAAGACAAGAACAAGAACAAGAACAACAAAACAGCAAAAGCAAGATGACGCTGATAAATAATAATAATAATAATAATAATAATAATAATAATAAGAAGAAGAAGAGAAGAAGAAAAGAAGAACAAGAACAAGACAAGAAGAGGAACTGCCAAATCAGGACACTATAAAATCTCTTGATGAAAATGAAGTTACAAATACTTAGGAATTTTGGAAACGGACAATATCAAGCAAACAGAAATGAAAAGTTAAAAAAGAATATCTCAGAAGAACTAGAAAATTTCTAGAAACCAAACTTAACAGCAGAAATCTGATCAAAGGAATCAATACCTGGGCTGTCCCCATTATAAGATACTCAGGACCATTCTTAAAATGGACAAAAGAAGAACTCAGACAGATTGATCAAAGAACGAGAATACTAATGACCATGCACGAGGCTCTCCACCCTAGAGACGATAGAGATAGATTATATGTGTCAAGAAAGGAAGGCGGGGAGAGGTCTTGCCAACATAGAGGACTGCGTAGAAACCACAATCCAACAACTTGAAGATTACACAAGAAAGTGCAAAGACAGATTACTTATGGCGGCCAACAATAGTAGAAGTGACAGATGGACAAACAGAAAAACAACAACAAAGACTAGAAAACAAAAATGGGAAGAAAAACAATTATATGGACACTTTAAAGGACAAATCGAAGAGGTTGCACACGAAAAAACCTGGACATGGTTAAGAAAAGGAAACCTTAAGAGGGAAACTGAATCACTAATAATTGCTGCACACAATAATGCCATAAGGACAAACTATATCAAAGCGAAAATTGATAAGACCCAACAAAATAGTAAATGTAGACTATGCGGTAATAGAGACGAGACTTTAAACCATGTACTATGCGAGTTACCTCGGGGAGCCTGCCTTGCTTGCAAAATGAGTCGAGCTCGAAGGAAAAAAGAAAATATGGCTGCCTTGCACCGTAATTGGAAGAAACGTGACCTCTAAGCCAGGAGATTTGCTGAGAATGAATTTTTATGTATGCAGTTTTTTTCGATGTCGAGTTGTGCATAAAAGCAGGCGCAACTGTAAAAGGGACGTGGGGAAGAATAGTTGGATTCCCACCTTTCTCAAGAGTATTAGCACTACGTGAAAGTCAAACAGCCTCGTCCTGGATGTGAACTAGGGTTACCGTATCCATTTCCTACGATTGCAACTATTATACGACACGCATCACTATTAGATAGACTAGCAAAAAAAACGCCCTCAGGGCGATGTAAAAATAGATTTTTGAAACATATTGCCTGAGGGTGGGAGTAAAAATTCAGTATCAGCGAGTTTGTACCCTAAGTAAGTAAAATCATAAAATTCATTAAAGGATTAAAAAATAAAACAATTTGAAATGTAAACTTTAAATATGTATTAAAATAAAACAAACTATATATAGATATATAATACTAGTGATGTATTTATTAAAACTTGTTTGAAAAAAACAATGAGGACTGTCTAATGTTGCATGTTCAAATTTTGAGTGTATTTATTCTATGTTATGACGATTTTGGGTAATGTGACGTAAGTAGTGACGTAATTTTTGTTTCAGACTGAAACCGGAAGCGAATCTCCATTATTAATATAAGATATATAGATAGGGACAATAGTACGAATAATTCAAATAGTCCAATCAAGCCTCATCTCAAAAACTCAGATAAAATGTATTGCTAAATAATGTTGACTAATTGTCATATATCGAAAACAGTAGCTAAATACTAGTTACCACCAAATTTCCCTGTGAAATTTACCCCCTCCTATATTTAACACAATGGAACTTGCATAAACCTTAATATTATCTTGTAAAATTTTTGTCCATTCGAAAGAAGAAACATTTAAAAAAAATTCATGATGATTTTTAAAAAATTTTCAGCCCACGGAAATAATGAAAATTATGAACGAAAACCAATGTTTACATTTTTGTACCGCTAAATCAATTGAAATTTAACGTAGCCAAAAACAAGTTATGACTTGCGGCTTTTTAAAAAAAAAAATCTATGAAAAATCGATTAATGGTCCGATTTTCACGAAAATTTCCATAATCAATTACTTTTGGATGAAAATATGTCGAACTAGTTTTTTCCTAAAATATATCAGGGGAAATATTTTTACGAGGTCTACCCGCCCCCTCCTATTTTATTTTATGAAATATGAAAAAAAAAAAAAAAAAACCAACAAAGAACAAAAGATAAGAGTCTGAATAATTATATCAGAATAATTTTATAAATGTCAATGCAGGAGCTTTTTTTAGTAAAAGAACCATAAATACAGAATTCTGCTAAAAAATATCAGTAAAGAAATTAACTGTGTTGTAAAAAAAAAGGACTTAATCTTCAAATAACGGTGAGTAATTTTGTTGTATACCCTTCTTTACTTACTTCTATTCTTCTTCTGGCGTCTTTGACATCTTAAGTTCTTCTAGCGTCTCTTCTAACATCTCTTCTAGCGTCTGGACTTCGTCTTGGTGGTCGGTCGCACTTAACTTCTAGATCAGTCTTGTTACCAAGACATTCATTAATCACAAAACCGTGTTATTTTCTTAAACTTTTATTTACTTAACTAAACATTTCATGTAACTAAACATCTGACTAACACAACGCGCGTATGCAGTGAGTTCCAGTTAAGGCATACATCTTCTCTGCCCGACGTCCAAACTGAAACTGAGGACCCAACCAGGTCCCACGTGACTACATGTATTTCGCGGGCTTTCTGTAATATTCCATGGAAAATCCCGCCTTTGATATGAAAAGGGCCATCCCTTTAGAAATACAGGGGATTGACAATAATCTTATGCAACCGCATAGATTATGTAACAATTTTCCCCCAATCTGGATCATTTGATCTTTGAATTAACTGGTTTTCTTTGTAACAACTCTTTATGTTCGTTATATCTTTTTTTGCAAGATTTTTTTAAAAGTTCAAAAATATTTACGTTTCTTCCTTCAAAATGGCCTGAACTGATCACGTGACCTATTTTGATGGTACCTACAAAATACAGTGGTGTCATGAATTACGAGTTTAATTCCTTTGGCTCGTAAGTCAGTTTACTCGTATATCAAATCAATGTTCGCCACTGAAAAGACAATTAATCCGTTCCAACCACCCCACCCCACACACAAAAAGTTTCCTAATTTTTTTTTGTTATGTCGTTCTAAATAAGAAATTCGAGGAAATACTATCCAAATCTTAAAAAAAAAATATTGGAAAAACGCGAAAAGCAAACGAGTTCTATGTCCGCTCCCCACCTCGACCCTGCACCTATTGTTGATCTCATTGAAGAATTCCGGATTCTCTATGAAGAATACATCCCATCCCTTCCCTCGACCATTTATGGCAATTTTTTGCGGTTCTAAGACAAGTGACCGTAACTTTGGCCTTTGAAGTGGAATCTACATTTTGATATTTGATATTTATTTGTTTCTGGTTTTGTCCAAGTCGTGATATTTTCAGAGATGAGGATTGTGAGTGTGTGTGTGGGTGGGGGAGTTGTGAGGGGTGTGAGGTGTTGGGATGGGGAAGAGAAAATGGGGTTGGGATGTGGGGTGATAGAGAATGCAGGCAGGAGGAGACAATATCGTTTCAGAATTTTTTTTTTCGTTTTGAACATTGGTATTTCACTTCATCTTGCTCCCTATATGATGATGATGATGATGATGATGATGAAGAAGAAGAAGAAGAAGAAGAAGAAGAAGAAGAAGAAGAAGAAGAAGAAGAAGAAGAAGAAACTAATAATATATATTACTATTGTGGTAATAATAGAAGTAAATGAAGAAAACAGAAAATTGGAATAAGACGGAAGAGAATAATATTAATATACTATACTACTACTACTACTATACTACTTATAATAATAATAATAATAATAATAATAATAATAATAATATATAATAATAATTTTTATTATTGGCATTACAGTCTCAGAAGACTATAATAAAGTGTTTGTGCCTCTGAAGTTACAGCGCCTCCTGTGACTGTGCACTCCAATGTTTGAAAAATATTCTCGACCACAGATGTCGCAAGTGAAACAATAATAATAATAATAATAATAATAATAATAATAATAATAATAATAATTAACAATGAATTAAAAAAAAGACAAAATAAAAATGACTGACAATACATCTGTAAGACATGAATCAAAAGGTTATTAGTGAAAGAAATGTGACTCAAAAGATATCGGGACAATAGCAAAGAATCCAAGCAAAACAGGACCTTCTACCAATAAATAGCTGGATAATGCACAAAACAGACGAATGCCAAAGAAACAAAACTCTTTTGGAGCAAAATATGCGAAGGAAAGAACACAACCGATTTAGGCTAAAGTTGTACAGATAACAATGAAGATGAGGACAATAGTCCGAATAATGCAGATAATACTAATTATCAAGCCTCATCTAAAAAAAAAAAAAAATTCCGAGAAATAAAGAAAATACAATATAACATTTTTTAATTATGCATGATGAATAACAAGACATTGTTAATGAAATACGTAAATTAGTGATTTTATTTTTATTTTCTATTTGTTTTCTCAGCATTTCTCATTCGATGTTTTTATTTTGTTGACTTCTGTAGGGGCTACAGTCCCAGAGACGAAAGGGGCTTTACTTTTTAAAATCCGTCGGATTTAAAAGATGGCTGAATAATTTTTACGTAATGATTAAGATAAAATCACAAAAACAGTATACTTACTTTTGTACATAGGTATCTTGGTTTCATAATTAATTAATTAAGTTTTAAATGATTAATATACGTAAAAAAAAAAAACTACTTAGCTCCGAAATAAAAAAATTAGCCCATGAGATTAGTGATTTTATCTGCCATTTTGTAATCTGCCAATCAGAAAAAGTTTAAGATCTAATAATTTATAGAATATGTCGATAAATAGAAGAATTTGGAAGATCTGCGAACAACTTGCTTTTAGACTAAAAAAAAAAATAAAAATAATTTAAAAAAATTAAGTTCAATATACGAACTACTAAAAATCTATCTAGTTTAATAATTTTGAAAAATCAAAATATTTCAAAACTTGCTGGTGTAATTCAAACTTATGAGAAAATTTTAATAGAAATTAAAATAAAATCACTAATTTCATTGGCTAATTTTTATTTCGGAGCCAAGTAGGTTTTTTTTCTACGTAATTTACTCATTTAAAACCTAATTAATTAATTATGAAACCAAGATACCTATGTGCGAAAAGTAAGTCTACTCTTTTTGTGATTTTATTTTCATCATTACGTAAAAATTATTGAGCCATATTTTACAGCCGACGGATTTTAAAAAGTAAAGCACTTTTTGCCTCTGGGACTGTAGCCAAAGAGGTGAAAAGTGCTTTACTTTTTAAAATCTTTCGGATGTAAAATATGGCTCAATAATTTTTACGTAATGATTAAGATAAAATCACAAAAATAGTAGACTTACTTTTCGCACATAGGTTTCTTGGTTTCATAATTAATTAATTAAGTTTTAAATGACTAAAATACGTATCACAACTACTTAGCTCCGAAATAAAAATTAGCCAATGAGATTAATGATTTTATCTGCCATTTTATAATCAGCCAATCAGAAAAAGTTTAAAATCTAATAATTTATAGAATATGTCGATAAATAGAAGAATTTGGAAGATCTGCGAACAACTTGCTTTTAGACTAAAAAAAAAATTGATTTAAAAAAATTAACTTTAAGATACGAACTACTAAAAATCTATCTGGTTTAATAATTTTGAAAAATTAAAATATTTCAAAACTTGCTCGTGTAATTCAAATTTATTAGAAAATTTTAATAGAAATTGAAATAAAATCACTAATTTGATTGGCTAATTTTTATTTCGGAGCTAAGTAGAGATTTTTTTCTACGTATTTTTAATTAATTAATTATGAAACCAAAACACCTATTTTTTATTATTCCATAATAAATTAATTAGGTTTTAAATGAGTAAAATACGTATAAAAACTACTTAGCTCCGAAATAAAAATTAACCAATGAGATTAGTGATTTTATCAGCCATTTTATAATCAGCCAATCAGAAAAGTACAAAATCTCACAGTTTGTAGAAAATGTCTATAAATAGAAGAATTTGGAATGTTGACAGAACTGTGGTCTAATTAGCAAAAGGGATAAATGACATGAAAAAATGAATTGAAAGATTTGAAGAAGACCACAAGGCAAGAGCAACACACAAGAAAGTACAAAACTGGAAAATGTGAAAGAAAAAAGGAACAAAAAAAAAAAAAACATCAAAATGGATAAGTGATCTTTAAAGTGAAATTTTGGAATAATGAAAGAATATGTTTTAGGAAATTAAAACTTTTCAATTTACAATTTTAAAAATTTTTATTTACTTATAAAATAATTTTTTGATTAAGTTTTTTGTTCTTCCCAAAACTGTTTTACAATTAGTAAAATATCCAACAACAATTTTCGAATAAACAAATTACATTTATTTCCTTGAATGTTTGAGATGAGGCTTGATGATTAGTATTATCTGCGTTGGACACATGGTCTAGTGGATAAGGTAGTTAGGTTAAGACAGTTCTAAGTGACAGTTATCTATGGATTCCAGGTTCAATCCTGAGCGGCAGCAGTAACATAGAAAAATAATTCACACAACTTCTACCCCAGCTATGGTTAGTGGAATGAGAACAGGATACCCCCGTGGACTGAATAAAGGGTTAGGTTCAAAGTTCCGTGATGACTCCTGATTACGACAAGAAAGTTCCCGAGTCCGAAAAGCAGGTTCCAGAGTCCAAGAAGGTTACCGAGTTCGAGAAGGTTCCCGAGTCCGACAAGAAATACCCGAAGAAACCCGGAGGGCATATCGGCCGAAACGTTGTATAACAATGAAGATGAGGACAATAGTTCGAATAACGCAGATAATATTAATCATCAAGCCTCATCTCAAACGTTCAGAGAAATGAAAGAATATATTTTAGGAAATTAGAACTTTTCGATTTACAATATTTTTTTTTTTTTTACTTTTAAAATAATTTTTTGATTAAGTTTTTTTTTGTTCTTCCCAAAACTGTTTTACAATTAGTAAAAAAAATCCAACAATAATTTTCGAATAAACAAATTACATTTAAATTTAAACTATGGAATGTTTGTGCCATTTAAACATGCTGGCTATAATAATATACTTGATAAAATAAACTTACAACTAAGATTTATCGAATTAAAAAGCAGGGTAAATATTTTCCCAACCCATTTACAACGGGTAAAACGTATTGGGTTGAATAGCTGTTCAGCGGGATTAATGAGAGTATGTCTCCAATAAAGGGGAGAGTCAGAGATGATACCAAGAATTACTTTTTGTACCTGAAGCGTTCCACAAATCGATTGATTTAATCCGAGGACTGAATAAAGGATTAGGTTCAAAGTTCCGTGATGGCTCCCGATTACGAAAAGAAGGTTCCCAAGTCCGACAAGAAATACCTGAAGAAGGCCGGAGGGCACATCAGCCGAAACGTTGTACAGATAACAATAAAGAAGAGTGTTGGAATTTTTGAGTATATAAGGCATGAGGCAAATGGTCACTTCTACTTATAGACTCGTCGACTACCATGTGACCAGCCTTCTTATCCAATCACTGGCAGTGCTGCTGCTGCTGTTGGTGTATTTATACTGGCCTGATTCTAATCTTAGCTCACTGACACTTGGATCTTCTAGGATGTCGGACCTAAAGGACACTATCCCACAAGAACTTATTGATTTACTTACTTATTTACTTTAAATTCTTTTACAATTGGCCAAGGATGGCGGCCAAATACTTAACAAAGAGGACAATAGTCCGAATAACGCAGATAATAGTAATCATCAAGCCTCATCTCAAACATTCAGAGAAATAGTAAATAATTGCTTATCTGTCAAAAATGATTTTGAACTTTATAAATATGTTTACCCTCAAAACATTTGATAGTACAACTAAGAATGTGGTGTTTACTTGTTTAAACCCAGCTCAGTTGGTAGAACACTTGCCTAGGAATCGAAAGGTTCCGGGTTTGATACTGGCTCTTGCCAACTCGGCATATGAGTAGCACAGGGATTTGTGTGGTAAAGTGAGGAGCTGATGATATGAGTGGTGCTCCACCTCAGATGCTTAAACAATCTCCTTGGTCTAACACTAGTGAAAAAGGGGATAGACTCCCTTGCTGTCTGGCTGATACCAACATCAGTCAAACACTGAATTTTCTACTGTTTAGTGTGAAAAGTAAAATGGAAATTAATCCGACAGAAATAAATAGATCGTTAATCACGAGGCACTGATCGAGAGCGTTTTGTGCCTCGTGATTAACGATCTATTTATTTCGTCTTTCCTATTATACATAGTTGCTTTGATAAAGACCGCATTATATGGTCGAAACAGATTCTGTCAGCAAAACTATTAACATCTTGTTTTTTCTACAAACTTTCTACACACTGTTTAGTGTGTACGTAAGATTTTAATGCTGAATGACTGAGTTATTAGTTATCATTTTGTAACTAAATTTTGATTTTATTTTATTAATATTTATTTTATAATGAAAGAAATGGAGGAAGGACTTGTAGCGAGCATTCACATAATTACTCTCAGAGTATCTGTCTGATGCTAACTTACTGAGACAGACAGACAGACAGACAGTCAGACAGACGGACAGATAGACAGATAGATAGATAGATAGATAGATAGATATATAGGTGGGTGGCTTTTCTATCTACCATTTGTGCTCCTCAATATAGCTATTTAGATAGATGTGAACTTACTGATATATATATATATATATATATATATATATATATATATAGATAGATAGATAGATAGATAGATAGATAGATAAGTAGACAGATAGATTTACGATAGATAGATAGATGGGTGGCTTTCTATCTACCAATCTGTGTTTCTCAGTATAGCTATTTAGATAGATGTGAACTTACTGAGATAGATAGATAGGTAGACAGATAGATTTACAATAGATATATATCGTAGCGAGCATACACATAATTACTCTCAGAGTATCTGTCTGATGCTAACTTACTGAGATAGACAGACAGACAGACAGATAGATAGATAGATAGATGGGTGGCTTTTCTATCTACCAATTTGTGTTCCTCAGTATAGCTATTTAGATAGATGTGAACTTACTGATATATATATATATATATATATTAATTATATATATATATATATAGATAGATAGATAGATAGATAGATAGGTAGGTAGACAGATAGATTTACGATAGATATATAGATGGGTGGCTTTTCTATCTACCAATTTGTGTTTCTCAGTATAGCTATTTAGATAGATGTGAACTTACTGAGATAGATAGATAGATAGATAGATAGGTAGACAGATAGATTTACGTTGTAAAATTTAGTTCTCCTTTTTGTCTGCGAATGACGATGTTAAAACAAGTAAACAAACCGGGAAACTAAAGAATAATAGAGAAAGTGAGAGGGGAGAAAAGAGAGAGGGGGGTTGGAAAGAGAGAGTGAGAAAGAGAGGGTAGGGAAAATTGGAGAGGGAGAGGGAGAAAGTGAGAGAGGGAGACAGTGTGTGAGAGACAGAGTGAGGGGGAGAGAGAGTGTGTGAGAGAGAGTAACATGAAAATAGAGAGAAGGAAAGTGAGAGAGAGAGAGAGAGAAAGAGAGGGTGGGGAAGAGGGGAGAGGGTGTGGGATAAAGAGAGAGAGGGGAAGAGTGTGTGAGAGACAGGGTGAGGGGAGAGAGTGTGTGTGAGAGAGAATAACATAGAAATAGAGAGAGGGTAAGTGAGAGAGAGAGAGACAGAGAGAGAGAGAGAGAGGGAGGGAGAGAGAGAGAGAAAAAAAAGAGGCTGGGGAAAAGGAGAGAGGGAGAGGGAGAAAGGGAGAGAGGGAGAGAGTGTGTGAGAGACAGAGTGAGGGGGTGAGAGTGTGTGAGAGAGAGTAACATAAAAATAGAGAGAAGGAAAGTGAGAGAGAGAGAGAGAGAGAGAGAGAGTGAGAAAGAGAGGGTGGGGAAAAGGGAGAGGGAGAAAGTGAGATAGGGAGAGAGTGTGTGAGAGATATAATGAGGGGCGCGAGAGGTGTGTGTGAGAGAGAGAGTAACATAGAAATAGAGAGAGGGAAAGTGAGAGAGAGAGTGGGAAAGGAGAGGGTGGGGAAGAGGGGAGAGGGAGAGGATAAAGTGAGAGAGGGGAAGAGTGTGTGAGAGACAGAGTGAGGGGGAAAGAGAGTGTGTGAGAGAGAGTAACATAGAAATAGAGAGAGGGAAAGTGTGTGAGAGAGAGAGGAGTAAGAAGAGAGGGTGGGGAAAGGGGGAGAGGGAGAGGGAGAAAGTGAGAGAGGGGTAGAGTGTGTGAGAGACAGAGTGAGGGGGAGAGAGAGTGTGTGAGAGAGAGTAACATAAAAATAGAGAGAAGGAAAGTGAGAGAGAGAGTGAGAAAGAGAGGGTGGGGAAAAGGGGAGAGAGAGAAAGTGAGATAGGGGGAGAGTGTGTGAGAGATAGAATGAGGGGCGTGAGACTGTGAGAGAGAGAGAGTGCTGGGAAAAGGAGAGAGGGGGAGAGGGAGAAAGTGAGAGAGGGAAAGAGTGTGTGAGACAGAGTGAGGGGAGTGTGTGTGAGAGACAGAGTGAGGGGGAGAGAGAGTGTGCGAGAGAGAGTAGCATAGAAATAGAGAAAAGGAAAGTGAGAGAGAGAGAGAGAGAGAGAGAGTGAGAAAGAGAGTGTTGGGAAAAGGAGAGAGGAAGGGGAGAAAAGGAGAGAGGGGGAGAGTGTGTGAGAGACAGAGTGGGGGGCGTGAGAGTGTGTGAGAGAGAGAGTACATAGAAATAGAGAGAGGGAAAGTGAGAAAGACCGAGTGGGAAAGAGAGGGTGGGGAAAAGGGGAGGAGGGAGAGGGAGAAAGTGAGAGAGGGGTAGAGTGTGTGAGAGACAGAGTGAGGGAGAGAGAGAGTGTGGGAGAGAGAGTATATAGAAATAGAGAGAGGGAAAGTGAGAGAGGAGAGAAGAAAGGGGGGAGGTGGGCGAGCCGACTCTTTCCCAAGTGAACTCTTCAAAAGAGAAGTTAATTAATTGTCCCAATTAATGGTGAATAAACAAAACTATCTCACACGTGCGGTTCTTCGACAAAATCTCTTCACTTCTTTTTTTTTTTCTTTCTCGTAGGAGGACAGAATTGTGTGAAATGGAAAGGCGTCAAATGAGCCTGCCTTGTCGACCACGTCCCAAAAAACCCCAAAAAACAACAAATAGTTGAATACAAATAAAATAACAATAAACAAATAACAAATAAGAAAACAAAATAACAAAAACAAGTGAAATAGTGAAACTAAGCTATCAGGTGTGTGCGAAAGTCTTCAGCATTAATGATAAAAAGAATTACAAAACAATTGACTTATTTCATCAACTTACGACGACGACACCCCCTCTTCCTCTCTTTCACGGTCTATCTGTCAGTCTGTCTGTCTCTTTCCTCTCTGTCTGTCCGTCCGTCTCTCTCTTCCCCCTCTCTACCCTCTCTCTCTTGATATCTTACGACACCTCCCCTCTCTCTCTTTCTCTGTCTGTCTGTCTCTCTCTGACCCTCTGTCTTTCACACTCTCTCCTCTTCTGTCTGTCTTTCCTCCCCTCTCTCTATGTATATATACTATCATTATTCTAGAGCTGAGAGAATCAATGATTGTTTGCTAAACGCTTTTTTCCTATTTAGTTTAATGACACAAAGGTCATACTAAATATTCCTTGGTTTTGGGATTAAGTTATGTTCTTGTCGTATCTGGGGCTATCACGGACTTCGAACCCAACCCCTTATTCAATCTACGGGGTATACTGTTTCTCATTCCGCTAACCATGACTGTGTACAAGTGTTAAGCTGTGTTAATAATTATTCTATGTTACTGTTGTCTAAGTGACAGTTATCTCTAGGCTGCAGGTTCAATCCTGGTCGAAGACGACAGTAACATGGAATACTTAATACACCTTAACACTTTTACCGATTATGACAAGAAGTTTCCCGAGTACGAAGAGAAGGTACCCAAATTCGAAGAAGTAGGTTCCCGAGTTCGAGAAGGCTCCAGAGTCCGACAAGAAATACCTGAAGAACGCCAGAGGGCACATCGGCCGAAACGTTTTACAGATAAAAATAAAGATGAGAATAATAGTCTAAATAATCCAACTAATCCAAATCCACTCAGTCTATTCTGAAAAATGACTTAAGTAGATTAATCTTTTCTCCTTCTCCCTCTCTCTCTATCTCTCTGACTCTGTCTCTGTCTCACACTTGATTACTTTACGAATAGTATTTGTATGATAAGAATCGTTTTAGGATGGAGTATGTTCCTATGATAGCTGCTATTTGTACTTCATAGCAGCTGTTTTTTTATATGAAAAATAAAAATCATTGTCCAATGCATTTTTATAGTAAATCATTGTCCAATGCTTTTTTCATAGTAAAAATCATTGTCCAATGCATTTTTCATAGTAAAAATCATTGTCCAATGCATTTTCATAGTAAAAAAACATTGTCCCTGCATTTTCATAGAAAAACATTGTCCAATGCATTTTCATAGTAAAATTCATTGTCCATGCATTTTTCATAGTAAAAATCATTGTCCAATGCATTTTCATAGTAAAAAATTCATTGTTCAATGCATTTTCATAGTAAAAATCATTGTTGCAAGTGCATTTTCATAGTAAACAATCATTGTTCAATGCATTTTCATAGTAAACATCATTGTTCAATGCAATTTTCATAGTAAAAAATCATTGTCCAATGCATTTTCATAGTAAATCATTGTTCCATGCATTTCATAGTTCCAATGCATTTCATAGTAAAAATCATTGTCCAATGCTTTTCATAGTAAAAATCATTGTTCAATGCATTTTCATAGTAAAAATCATTGTTCAATGCATTTTCATAGTAAAAATCATTGTCCATGCATTTTTCATAGTAGATTGTCCAATGCATTTTAATAGTAAAAATCATTGTCAGTGCATTTTCATAGTAAAAATCATTGTCCAATGCATTTTTCATAGTAAAATCATTGTCCAATGCATTTTCATAGTAAAAAAGCATTGTTCAATGCATTTTCATAGTAAAAATCATTGTCCAATGCATTTTCATAGTAAAAAGCATTGTATAATGCCTTTTCATAGTAAAATCATTGTCCAATGCATTTTCATAGTAAAATCATTGTCCATAACATTTTCATAGTAAAAATCATTTCCAATGCATTTTAGGTAAAATCAATTGTCCATGCATTTTTATAGTAGAAATCATTGTCCAATGCATTTTCATAGTAAAATCAATGTCCAAATGCATTTTTTATAAGTAAAAATCATTGTCCAATGCATTTTCATAGTAAAAATCATTGTCAATGCATTTTCATAGTAAAAATCATTGTCCAATGCATTTTCATAGTAAAAGGATTTTTATTTTTGATATAATATTGATTTCTATCAATGTTTTCTTAGGTCGTTCTTGAGGTCTTGGTATTTTGTAATTTTTTCTCGCTCGGCTCAATTGAGGCCATAATAATTTGGGACAGCTACAGCAATAATAAACATGATAAGAAAGGGGCAACTACATTACCAAAATACCTGGCCGTTCCAACTTAGGGCTTCTAAATGTGTTTTAAAAATGTGTTTTAAAAACTTGAATACGTTTTTAACTCACTTTTAAAACACATATTAAACACATTTCTTAACCTATTTGACACATAAAAGGAACCCTATGCGTGGTCCAATGGTTAGAGTCGTGGGAAATGGATTCGTCGACCCGAGTTCAATTCCTGGACGAAGCTGTTTGCATTTAACATGGCTCTAATGCCCTTGGGATAGGTATGAATCCAATTCTTCCTCCAGGTATGGGTAAATAGCAGAGTAGACTGGGCTCTTTAACCATGGCTAGGTAACCAGTCTAGGAGAAGGAAAACTGAATTCAAATCTGTTAAACTCCGCTTAAAATATTGACCTTGTGTCGCATCCTGCTCGTGCGGAGGGGTTGGTAAATATATAAAATGAAAGCTAATAGATGTTGGAATATATTTGGATATATATATTTACCAACCCCTCCGCACGAACAGGATGTGACACAAGGTCAATTTTTTAAGCGGAGTTCAACAGGTTTGAATTCTGAGTTTTCCTTCACCTAGACCGGTTGCCTAACCAAGGTTAAAGAGCCCAGTCTGCCCTACTATTTACCCATAGCAGGAGGGAGAGTAGAATTCATACCTTTTCCAAGGGTATTAGCGCTAAGTGAAATGCAGTTACCACGTCCAGGATTTGAACTCGGGGCGACGAGTCCATTTCCCATGACTTTAACCATTACACCATGCGCTTACTACTAAGATATTTGGATATAGTTATTTACTAAGCGTGGCTTAGATACGGCACAAGGCCAGAATTATGGGGCGCCCATTGAGAATCGAACTCACTAACATGGTCCGCTAATCTAGCTTGCTAACCATTACACCACGTGAGGTGCCCTAAGTATTTGGATATAAGGTGTGCTCTAATTCCCCACCTGGATTTATAGACTATCCAAGATCACGTGAGTTGTTCCTACAGCCAATCACTAACCATAGTGTGTGGAAGACAAACTATTTACCCCCCTCCTTACTGGTCATAATTACTATTACCAATACTCGAGAAGGACTTATACGATTACCAGAGTAACCAAAGGATTCATTATCAAAGGACTCTTTACCAGGTACTGAAAATTCTTTACCAGAGTAACCAAAGGATTCATTATTGAAGAACTCTTTACCAAGAACTGGGAACTCTTTACCAGAGTAACCAAAGGATTCATTATCGAAGGACTCTTTACCAGGAACTGAGAACTCTTTACCAGAGTAACCAAAGGATTCATTATCGAAGGACTCTTTACCAGGAACCGAGAACTCTTTACCAGAGTAACTAAAGGATTCATTATCGAAGGACTCTTTACCAGGAACTGAGAACTCTTTACCAGGAACTGAGAAGTCTTTACCAGAGGAACCAAAGGATTCATTATCGAAGGACTCTTTATCAAGAATTAAGAACTCTTTACCAGAGTAATCAAAGGATTCATTATCGAGGGACTCTTTACCAGGAACTGAGAACTCTTTACCAGAGGAAACAAAGGATTCATTATCGAAGGACTCTTTACCAGGAACTAAGAAATCTTTACCAGAGTAATCAAGGATTCATTATCGAGGGACTCTTTACCAGGAACTGATAACTTTTTACCAGAGTAACCAAAGGATTCATTATCGAAGGACTCTTTACCAGGAACAGAGAACTCTTTACCAAGAGGAACCAAAGGATTCATTATCGAAGGACTCTTTACCAGGAATCTGAGAATCTTTACCAGAGTAAAAAGGATTCATTATCGAAGGACTCTTTACCAAGGACAGAGAAACCTTTTACCAGAGAACCAAAGGATTCATTATCGAAGGACTCTTTACCAGGAACAAAGAACTCTTTTACCAGAGGAACCAAAGGATTCATTATCGAAGGACTCTTTATCAGGAACTGAGAACTCTTTACCAGAGGAACCAAAGGATTCATTATCGAAGGACTCTTTACCAGGAACAAGAGAACTCTTTACCAGAGGAACCAAAGGATTCATTATCGAAGGACTCTTTAACCAAGGAACTGAGAACTCTTTACCAGAGTAACCAAAGGATTCATTATCGAAGGACTCTTTACCAGGAACTGAGAACTCTTTACCAGAGTAACCAGATGATTCATTATCGAGAGACTCTTTACCAGGAACTGAGAAAACTTTTTACCAGAGTAACCAAAGGATTCATTATCGAAGGACTCTTTTACCAGGAATGAGAACTCTTTACAAAGAGTAACCAGAGGATTCATTATCGAGGGACTCTTTACCAGGGATCCAATTCCACTGGACAAGCGCTCTTGCTTTAAGGGCAAAGAATGGCACATAAAAACTTAACAGATACTTCCATGCCGGGTCAGAGTGGACCTGGGATTAATGGCAATGAAAGGGTTCTCCACACTTCATCGAGCTTCACAATTGAAACCTCACCCTTAGAGGCAGTTTAACGGGATACCTAAGACATGTAGCTACATGGCTTCCCAGTCGGAGAGGGTCGGCACCCAATCAGCCAGCCTCTGGTCCATGGTGAAGTCTGACATTGGTTTCATAACCCTAGAGTCATCCAGTGCGAAGATATAGAGGTGTCTCATTTTGCCCCACTCGACCCTACGCTACCGCTATTTCGTACACTCATGTGGAGGGAACAGAAAGTGTGTTTTTTTTTTAAAGCTGATTTTTGGTGAAAAGTGTACTTTATCACAGAGTTGAATTTAGGGAGCCCTAGGCATTTCTGGTTAGGGGGCCCCTTAAGCTGCTTCAACATAGAAATCAAATTAAGTACATGAGAAATAAAAAAGTAAAATGAATTTATTAAATTATATAACTTGGGTTCCAAAGAAAATTTTTGATTTGATTTTTCTCAATTATATTGACTGTAAGAATAACCTTTACTATATTTTTCAGTTTGTATTATCTGACAAAGTGATATAATTCTTTCCAGCTTGCTGCAAATCACCATTATTTTTTCAATAATAAAAATAATTTTATGATTATAGATTATAAAATCTGCAATAACTATGAAATTTGAGTTCAAGCCTGTGTTAATACCCAAAGAGGATATACAGTGTATTAACATAGGATTTAAGTACTATTGATACACCCTTTATTTTGGAACCTATGCATGTAGGATGGGATAAAAAGAAGACCTGTGAATACTCATCAGGAATAACCAGTGACCTTTAAACCCAAATATGCATAAGCATCAGTACGTGTGTAAAACCGGTTTACACTCGCGCGTGCGGCTGCGCTCGTATGTGCGGGTGTGTGTGTAATTTTAGCGTTCTTGTGTGTTTTAGTATTGGGTTATGCCTTTAAAAATGTCAGTGTATATGTAAGTAAAGTAAGTAAAGTCGTCGGGGCGGCCTAATGTCGGTATCAGCCAATCAGCGAGGGAGTCTATCCCCTTTTCACTAGCGCTAGGCCAAGGAGATTATTTTAGCGTCTGAGTTGGAACGCTACACCTACCTTCAGCTCCTTATTTTGCCGCACAGATCCCTGTGCTACTCATACGCTAAGTTGGCGAGGACCGGTATGGAACTAAGAACCTTGTGGTTTCTAGCCGAACGCTCTATCGACTTGAGCTAACCGGCCCCGGGTTTACACTCGTGGTTGTGTGGTGTGTGTGTGTGTGTGTGTGTGTGTGTGTGTGCGTAATTTTAGCATGATTGTGCGTTTTAGGATTGGGTTGTACGTATTTATGCCTGTATAAACATCATTATATATGTATTCGTGCATGTAGAAGTCGGATGTTCACTAATGTATGTATGTGTGTGTGTTATTTTTAGCGTGCGTGTGCTCGTGTGTGTGTGGGTGTGTGTGTAATTTTCGAGTGTATGTGTTCTGGTATTGGGTTCTACGTATGTATGTCTTTATAAACATCAGTGTATATGTACGCGTATATGTGTGTGCGTCTGGTGTTCAATAATGTATGTGTATGTGTGTCTGTGAGTAATTTTAACGTGCGTGCGCTCGGATGTGTGTGTGTGTGTTGTGTGTGTGTGTGTGTGTGTGTACGTGTGTTACTTTGGCATGCGTGCGCCTCGTGTGTGAGTGTGTGTGTGTGTGTAATTTTTAACATGCGTGCGCTCGGATGTGTGTGTGTGTTGTGTGTGTGTACGTGTGTTATTTTGGCGTGCGTGTGCTCGTATGAGTGTGTATGTGTATGTGTGTATGTGTGTGTGTGTGTGTATGTGTAATTTTAACGTGCGTGCAATCGGATGTGTGTGTGTGCGTGTGTGTAAATTTGTAATTTGGCGTGCGTGTGCTCGTATGAGTGTGTATGTGTGTGTGTGCGTGTGTGCGTGTGCGCGCGCGCGCGAGTGTGTGTGTGTGTAATTTTAACGTGCGTGCGCTCGGATGAGTGTGTGCATGTGTGTGTACGTGTGTAATTTTGGCGTGTGTGTATGTTTGTTTGTGTGTGTAATTTTAGCGTGGGTATATGTTTTGGGATTGGGTTGTGAATTAATGTATGTGTGAGTTCATTTTCTGCTGAAAGCTATTTCCGACACTCACCGGAAGCCAGGGTCACCGGCACGTATCAAGCCCCCACCCACCCACATCCACCCCATTGCAACGCTTCCATCATATCGTCGTCCTCGCCAAAGTTTAAAGAGGTTAGTACTTTCACCCCTACACCCCTAACTCATACGAAAATTATTGCCCCTTTGTTCACTCTATCTGTCTAGCCGAATTTGATCATGTCAGTTCGACTGTGAGTCGGTCTGTCGGTTGGTTGGTCTATCTATCTGTCTATGTCTGCCTGTCTGCCTGTTTCTCCCTCTCTCAATCTCTCTCTCTCTCTCTGTCTCTGTCTCTCTGTCTGTCTGTCTGTCTGTCTCTCTCTCTCTCTATATATATATATATATATATGTGTAATTTTGGCGTGCGTGTGCTTGTATGGGTGTGTATGTGTGTGTGTGTATGTGTGTATGTTTATGTGTGTGGGTGTGTGTAATTTTAACGTGCGTGCGCTCGGACGTGTGTGTAAGTGTGTAATTTTGGCGGGTGTGTGCTCGTATCAGTGTGTATGTGTGTGTGTGTATGTGTGTGTGTGTGTGTGTAATTTTAGCTTGCGTGCTCTCGGATGAGTGTGTGCATGTGTGTGTGTACGTGTGTAATATATATATATATATATATATTTGTATATATATATATATAATATATATAGGCGACTCAGATTATATAGACGACTCAGATATATAGGCGATTCGCAAACTCAGCGTATGAGTAGCACATGGCTCTATGCGGTAAAGTAAGGAGCTGGTGGTAGGTGTGGCACTCCACCTCTGACGCAAAAAAACAATCTCCTTGGTCTAGCGCTAGTGAAAAGGGGATACACTCCCTCGCTGATTTTATTTTTAATTATCTTCACGAATATAAATCAAATCTTCATCATTTTTGCTAAAAAAAACAAGCCCTGGTGATATTTAAGGTGTATATAAATATTTACTTTGTCGTTAATTATTTTATTTTCAAAATTTCCTCCGGACATACATATACATACAACTGCTCTCTATATATGTATTAGAAGTGGCTACCCAGCGTCGCTTGGGTAAAGGCGGGGGAGGGGGAGGTAGTCTCGCAGATCCATTATTGTTGAATTGCGAGTTGGATCTTCGCAAGAAGCCCCATGAAAAATCCCTATGTAAAAAGACCCTTGCGTTGATCCAGACACTCTGAAAAGAAATTAAAAAATTAAAAACTAAATGCCAAAAAAAAAAAAAAAAAAAATTCATGTTGTTATCATTTAAATTTATTTTTTTAAATTATCTTCATGAATATAAATCAAATCTCTATTATTTTTGCTCAAAAACCAAGCTTGATGATATTTAATATATATATATATATATATATATATATATATATATATATATATATATATATATATATTTACTTTGTCATTAATTGATTTATTCTCAAAGTTTCCTCCGGATATACAGATACACATAACTGCCCTTTATATATGTAAGTAAAGTAAAGTCGACTGGGCGGCCTAAAGTTGGTATCAGCCAGTCAGCGAGGGAGTCTATCCCCTTTTCAATAGCGCTAGACCAAGGAGATTGTTTTAGCATTTGAGGTGGAGCGCCACACCTACCATCAGCTCCTCAGTTTACCGCATAGATCCCTGTGCTACTCATACGCTGAGTTGGCGAGGACCGGTATATGTATAGATAGATAAATAGATAGAAGATAGATAAGTAAAAAAAAGTAAAGTCGACGGGGCGGCCTAAAGTCGGTATCAGCCAGTCAGCGAGGGAGTCTATCCCCTTTTCAATAGCGCTAGGTCAAGGAGATTGTTTTAGCATCTGAGGTGGAGCGCCACACCTACCATCAGCTCCTTACTTTACCGCACAGATCACTGTGCTACTCATACGCTGAGTTGGCGAGGACCGGTCTCGAACTTGGAACCTTGTGGTTTCTAGCCGAACGCTCTACCGACTAAGCTAACCCGGCCCCTGAAGATAGATAAAGATGAGGACAATAGTCCGAAAATCCCAATAATACAAATCGGCAATATTTTTTACTCCTGGTATAAAAGAACTGATAAATAATAACTTGTAACCCCCCCCCCATTCCTGCTGCCCCCTTACTTTCATTCACCCTTCCAACATTTTATTCGTTCCCAGGGATCTATATGGCCCCCTTTTTGAAAAGCGCTGATATAGATAATCTTTAGGGTCCTTTCAGCGACGCGCTAAAAACATTCTCATTTTCGTATCAAATACTCACAGACGATTTGGAGAAAAATATCTCCCCCCCTCCACACACACACACTAGTCACTTTTTAAAAATTTCATTTATTCTGTGATTTTGTTTAGCAGCGGCTACCCGGCGTCGGCTGGGTAGAGGGGATTTTTTTAAAGTTAGTCCCGCAGATCCATTATTACTGAATCGTGAGTTGAATCCTCGTGGGATTCCCCCATTTAAATCCCATGTAAAAAAAAAAAAAAATAGACCTTGCATTGATCCAGCTACTCTGAAAATAAATGTTAATGTCTACTATCTAAAATATTAAATGAAAAAAAAAATCCATGCAGTTATCATTTAAATTTTATTTTTTAATTATCTTCACGAATATAAATCAAAATTTTGCTATAAAACCAAGCCCTGGTGATATTTAAGGTGTATATAAATATTTACTTTGTCGTTAATTATTTTATTTTAAAAATTTCCTCCGGACATACATATACATACAACTGCTCTCTATATATGTACTAGAAATGGCTACCCAGCGT
>CM042180.1:31960467-31962967 GCA_023376005.1 Doryteuthis pealeii
TTTCGTCATATTTTCCATGATTTAATTTTCATTCAAACCTTATTTATTAATAAAATTGTTTCACATTATTAATACTGTTAACCATATCTACATATCAACAACATGCAATTATATTTATATATACAACAAAATAGCGGTTTATAGTGTGAACGGGAAGGCTAATTTGCATATTGATATTAAAAATGTGATTTTATTAAATATGTGCTTAGTATTATTGATTTCTAATTGTTTTGATTTATTTTAATGGATATAAGCAACAATCTCTTCAATGAATCTTACATGAAATCCATTAACAAGAAAAAATAACTGTCATTTTATTCTTTACTTCCTCTTTTAACTAAATAGTTAAATCAGAAAAAATAACAATGAAAGATGGGAGTGATGGAAGAGTAAGTTTCAGTTGTTCTATTTTCTAATTCAAATCATTTTATCTGCATTCTTATTTAGTTTCATTAACCTTTCTAATTTAATATAATATTTTATTACATTAAAACTTAGATACTTGCACCCGGAGGGTGCATATATTTGCTAGTAAGACTAATGTTGGTATCAGACGGAGAGCGAGGGAGTCTATCCTCATTTTGCTGGTGCTAGACAATTAACATTATTTTTTTTTTTACTGAAGTGAAGCACCACACCTATCGTCAACTCCAAGATGCTTTTCCAAACGTAGCAGATTTACTAAAGCTATGCAGCTCATGCGCCGAGTCTGCGGGGACAGGTATCAGAGACAGAACCTTGCGATACTAAGTCGAATGCTCACCGACTGAGCTAAACCAGTATTATTATAGTAAAACAAAGTGGCCTATTGTCGGTATCAGCCAGATATCTAGGTAGTATATCCCCATTTTCGCTAGTGCTAGATAGATTCTTTTGCTGAGGTGAAGTGCCACGCCTACCGTCAGCTCCCAGATGCTTTACGACAGAGATCTGGTTACCCAAGCAGTACTGCTTATACGTTGAGTTGGCAAGTTGTAGGAAGCGCGTGGTGCAATGGTTAAAGTCATGGGAAATGGACTCTTCGCCCCGAGTTCAACTCCTGGGTGTGGTAATTGCATTTCACTTTGCGCTAATACCCTTGGGAAAGGTATGAATCCTAATCTCCCTCCAGCTATGGATAAATAGTAGGGTAGACTGGGCTCTTTAACCGTGGCTAGGCAACCAGTCTAGGAGAAGGAAAACTCTGAATTCAAACCTGTTGAACTTGGTTTAAGAAATTGACCTTGTGTCACATCCTGCTCGTGCAGAGGAGTTTGGTAAATATATATAGGTTGAGTTGGCGGGAACTCGTATCTAAGGAAGAACCTTGTGATTACAAGACGGATGCAAAACTGGCATTATCATAATTAGATTCAGACACCGAATCTCCATTATAACAAGACTAGAAGTTGCTACCGGCGTCGCCTAGGCAGAAGGTGGGTGGGTGGTGGGTTAAAAAGTTAGTCTCGCAGAGCCATTATTACTTATCACTAGTTAGATCCTCACTGGATGCCCCATAAAATCCCCACATGAATATATAACAATATAGTAAGAAATTTTAGTTCAATAATTTACAATTAAAAAAAAATTTACAATATAAATAAGGCGATTAATTCAATCAATCAACATCATATTTCATTTACCTTCTGTTTCTATAAGTCGTCGGGGTGGCCTAATGTTGGTATCAGCCATGCAGCGAGGGAGTCTATCCCCTTTTCACTAGCGCTAGACCAAGGAGATTATTTTAGTGTCTGGGGTGGAGCGCTACATCTACCATCAGCTCCTTTACCACACAGATCCCTGTGCTACTCATACGCTGAGTTGGCGGGGGCGGGTATCGAACTAGGAACCTTGTGGTTTCTAGCCGAACACTCTACCGACTGAGCTAACCCGGCCCCTGTTACTATAAAAATTTTAATTTTTAAATATCTTCCCAAATATGAATCAAATCTTCATTATTTTTGCTCTAAAACCAAGCTCTGGTGATATTTAATGCGTATATATATATTTACTTTGTCGTTAATTGTTTTATTTTCAAAGTTTCTCCGGACATACACATATACACAACTGCCCCTTATATATGTATAGATTAGATTTAATACTGAGGAATACTGAGAAGACTTGCTGTCACTTGATACTCTTTGAAAGTTGACATCACCCACCGGCCTGAAAAAAAAATCAGGAATAATATTAAAAGTATCGCAGATAAAACTGATTCGTTATTTCTTAATATTCGTTGAGATTATTATTATTATTATTATTATTATTATTGTTATTATTATTATTATTATTATTTACTCCTTTATTTTTAAGGGACAGCTGACAGGTCTCAGACCTAATATACAAGCTGAAAGGATATTATTATTATTATTATTATTATTATTATTATTATTAACGCCTTTTGAATTTTCACATCAGCATTAACTGATAGTCTTTTCCTGGAGTATGAGTGACAGCAAGTCTCCCAGGACTCTTTTGAGTATTCTGACAGATTGCAGCAGTGCAGTGTTCTGAATGGTTT
>CM042180.1:31967967-31992967 GCA_023376005.1 Doryteuthis pealeii
TGTGTGTGTGTGTGTGTGTGTGTGTGTCTGTGTATGTGTGTGTGTGTGTGTGTGTGTGTGTGTGTGTGTGCATGTGTGTACTAGATTACACACGCACGTACTCACGCCCACACACGCACAGCAAAACCACACACTAACTCCTATACGAATTAATCATGCAGTTAAATATCTATCTATCTATCTATCTATCTATATATATATATATATATATATATATATATATATATATATATATATATAATAGAATGAATAGAGAATAAATGAGAAAAAGTATTGGCATAAAAAGGTGCTCACTGCTAATAAAGCAGAGCAGATTTATAATCAAGTAAAAATCAAAAAATCAAAATCTCAACCATTTGACTCATCTGAAGATTGCATAAGCATGAAACTTAAAGTTATGAGTTTAAATCATCCATAATACCACACTATTATATATATATATATATATATATATATATATATATATATATATATATATACCAAGCGTGTTGGTAAAATCCTCGCGGTGAGAAAAAAAAACAGCAAATAGTTTGATTGTAAAAATACTACCAAACATCAACTGGGAAGAAAAAATTTTTGTAAAAAAGAAAAGACCAAGATAGTCGTACCAACAAAAAATAATATATTGGTACAATATTTGGCCAAAAGAAAAAACAATATATTCATACAACCGCTAGGAAACTAAAGCTAATAAGTAAAAAGTGATCAATACCTAAGTAGAGCAAATAATAAAGATAAATCTAATGAGTCAGACGAACCTACTATTAGTTTCGCTTAATGCTCTTCAGGTCTAAGATCTGACTCTTAGCCCTAAAGAGCATTAAGCGAAACTAATAGTAGCTTCGTCTGACTCATTAGATTTATCTTTATATATATATATCATTGTAAAACTATTTTCAACTCGTGATTAAAATCTTTTCTAAAGTCTCTTGAAATTGACTGTTTAACACAAGTTCTAGCGGAACTGTCAGTTTCACGAAATACTTCACGAATTTAGTCTGGCTCGGGACTACAGAACCTATGAGGGTCCCATCTGTGTGTCCAATATGGTCTCAACTATTCCAATCAAATATTATTAATGTTTTCATATTTATATAGATTCAATGTTCCCTATCAAGCACTGATAATTTTTCAAACAGATCAATATATATATATATATATATATATATATATATATAATATATATATATATATACACATACATATAAGTAGTCGTCGGGCGGCCTAAAGTCGGTATCAGCCAGTCAGCGAGGGAGTCTATCCCCTTTTCAATAGCGCTAGACCAAGGAGATTTTTTTTGGTGTCTAAGGTGGAGCGCACACCCTACCATCAGCTCCTTACTTTACCGCACAGATCCTTGTGCTACTCATCCGCTGAGTTGGCGAGGACCGGTATCGAACTAGGAACCTTGTGGCTTCTAGCCGAACGCTCTACCGACTTATATATATATATATATATATATATATGAGGAAAATGTGGAAGTAAATCCGACAATGTGTATTTAAAAAAAATTAAAAAACAAAAGTTTCATTGAAAAGTGATGTTAATGAACCGAAGCCCCACAAGGGCCGGTTAGCCCAGTCGGTAGAGTGTCTGACTGAGAACACCAGGGTTCCACGTTCGATCCCGGCTATCGCCAACTCAGCGTATGAGTAGCAATGGGGTCTTGTAGCAATCTAATGCTCCTTGGTTTCGTACTAGTGAAAAGGGGATAGACTTACACGTCGTCTAGCTGATACAAACTTTAGGCCACCCTGACGATTTAACTTTTTTTACTTACTACTGACTAGCGTGTTCGATCCTTACTGAAAACCCAATACTTGTCACCTTGTGTCACATCCTGCTCGTGGCGGACAGGTTGGGTGAATACCCATCTATTTCTCATTGGTGTTAGTATTTGACTAGCAGGACCTGTGGATGAATCACAGTATGATCATTTAGTTATTACAACGTTTGATATGTTTACTTAAGAGCTATTGTTAATAGTTCAATATGTAAAGAGTATAATAATCTTGATTTTACTCTCTCTCTCTCTCTCTCTCTCTCTCTCTCTCTCTCTCTCTCTCTCTCTCTCTCTCTCTCTTCATTTTTTCATTATGGTCCAACTAACATTATCGCTCCCGTGTGCTTATCCCCTCTCTATTTTTTTCCGTATTCTCTTATTTATTATATTTTTTCTGTAAAGCATGTACTTTTTCTTCCCTTTCTTTTTTTTATAAAATTTCCTTTCTTCCCTTCTTTTGATCTTTTTATTATGTTCAATTGAAACAGATTAGCGTTATTGTTTTCGCGTTCTCATACCCTCTCTCTATCTTTCTCCTGGTCTATTTCTTTCTTTCTTACATTATTTACGTGTAGCACGTTCTTTCTTTCTTTATAGTAAAAACGGAATGATGATTTATTTAGCTCAGGTGACGACACTCGCTAGAAATTATAATTCAACGGATAAGCGACACTAGATAATCAGTATTCATATTTTTTGCATTTCATCTTGGACGATTTGGACGGTTTCATTTTTGACCAGAGGGTATTGCAAGATAACAACGGCTGGAAGATTAAAGGACACCAGAGTTCGTTTAAGATTAGCTCACTTGAGAACACCCTCATTGGCCAGTCCCGGGATTGATGACTGACAGGGATGGTTAGCAAGAGATTGTCATGGAGATCCGTGCTGCCAGACTGACCTAGTGATGATAATGATGAATGGTGAATATAGTAATTTTGATATTCAGTTTGTTACAATACCTGCTTATGCTTAATTGGTCACCCATCCAAGTATTGAACAGGCTCGTTGCTGCTTAACTTCGGTGATCTAGGGGAACCGGTACTTTTAACATGACTTGACCGTAAACCCGGTTATCTTTGGTTTGGTGCGGTTTCTTGGTTTCTTTGTTTAATGGCATATCGACCTTCGTGGGCTATCTAATGCCAAAGCCATCCTACACCAGGAATTCTATATTAGTTGATGGGTAGAGTTCTTTTCCGATTAGCTCACTTTGGTTTGGTTTGTTTTACGGCACATCAAACTCAGTGGGTTATTTAATGCCGATAAATGTTTTTTGTTCTTGTTGTTGTTATTGGCCGTAAGTAAAGTTGTCGGGGTGGTCTAAAGTAGCTATCAGTCAGACAGCGATCCCCTTTTCAATAGTGCTAGAACAAGGAGATTGTTTTTGTGTCTGAGGTGGAGCGCCACACCTAACATCATCAAATAAGAGCCAGTATCATGAATTCTGATTTTCTAGGTTGGTTGGACTCCCAAACAAGAAAAAATAAGTTCAACCAAATTTTCCAATTTTCATTTTACCTCTTTTTTTTTTATTTGGATGAACTTTGAAGTCGTCGGGTTGGCCTAAAGGAGGGTATCAGCCAATCAGCAACCCTAACCCTAACCCTAACCCAATCAGCGAGGGGGGTCTATTCCCCTTTTCACTAGCATTAGATGAAGGAGATTATTTAAGCATTTGAATTGGAGCGCCATACCTACCATCAGCTGTTCACTTTACCGCACAGATCCCTGTGCTACTCATACGCTGAGTTAGCGACCGGTATCGAACTAGGAATCCTGTGGTTTCTAGCCGAACGCTCTACCGACTGAGCTTAACCAGACCCTTTGATGAATTTGTACAGTACTCTAAAAAAATAATTTATCCCTCAGCCCTGACTTGAATTAGAAAACACTTAACAATTATTCATTTCAAATATTTAAACATTCAAATCTCATTAATTCCAATTTTTAAGAAAATTAAAAATTTCCACAGTCAGCATGACAGACAAATTAAGCGGAACGAAATACTGGCGCATATGAAAAATAAGGAATTTAGTGAAACGAAACCCCGACACATAAAAATCTTATTACACCACTATATATATATATATATATATATAGGAGGGTGAGTCAAAAAATAATGCCATTTTGTTTAGGACAGGTATAATTACCAACACAGGAAACTCTCTGATATTGAATTTTTAACCCCAACCCCACTCAGACAATATCATTCAATAATTAATTTTTACACCGCCCGGAGGGTTTTTTTTATTTTGCTAGTTATTATTGACAAAACATGAAATTCGAAATACATGTCTGATATATATTAATTTTCAATATGTGTTTGATACTGTAAATTACCAATCGAAACACTAAGTTTCGACGAATACATATTTTTTCAAATATCAATAAATCACCTGCATATTTATTAGATACACACATATCTATTAATAATGGAGATTCGCTTCCGGTTTTTGTCTGTAGCAAAAACTACATCACTGCTTACGTCACATTACCCAAAATCGTCATAACATAGAATAAATACACTGAAAATTTGAACATGTTCGATACCTACCCTCGCCAACACAGCGTATGAGTAGCACAGGGATCTGTGCGGTAAAGTAAGGAGCTGGTGGTAGGTGTGGTGCTTCACCTCAGATGCTAAATCAATCTCCTAGGTCTAGCGCTAGTGAAAAAGGGGATAGACTCCCTCGCTGACTGGCTGATACCGACTTTAGGCCGCCCCGTCGACTTTACTTTTTTACCGTCCGACTGAAGGACAATACGTAGGGGGATTCTAGTTCATCACGTCCACAATATTAGCATTCAACAAGTGCTTTGTATTGTGAGGTCAGAGTTTATTCTACCACTTGACAACGACCCAGACACGGCGGTCTCGCTTGGTTCAAAGATATTTCAGTTATTACAACGTTTGATATGTTTACTTAAGAGCTATTGTTAATAGTTCAATATGTAAAGATTATAATAATCTTGATTTTACTCTCTCTCTCTCTCTCTCTCTCTCTCTCTCTCTCTCTCTCTCTTCATATTTTCATTATGTTCCAATTAACATTATCGCTTCCGTGTGCTTACCCCCTCTCTATCTTTTCCGTATTCTCTTTCTTTATTATATTTTTTTCAGTAAAGCATGTGTTTTTTCTTCCCTTTCTTTTTTTTAAAATTTCCTTTCTTCCCTTCTTTTGATCTTTTTATTATGTTCAATTGAAACAGATTAGCGTTATTGTTTTCGCGTTCTCATACCCTCTCTCTATCTTTCTCCTGGTCTATTTCTTTCTTTCTTATATTATTTAAGTGTAGCACGTCCTTTCTTTCTTTATAGTAAAAACGGAATGATGATTTATTTAGCTCAGGTGACGACACTCATAAGAAATGATAATTCAACGGATAAGCGACACTAGATAATCAGTATTCATATTTTTTGCATTTCATCTAGGACGATTTGGACGGTTTCATTTTTTATTTTAACACATTTTACCCCGTCCAAAGGAAAGGTTAGAGGCGTAAACACCGAAAACAAATCAGGAACCGAAGGTCCAAAGATTGTGTGATACTGAATTCCAGTGTTAGCCAGCATCTCCAGTGATACTGTCACTGCCAAACTGCATTAGTTCCTTACCTTTCCTTTGGATGAAAGCGGCAGTGTGGAGAGGGAAGGATTTGCTGCTTGGGCAACAACTCATCCTCCATATAAAAAAAAGGACACTACTCCATCGTCTCTCGTAGACGGAAGGGGATGCCAACAATAAATTTACATAGAGAAAAAAATGTTTTTCGTTAAAATCACCGTCCGAAAACCACAAGGTTCCTAGTTCGATACCGGTCCTCGCCAACTCAGCGTATGAGTAGCACAGGGATTGTGCGGTAAAGTAAGGAGCTGATGGTAGGTGTGGCGCTCCACCTCAGATGCTAAAACAATCTCCTTGGTCTAGCGATATTGAAAAGGAGATAGACTCACTCGCTGACTGGCTGATACCGACTTTAGGCCGCCCCGACGACTTTACTTTTTACCGTCCGACTGAAGGACAATACGTAGAGGGGTCCTAGTTCATCACGTCCACAATATTAGCATACAGCAAGTGCTTAGTATTGTGAGGTCAGAGTTTACTCTATCACTTGACAACGACCCAGACATATGGCAGTCTCGCTCGGTTCAAATCAGCAGAGCTGGGGTCATGTGAGAGAGACAGGGAGAGAGAACGAAATAGAGTAAGTTTTTGACGGGATGAGTATGACCTCCCATGGTTAGGCTCCTACTCATATATCCCACATTGAACTCTTCAGCAATGAGTTGCTGGGGGTCGTGAATGATGTTTCTGACCCACTAGATAATATGGTAATCCTTAACTTGTTCCTCGTAAATTCCTACCATAAAATAAACTGAACCTTCATTTTATTTATTTATGTAAGTTTTTGAAATTTTTGACCAACTTTCAAAACCTGGAATCTTATTTGTTAAATTATCGTTTTATTTTGTCAAAATTTAAAATTCCGATGATATCAGTCAAATTCCATAATTTAAGTAACAACTCTTTGTTTGGATACATTTATATTTTTAATTTAATCATTATTATTATTACTAGCAAATATATGCACCCTCCAGGTGCTAGTATTTAAGTTTTAATATAATAAAATATATTAGATTAGAAAGGCTGATGAAACTGAATAAGAATACAGATAAAAAGATTTTGAACAGAGGGGGTATGATTGAAAAATAGAACAACTTTGAAACTAACTCTTCCATCATTTTACATTACTCCCGTCTGTCATTGGTAAATTTTCCTAATTTAACTATTTAGTTAAGATAGAAAGTAAAGAATAATATTACAGTTATTTCTTCATGCTAATGGATTTCTTTTAAGATTTATTGAAGATATTTTTGCTCATATTCAAAAAGATAACACCAAACAATTAGAAATCAAGAATATTAAGCACATATTTATTAAAATCAAATATTTAAGATCAATATGCAAATTAGCCTTCCCATTCACACTGTAAACTGCTATTTTGTTGTATACATAAATACAATTGCAAGTTATTAGTATGTAGATATGGTCAACAGTCTTAATGATGTAAAACAATTTTATTAATAATTGGGTTTTAAATAAAAAATAAAATCATGGAGAATGTGATGTAAATAACAAAGGGAATTCGTGATTTGTATAGTAATATAGTTTCGGTTACAGACAGACAAACCCACAATCTCCATTATAATAAGATTACTAGCAAAATAAAAAACAATGATAACAACATGGATTTTTTTCCGTTTAATATTTTAAACATACATTTCTATTTTCAGAGTGACTGGATCACCGCAATGTCTTTTTTTATGTAGGGATTTTAATTGGGCATCCAGCGGGGATCCAACATACAATTCAGTAATAATGGATCTGTGAGACTAACTTAAAAAAAAATCCGCCCTCTACCCAGGCGACGCCGGGTAGCCACTTCTAGTACATTATAAAAGTAATTCATTGCTAAATCAACATTGAAAATTTCATTAGAATCTGATAATTCCCTGATTTTTTGTAATTTTTTTTCAAACGGGGGTGTTAAATTTGTTTTGTAAAAACACGGATTTTTCGACAACTTGGGTGCCTAATTTAGTTGCTAACTCGTTGAGGAGTTCAGAGGAGAGCTACTAAATTAGTGAATAATTTAAAATCCCTTTCGTATGAAGAAAGACTTAGGAACATTGATTTACCAAGTCTGGTTTTCCGACGTATAAAAGGGGATATGATTGAAGCCTACAAATACACGCATGGTTTTTATTCAACGAAATCTGACCTACTAAACATTGCTCAAAATACCTATACAAGGGGACATAAATTAAAACTCCTTAAAAAAACTTGTAAAGCAAACGCAAGACAAAATTATTTTAGCTACAGAGTGGTGAATACATGGAATAAACTACCTTCATCAGTAGTGAATGCCCCATCTCTAAACTCCTTCAATGCAAAGTTGGATAATCTGTGGAATGATTATAAATATTCTGTGGAATTAGAATGAATGTTTATAAGGAACAGCTGACAGGTCTCAGACCTAATATACTAGCTGGAAGGATATTATTATTATTATTATTATTATTATTATTATTATTATTATTATTATTATTATTTACTCCTTTTGAGTTTTCACATCAGTGTTAGCTGATGGTCTTTCACTGGAGTGTGAGTGACATCAAGTCTCCTCAGGTCTCCAGGACTCTTTTGAGTATTCTGGCAGATTGCAGCAGTGCAGTGTTCTGAATGGTTTCAATCCGTCCTCTGATATCCAAACTTTCCAAACCCTTTTCTAATCCTTTTGGGACTGTTCCAAGTGCACCAACTACAATCGGTATAACTTTGACTTTCATATTCCATAACTTTTTCAGTTCTCTGGCAAGGTCCAGATATTTGTCCATTTTTTCATTTTCCTTTAACTTCACCCTGTGATCTGCTGGCACTGCAAAATCCACCAGTTGACAAGTTCTTTCTTTTTTGTTTATCAACACTAGGTCTGGCCTTCTTGCTGGGATAAGGTGATCCGTTTTTATCTCAAAGTCCCAGAGAATTTTATGCGTTTCGTTCTCAAGAACAGATTTTGGTTTATGCATATACCATTTTGTTGTGTGGTCAAAATTAAATTTTTTGCATGATTCCCAGTGGATCACCTTCCCAACCCAGTCGTGTCTAGTTTTGTATTCTCGTTGTGCTAGTTTGCTACATTTGCAGAGTATATGGTTTACAGTCTCATCTCTATTCCCGCAAAGTCTACATTTACTATTTTGTTGGGTTTTATCAATTTTCGCTTTGATGTAGTTTGTCCTTATGGCATTATTTTGTGCAGCAATTATAAGTGATTCTGTTTCTCTTTTGAGGCTTCCTTTTCTTAACCATGCCCAAGTCTTTTCATGGGCAACCTCTTCAATTTGTCGTTTGAAGCGTTTTTCTTCCAATTTTTTTCTAGTCTTTGTTGTTTTGTGATTGTCCATCTGTCGCTTCTACTATTGTTGGCCGCCATAAATAGTTTGTCTTTGCTCTTCCTTGTGTAAGCTTCATGTTGTTGAATTGTGGTTTCTACGCATTCCTCTATGTTGGCAAGACCTCTTCCCCCTTCCTTTCTTGACACATATAATCTATCTCTATCATCTCTAGGGTGGAGAGCCTTGTGCATGGTCATTAATTCTCTCACCCTTTGGTCAATCTGTCTGAGTTCTTCCTTTGTCCATTTTAAGAATGGTCCTGAGTATCTTATAATGGGGACAGCCCAGGTATTGATTCCTTTGATCAGATTTCTGCTGTTAAGTTCGGTTTCTAGAAGTTTTCTAGTTCTCCTGAGATATTCTTTTTTTAACTTTTCCTTTCATTTCTGCTTGCATGATATTGTCCGCTTCTAAAATTCCTAAGTATTTGTAGCTTCCATTTTCATCAAGTGATTTTATAGTTTCCTGATTTGGCAGTTGTATTCCATCTATTAGTTTTCTTTCACCCCGTTTTATTACTAGCATAGCACATTTTTCAATTCCAAATTCCATCCCTATATCCTGGATATATTCTAATAGTTTGTACTATGCTCTCCAATTATTTTTTGAAAATTTTTTTTATGTCATCCATGACATAAGGTGGTTTATCTTTTCTTGTGAGTTTAGTGAATTTGTATCCCCCTGTACATGTTTTAAGTATATAATTGAGCGGCATCATTGCTATAATAAATAGTAGTGGTGATAACGAGTCTCCTTGGAAGATACATCTTTGGATTTTTACGTCTGCCAGGGATTGTTTTCCAGCTTTTAATTGAACTCGCCAGTTTTCCATGGCTTTTTTAATGAAGTTTATGATGTTGTTGGAAATTTTGTACATTTTTAGACATTCTAAAATTCAAGTATTATTATTATTATTATTATTATTATTATTATTATTATTATTATTATTATTATTATTAGCAAATATGTGCACCCTCCGGGTGCAAGTTTTAATATAATAAAATAGCATATTAAATTAGAAAGGCTAATGAAACTGAATAAGAATGCAGATAAAAAGATTTGGAACAGTATGATTGAAAAATAGAACAACTTTAAAACTAACTCTTCCATCATTTTCCATTACTCCCGTCTATCATTGGTAAATTTTCCGAATTTAACTATTTAGTTAAAATAGGAAGTAAATATTAATATTACAGTTATTTCTTCTTGTTAATGGATTTCTTTTAAGATTTATACCCAAGATTGTTGCTCATATTCAATAAGATAAAACCAAACAATTATAAATCAATAATACTAAGCATATATTTATTAAAATCACATTTTTAAGATCAATATGCAAATTAGTCTTCCCATTCACACTGTAATCCGCTATTTTGTTGTATATATAAATACAATTGCATGTTATTAGTATGTAGATATGGTCAACAGTCTTAATGATGTAAAACAATTTTATTAATAATTGAGGTTTGAATAAAAATAAAATCATGGAGAATGTGATGTAAATAACAAAGGGAATTGTGACTTGTATAGTAATATAGTTTCGGTTACAGACAGAGAAACCCACAATCTACATTATAATAAGATTATTATGAAAGACTGCCGCATCTTAGTAAGTAAGCTCAAACTCCAGCCAGTATATTACATTCAATGTTGTACTAATAATCTAGTGACCCAGCTATGGGTTAAACAGTGCTACTAGTTTTTCAACAAGGATGACTTTGGCATTAGGTAACCAGCGAAGGTTGATATGCCATTAAACAAAGACCGAAGCCAATTTTACAGACGAATGTAACTATTGCTTAAAACACTGAGGTGGTAATAAAGTAAAAAGTAAAGTCGTCGGGCGGCCTAATATCGGTATCAGCCAATCAGCGAGGGAGTCAATCCCCTTTTCACGCTAGACCAAGGACATTATTTAAGCATCTGAGGTGGAGCGCCGTGCCTACCATCAGATCCTCACTTTACCACACAGATCCCTGTGCTACTCACACGCTAAGTTGGCGGGGGCCAGAATTGAACCAAGAACCTTGTGATTCCTAGCCAAACACTCTACCAGCTGTCACATTCATATCTCTCTCTCCCTCTCTCTCTCTCTCTCTCCCTCTCTCTCGTGTTTCCTCTTTCCATTGAGAAAGGTATGAATCCAACTACTCTTCCTCCAGCTATGGGTAAATAGTAGGGCAGGCTAGGCTCTTTAACCTTGAATTGGGTTGGAACAATCTTAGAGGTGCTAGGCGCTTGACGTGTCTAGCCAATTGATTGGAGGGGGTCTCTCCGACCGCCCGCTTAGCCTAAGTAAGGAAAAAAGTGGAGTGTTGCATGTCATGGACAGCTCAGCCACATGGGTTGCCACCCACGATCAACAGGTGGCCCCATTGGGGGAGTCTTACCCCTCTCTGCAGAAGTGCAGTCGACAGTGCTGCTGCTAATGAGGATGATGATGATGTTGTTGTTGATGATGATGATGATGTTTGCATGTTTGAAACAGAATTTAACAGAAACGGTCGTTCATTCAACGTGGGAAAAACAAAACAAAACAACAAAAAAAAAATGCAAAACAGGATTTGTTGATCAACCGCTAACCATGACATCTCATATATATATATATATATATATATATATGTATATATATGAAATATAATTAAATATATTGAGATATAAATGATATATATAATATTTATTTATTAAATTTGAAATTTTTAATATACTCACTCATCCTATAAATATTAATATATAATATATACAATTATAATAAATATATATATTATAACCGCATTAGTCCATCCTTTATATACTCCTCACACCCACATCCCAGTATATGCTATTATTATAGTATATTATATGATTATATAAATAACATATTTATATGTCTCTCTCTTGATTCGTCAAAGCATTTTATTATTATATATATCTTAATTATTTATTAGTATATCATATATTGTACTATATTATAATACTATATCGCTGATGAGACTTCTCTTAAATTAATAGTCGTAACTCCTGCTAACGATATCTAACACACGGCAGCCGATCCTTGTNCGCCTTCTTCATCACTTGCTGGCTCTTGTTTCTGTTCTTGTTTCTTTTCTTGTTCTTGTTCTCCTCTTCTTCCTTACTTCTTCTTCTTCTTACTTCTATTAAAATGTATTAAAGCTATATTATTATTTATTATTATATTATTTATTATTATTATTATTAATTATCTCACCCTTCTTCGTCTTCTTTCTTTTATATCTTTTCTTCTCTAGTAATTATTGATTATTAAATTATTAATTATTATTATTATTATTAATTTATTATTCGATCTTCTCTTCTTCTTCTTCTCTCTTATCTTCGTTCTTCATTTTCTTCTTCTTCTTCTTCTTCTTCTCTCTGCATTTTCTCTCAGGCTCTTCTTCCGTTCGTTTATAATTGTTCATTTTACTAATCCCCAACCTTCCCTTCTCTTTTTCTTTCTTGTTCTTTTCTCCATTTCTATCTTTCCTTTTATTCTCTTTCCTCTTCTCTTTCCTCTTTTCTTTCGATTTCGACCCTCTTTAAATCTCAGTCTCATATCCTTTTATTTTATATTTTGTATTTTTTCTCCCTAGTTAAACACTGCAAACTCAAAACACAAGGGACCCCTCCGCACTTCCTGTCTCACAGAGTTAGTCCGTAATCAACAAGAGAACTTTAACAATTTATTTTTTCAGTCTTATTTTTATTCTATTTTTCGCCTATTTACTTTCCCTTTACCGCCCTTTCTCCTCCTCTTCTTCTTCCTCATCATTTCCCTCAGCTTTCCCAGGCAAATCAACCGTCCAACTTGCTGTAAATCTCCCCTTGCACGTTTCCTCCGATATTTGTTACTTCTGTGCTTTTTTTTTCTTTTTTTTTTTTTTTTTTTTTGGTTTTGTTTTTGGCTTTTTCCTCTGTTTGTTATTTCCATTTTCTTTCCGAGCGGTATTCAATTCATATGCGTCTGTGGAAATAAATAACTTCTGGGCTTCGCTATAAACCCCTGAAAATAAAAGCGAATCCACACTTTAGGGAGATAAATGACGCAACCCACCCACCCATGTAACTTCTTGTATGTCACCCCTCTATCTATCACTTTCAGGTTCTATATCCTAACATCTTCTCTCTCTCTCGTCTCTCTCATACATATATATATAGTATATATATATTATATATTATTTAGGATTTTTATTGTAATATATATAAATATAAATATATATATATTATATATATATATATCTTATTAATATATGGAGATTGTGTGTTTTTCTGTCTGTAAACCGAAACTAAATCAGCTACTCAGTCATATTCCCACATCCATGAATTATTTTTATTTAAACCTCAATTATTTGATAAATTGTTTTTACATTATTAATACTGGTTAACATCATTCATAGCTAATGACATGCAATTATTTATTTATATATATCAAACAAAAATACGAGTTTTACACGTGTGAAAACGGGGAAGGCTAATTTGCAATATTGATAGTTAAAATATATAAAAGTGGATTTATTAAAATATGGTGCTTAGTGTTATAGATTTCTAATTGTGTTGGTTTTATTATTTAATGAATATAATTGCAAAAATCTCTAGCAATGAATCTTAAATGAAATCCATTAAACAAGATAAATAAACTGTGTCCATTTTTTATCATTCTTTAAGCTTCCTATTTTAACAAAATACTTAAATTAGAAAAAAATAAGCAATGAAAGACAGAGTGATGAAGCAGTAAGTTTCAGTTGTTCTATTTTTTTATTATACTCCCTCTGTTTAGTCTTTTTAATGTAATCTATAGTTTCATTTAGCCTTTCTAATTTAATATATAATATTTATTACATTAATAACTTAAATACTTGCACCCGGAGGGTGCATAATATTTGCTAGGTTATATATATAGGAATACAATGAATGAGTGGGCTCTCTCCCTCCTGCATCTCTATATATTATATTATATATATATATAGATATATACTTATATATTACTTATGTATATATAGTATAGTATAATACATATATATATAATATATTAGGAATGAATTATGTGTATATTATATTTATTATTATGTATACACCATATATATATAAGGATAACTGAGTATATATATATATATATACTATTATATATATTATAATAATAATTAATGGAGTCAGACGAACCACTATTAGTTTCGCAATAAAGCTCTTCAGGGCTAAATCTGACAGATTTTAAGGCCCCTGAAGAGCTTTATGCAAGCTAATAGTAGTGTTGTCTTGACTCGATTAATTATTCGTTATTATTGGCTGTCTACTTAGCGTATCGAGCACTTTTTTAGCTTATTAGCTTATCTCCTAGCCGGTTATATGAACATATACTAGTATCTTATATTAACATAATAGTTATAACCCATTGTAATTAAATTGTTATTTCTTTTGGCAAATAACTGTACCAATAGATTAATTTTTGTTGGTAACGGCTATCTTTGTCTTTGTCTTTTTTTTCATTTTTCTTTGATTATAATTTTATCTCGGTGATATACATTAAATACGCATCTTGGTCTTCTTTCATTTTTCCTGGTATGTTTGGTAGTATATTTTTTTACAATCAAACTATTCTCTGGGTTTCCTCTAACCGTGAGATTTGACGCAACAAGCTTGGGTATATTAAATTATATATATATATTAAATTAATATAATATATTAAATTATATATATAATATATATATATAATATATATAACATAGTTAACTTGAAGGCAACTTACAACGCATGTTCGCCATAAAAATTCGATACTTTTTCTCTTAATAGAAAATGAATCTTGACAAGTGTAATCCAGCTAAGGATCGCTCGGTGTGTAGAATATCGTACAGAACTGTTTCGACTTTATAAAAGGTCTCATCAGCGATTATATATACTATATATATATATATATAATATATAATATATATATATATATATTAAAGGATGAGCTGAGTATTATATAGTAATTAGTACATATTGATATATATAACATATATGGGTTGTGGGGTGTGGGAGTGATATAAGGTATGACTATGCGTATATATATTTATATATGTTAGTATATTTTATTATATAACTTTTAAGGATGACTGAAGTATATACATATATATATATATATTATACTATATATATATAATATATATATATATATAATAATTATATATAATATTGAGATGATGTCATGGTTGCGTGTGATCCAAAACAAATCTGTTTTGCATTGTTGTTGTTTGGTTTTTTGTTTGTGTTTTGGTTTTTCCCCCACGTTGAAATGAACGACCGTTTCTGTAAAATTCTGTTTCAAGACATGCAAACATCAAACGATATACATCAACCAGACAACATTCATCATCATCCATTAGCAGCAGCACTGTCGACTGCACTTCTGCAGAGAAGGGTAAGACTCTCCCAATGGGGCGCACCTGTTTGATACCTGTGAGGCTGGCAACCCAAATGTGGCTGAGCGTGTCACCATGACATGCAACCAGCTGCCACATGTTTTTCCTTACTTAGGCTAAGCGGAGCGGTCGAGAGACCCCTCCCAATCAATTGGCTACGAACAGTGTCAGAGCGCCATGCACCTCTAAGATTGTTCCATAAAGCCTAATCAATCAAGGTTAAAAGAAAGGGCTAGCCGCCCTACTATGTTACCCATAGCTGAGAGAGAGTAGTTTAGATTCATACCCTTTCATCAATGGAAAGAGGAAACACGAGAGAGAGGGACGAGATGAGAGAGAAGAGAGGGATGAGAGAGGATATGAATGTGGACAGCTGGTAGAGTGTTTGGCTAGGAAACACAACGTTCTTGGTTCAATTCTGGCCCCCGCCACTTTAGCGGTTGAGGTGCACGGGATCTGTGTGTATAGAGTGAGGATCTGATGGTTAGGCACGGGCGGCTACGGCACTCCACTCAATGCTTAAGATAATTGTCCTTGGTCTAGCGTGAAAAGGTGGGATTGAACTCCCTCGCGATTGGCTGATACGATTATTAGCGGCGCCCGATCGACGTTTTACTGTTGTTACTTTATTTACCACCTGCAAGATTGTTTTAAGCAATTATTACATTCGTACTGTAAAATTGGCTTCGGTCTCTTGTTTAAATGGCTATAGTCAAGCCTTCGCTGGTTACCTACCAATAGTCATCCTGTTGAAAAACTAGTTAGCACTGTTTAAACCCGAATAGCTGGGTCACTAGATTATTAAGTGATACATAATCAATTGATGTAATATACTGGCTGGAGTTTTTGAGCTTACTACTACTAAAAGATGCGGCAGTCTTTCATAATAATCTTAATTATTAATGTATGATTGTGTGATGTTCTACTTCTGTCTGTAACCGTAAAATATTTATATACAATCAACAATCTGTTTTTTTACATACATTCTCACATATTAAATATTTCAACCTCTAATCGTATTAATAAAATGTATTAACATCATTAAGACTAGTTACCAACTATCTACAATTACTTAATAACATGCAATTTGTATTTATAATACAACAAAATAGCGGATTCAGTGTGATGGGAAAGACTAATTTGCAATATTGATCTTAAAAATGTGATTTTTAATAAATATAATTAGCTTAGTATTATGATTATTAATTGTTTGGTTTGTTATCTTATTTAATAGAGCAACATCTTGGGTATAAATCTTAAAAGAAAATCCATTAACCAAGAAGAAAATTAACTGTCAATTAACATTTACTTCATATTTTAACTAAAATAGTTAAATTAGGAAATTTCCAATGATAGACGGGAGTAAAATGGAAAGATGGATGGAAGAGTTTAGTTTTAAAAAAAGTTTTCAATTTAATATACTTTCCAAAATACTTTTTATCTGTCATTCTTATGTTCAGTTTCCATTAGCCTTTCTACTAATATAATTAAAATATCTATTTTATTATTAAAACTTTGCACCCGGGGGTCACATATTTTTGCTAATAAATAATTCATAATAAAATAATAATATAATAATAATAATAAATAATAATACTTTGAGATTTTAGAATGGTTAAGAATGTACAAAATTTCCCAACAACATTCATTAACATTCATTAAAAAGCCATGGAAAACTGGCGAGTTCAATTAAAAGCTTGGAAAACAATCCTCTGGCAGACGAAAAATCCCAAAGATGTATTCTTCAAGGAGACTCGTTATCAACCACTACTATTTATTATAGCAATGGTATGCCCGGCTCATTATATACTTAAAAAACATGTAGCAGGGGGATACAAATTCATCTACTCACAAGAAAAGGATAAACCACCTTTATGTACAATTGGATGACATAATAAAATTTTCAATAAATAATTGGAGAGCAATAGTGACAGAACTATTAGAATATATCCAGGAGATAGGGATGGATTTGGAATTGAAAGAATGGGCTATGCTAGATAAAACGGGTGAAAGAAAACTAATAGATAACTGGGAATAATATGCCAAATAGGAAACTATAAATCACGTGAATGAAAATGGAAGCTACCAAATACTTGGAGATTTAGAACGACAATATCAGGCAAAGAAATGAAAGGAAAAGTTAAAAAAGAATATTCGTCAGGATAACTAAAAACTTCTAGAACCGAACTTAATCATGCAAATCTTGATCAAATGGAATAAATTACCTGGCGCTGTCCCCATTAGTAAGATCCCTCAGGACCATTCTTTAAAATGAACAAAGGAAGAACTCAGTACAGATTGACCAAAGGGTGAGAGAAATTCATGACATGCGTACAAGCTGCTCCCACCTAGTAGATGAATGAATAGCATTTATGTGTCAAGAAAGGAAGGGGGAATGAGGTCGTTGCAACAATAGAGGAATGCGTTATAGAAACCACAAATTCAGAACATACATGAAGCTACACAAGGTAAAGCAAAGACAAACTTTTTATGGGCGGCAACATAAGTAGAAGCGACAGATAGGACAATCATCCAAATACAACAAAGACTAGTAAAAAAATTGGAGAGAAAACTACTTCAAACGGACAAATTGAAAGGTTTGCCATGAAAAGAATTGGATGGTTAAGAAAAGGAAGCCTCAAAGGAACAGAATCACTTATAATTGCTGCACAAAATAGTCATAAGGACAAATCAATAAAGCGAAGAATTGAATTAACCCAACAAAATATGTTAAATGTAACTTTGGGCGGGAAATAGAGACTGAGATGGTTAAACATTATACTCTGTGCAAATGTAAGGCAAACTACACAACGAGAATACAAAAGTATAGACAACGTACTGGTTGGGAAGGTGATCCATCTGGGGAAATCATGCAAAAAAATTTAATTTTGACCACACACAAGGTATATGATATAACCAATATCTGTTCTCAGAAGAAACCGCATAAAATTCTCTGGGACTTTGGATAAAAACGGATGAAAAATATCAACCTTATCCCAGCAAGAAGGCATGACCTAGTGTTGATAAACAAAAAGAAAGAACTTGTCAACTTGTGGATTTTTGGCAGTGCCAGAGATCACATGGGGGGGGGGGGTTAGGGGATGAGACAGAAAGAGTGAAGAAGACAGAGAAAGAATGGAGCTACAAAGAAGAAGAGAAGAAAAAGAAGAGAAGAGAGGCAAAAAGAAGATAGAAGAAGAAGGAAGAAGAAGAAGAAGACGGAGGCTACCAGAAGAGGAAAAAGAAAGAAGTAAGAAGGAAGAAGAGAGCCTAAAAAGGATAGAAGAAGAAGAAGAAAGAAGAAGAAAAGAAGAAAGAAGGAAAAGAAGAAGAAAGATGGCTATCAAAGAAGAAGAAGAAGAAGGAAGAAGAAGGATGGGTCGCTGCGAATAGAGAAAAGAAGAAGGAGAGAGAGAAAGAAGAAGGAAGACGCTACAAAGAAGAAAGAAGAAGAAAAAAGAAGAAGAAGAAGAGCTAAAAGAAAGAAGAGAAGAAGAAAGAAAAGAAAGAAGAAAAAAGAAAGGAGAAAAGAAAAAGAGAAGGTAACAAAGAAGAACAGAAGGCCAAAGAGAAGAAGGATGAGAAGATGAGAAAAAGAAAGAGAAGAAGAAAGAAGGAGAGCTAAGAAAGGAAGAAGAAGAAGAAGAGCTAAAAAGAAGAAGAAGAAGAAGAAGAAGAAGAAGAAGAAGAAGAAAGAAGAAGGAGAGCTAAAAAGAAGAAGAAGAAGAAGAAGAAAGGCTACAAAGAAGAAGAAGAAGAAGAAGAAGAAGAAGAAGAAGAGCTAGATCAAGAGGAAGAAGAAGAAGAAGAAGAAGAGAAGAAGAGAGAAAGAAGAAGAAGAAAGAAGAAGAAGAAAAGATGGTTTTCGAAAAAGAAGAAGGATGAGAAGAAGAATGATGTGAAGAAGAAGAAAGAAGAAGAAGAAGAAGAGCTAAGAAGAAGAAGAGAAGAAGAAGAAGAAGAAGAAGAAGAAGAAGAAGAAATGGTTTAATTACGGTGGGGATGGATGGTATCGAAGAAGGTTTATGAAGGCAAAACAAAAACAAAAATGGCATAAATAATGAGGGGGGGGGGCGTTATAAAATAAATCTCATGATTAAAGTCAGGGACGAGTTTTAGGGTTAGGAAATTGAGATGGGATTGTAAAATGATATAGACGAGAGACAGACAGACAGACAGACAGACAAGAACTACTGAATTGTGAAAGGAGAAAAAGAAAAAGATAAGAAAGATAAAGGGAATGAAAGAAAGGGACAAATAGAGCATAGGAAAGAAAGACGTGGATGGTAAAGAGAAAGAAAGAAAGAAAGAAGAAGAGTACAAAGAAATACGTGGAGTGCAAGGAGGCAAAACTGTTAGGCAAAATCCTTAAAATTCTTAGTGTTAGGTAGAATCCTCGTGTTACTTACTTTTAGACAGAATCCTAGTGTTCCTTAGTGTTAGGCAGAATCCTTGTGTTCCTTAGTGTTTGGCAGAATCCTTGTGATCCTTAGTGTTAGGTAGAATCCTTGTGTGCCTTAGTTTTATGCAGAATCCTTGTGTGCCTTAGTTTTAGGCAGAATCCTTGTGTGCCTTACTTTTAGACATAATCCTTGTGTTCCATAGTGTTAGGCAGAATCCTTGTGTTACAGTGTTTGTCAGAATCCTTGTGTTCCTTAGTGTTAGGCAGAATCCTTGTGTTCCTTAGTGTTAGGCAGAATCCTTGTGTTCCTTAGTTTTAGGCAGAATCCTTGGTTGTTCTTTAGTGTTAGGCAGAATCCTTGTGTGCCTTATTGTTAGGCAGAATCCTTGTGTGCCTTAGTGTTAGGCAGAATCCTTGTGTTCCTTAGTTTTAGATAGAATCCTTGTATTCCTTAATATTAGGCAGAATCCTTGTGTGCCTTAGTGTTAGGCAGAATCCTTGTTTGCTTTAGTGTTAGGCAGAATCCTTGTTGTTCCTTAGTGAAGAATCCTTGCCTGTTCCTTAGTATTAAGCATAATGCTTGGTTTTTCTATCCGTTCGTCCGTGTTAACTAAGGGCAACTGAACGCCTTTCAAGATCGGCCATTAAATAATTAACCAACCACGTATTCGCGCGTGTTGATTAGCTGATTGAATCCATGTTGCCACGCAGAGTCTATAAGTTGGGCTCCAGCACATGTTATATAGGAAGCGCGTGGTGTAATGGTTAAAGTCATAAGAAATGGACTCGTCGCCCCGAGTTCAAATCCTGGACATGGTAATTACATTTCACTTAGCGCTAATACCCTTGGGAAAGGTATGAATCCTACTCTCCCTCCAACTATGGGCAAATAGCAGGACACACTGGGCCCTTTAATCATGGCTAGGTAACTTGTCTAGGAGAAGTAAAACTCTGAATTCAAACCTTTTAAACTCCGCTTAAGAAATTGACCTTGTGTCACATCCTGCTCGTGCAGAGGGGTTGGTAAATATATAAACATAGCCAAAATATTTCAACAGTTTTTAACTCGGATTACTTTTTTCTGAAATGATAACCATTACACGAAGCACACCTCTATAAAGTAAAAGGAATGATCTGACCCGAGAAACGTCCATTCACAGAAAAAAAACAGTCCCCTAATTTACCTCAGTCGACAGGATATTAAATAGGTAATGGCACATTTGTTGTATTGTCCTCGCCCGGAAGATGGAACTTCCGGCTGAGGGACAAAGAGAAAGATAAAAATATATATTTAAAAAGAAAGAGAAAGCTGAGGAGAGGGTTTCCGGTCAAGGAAGCAGGGTGAAGATAAAGAAATATATAACAAAGGTGCGTTATCAGATCAAAAGATAAAGATGCGTAGGCGTGTCGTCAATACTAAAAGTCAGAGGGTCGAGCCGACAGCAGTCAGACGCCAGCCGGCAGCCGAAAGGACATTTCACGTCTCCCGTCAGCAACCACCCCTCGTGCACTCATTGTAAGCACTGTGCCTTCGCCACCCACACACTGATGAAAATAAAGAAGGGTCCCCTTTTGTACATACGTATCTTTTGTTTATTGAAGTCCAGTAGTCGGTAGTAGCTGACTACTAACATACATCGCTTTGGTTACAGTGAAAACCCCAGTACTAACGTACACGATTTAGCTATATAACATATAGAATTTGATGATTAGTAAGTACAATATTATTAAGATTCGAGTGGCCATTTTAGGTCTGTTGTTGAATGCAGTTTTACAGTTATATATATACTAGACAAAACGTGAACGGTTGGGTCACCCATTCAGCTCTGGTTAGATAATTGAGATTAAGGAAAAGGGAGTTAGCAAAGCGAATAAAAAATAAATAAATAAATACGGCCTTAAAATCATTTTATTAGCTTTCTAAGAAAGCTTTGACCTCATTTCATCTACTGGTTGCTGTTTGGGAAATTTAAGATAGAAATACATTTCAAATTCTCCTCTCTCTCTCTCTCTCTCTCTCTCTCTCTCTGCTCCAGAGCAACTAACATTATATAACGAGGAGGTAGTCAAGAGATACATAGAGGGGAAGAAAGAGATAGACACAGAGTAAAGTAAAAGAAAGGTCGTTTTTTGACTTAATTGCAAATTACGACTAATTAGAACCAATTAAAACAGAATTCTTTTCAAACATAATTCAATCCTAAAAGTAATAAATAATTTAGTATACTTTTTGTGTCATTAAAAAAAAGGCTTTAGGAAGCAAAAGCTGATTAACTCAGCTTTAGTATAATATATATATATATATATATATATATATATATAATATATATATATATATATGATGAATGAAAGAACAAAACTCATACAAAAATGTGTAGTATATTTCGCTGGAGTAGTGAACTCGGCTTCATCAGCTTTTATTGAATTATTAGGATCATACAAGTGTTTTATAGACGGGGAAAGTAGGTAGAAGAAAGGCTACACCCCTCCCCTATCAGGTATTTCTCACCATTCATTTTTTTCTACCTACCTCCCTCAACTCTCTTCCCATCTGATTTCCTTCTCATCTTCCCAAAAGATTTCCCATATAACCAATCAAATCTTCCCCTCACCACAAAACTTACCTACTTCCTCCTTCTATAAAACACTTGTATAATCCTGATAATTCGATAAAAGCTGAGAAAGCCGAGTTCAAACTCCAGCGAAATATACTACACATTTTTTGTCTAAGTTTTATTCTTTCATTCCTTATATTTTACCTCATTTACGAAAAGTAAAAGTAAATATTTACCCCCCCCCCTTCTCTTTAAAACAATTTTTTCGGTTTGAAGTTGTTTTTATCGACAAATAGCTTTTTAAGTGGCTTGAAGGCGTTAAAAAGCAAGCAGCCTCCAGGGTTTTTTCTTATCGATAAGCAAATGTATACCCCCACCCCACCCTGTGAAAATATGTTTTTATTTTTCCGGTATTTTTACGAATTTTAAACATATACAACCGAATTTCGCAAATAAGTTGCTTTGAAATAATTCTCTGATTTAGACCATTAAAAAAAAGGCAAGTTTACCAATCATATTAAACCAGACATGTTTTCCGAATTTTTATATATTCAATTTTTTTTTAACAAACGATTGTTCTTTATTTACAGCAGACTACGGTAGAGTATTCAGCTAGAAGCCCCACTGTTCCTTGTTCGATACTGGCCCTCGCCAACTTAGCATATGAGTAGCTCAGGGATCTGTATGGTAAAGTGAGGAGCTGATGGTAGGTGTGGAACTCCATCTCAGACGCTAAGAAAAGAATCTCCTTGGTCAGGCGCTAGTGAAAAGGGGATAGACTGTCTGGCTGATACCGACTTTAGGACATCCCGACGACTTTACTTTTTTACAAAAATTACTGGAAGAAAAAAAATTTGGCGTCAAAACTTAATGAGACAATACGACTCGATAAGCATAAAAATCATAGAATTGGATTTTTTTTTTGTATTATCAACTGTACAAAAATATATAAAATTAAAAAAAAAAGAAAACGTAAATTATCAGGAAAAGGGCATTGCGTTTCTTCCTTCAATATGGCCTAAACTGATCACGTGACGTATTTTGATCGAACCTATTGTACAATTGCGATACCATAATTTATTTATTGTTTTTTTTTTAAATTAAAAATGGCCTGACACTTTTTTTTATTAAAATACAAAAGAATATATAAATCTTCAGATTTTTTTTATTTGTTTGTTTAAGGTTTTGTTTTTAATCAAAATAAAAAAGAATATCTAAATATTTTGATTTTCTATTAGTAATTGTTTGTTGGAAATGAATAAAGTAAAATAAAATGAACAACTGAAAAAATAAAAAGAATTTAGCAGGCTGAAGGCATTTTTATCGACAAATTTTTTAGTGGTTAAAAGTGTTAAGTGTAAGCCATATTTTTATCGACAAGTAAATGTAAATATTTTTGTAAATACCCCCCCCCTTAAAATATTTCAAAGATGGAGGAAGGTTAAAATATTTACATTTACTTGTCGAAAAAAGACTGGAGTGAGTAAAATATCACGTTAACTTTTCGTAAAAAACACCCTAAGCGTTGTTTTTTTTTGAGCAGGCACCGCATCAGATGGGGGACTTTATTCGTAGGTGGAGTTGTTTTATCACCGCCTAGACTTTAAAGCGGGAGATCGGGGCGCATTTCTTCGAATACCACCGTATATAACCCCACCAAAAATTTTACATCACAAAAAATTAAGGGGGCAAAGTTGAATGACATGAAAAAGAAAGAATTAATGCATTATTAAATTCATTCATTGATAATTTTATTAAAATCGGATAATTCCCAGATTTTGTTAATTTCTATTCAATTGGGTGGGCGTGGGTAGATGTGTTTTGTAAAAGAATTTAAGCACCCACCCAAGTTTTCTCGACAAGTAAATGTAATTGTGTTACCCCCCCCAAAAAAAAAAAATTTAAAGTATTTTTTACCGGTTTGAATGCATTTTTATCGACTAATAACTTTTAGTCGTTTGAAGGCGATAAAAAGTAACCCATCCAAGGTTTTTTTTAATAAACAAGTAAATGCAAATATTTCGTCCACCCGATTTAAAATATTTTGTTTTCATTTTATTCAAAACAACTTTTTAAAGTTTTTAAGTAAATATGACAGTTTCGAAAGTAAAATCAATATATTAAACACAATCAAATAGAAAATATTTACAATTACTTGTCGAGAAAAGACTTGGAGAGGGTAAAATATCACTTTCATATCACATTAACTACTCGAGAATAACGCATTTAAACAGTTAGGGACTTAAGTATCATGGGTCAGATTTTCAGCAAACACAGCGTAGCGTTTTTAGGGAAAAGCAAAAAAAAGCAAAACAAAACGTTGGCTCGCACAACAGAGCTAAACACAACATTTAACAACAGTGTAGTTATGAGTTAAATACTTTTCCCGCAAATAAATTTTAGCCCGATCAACACAGATTCCACTACACAGTAGTAACGCGCTACAAACTCTTTTACAAAACAAAACAAAAAGTTACCCCGAACAAGAAAGATTTCGCTACTCAGCAGTATCGCGTTACAATCTACACCTCCTTCCCCAACGTCACAACAAAAATATCCTTTTTATGCCGACTGGAGGAGGCTTTGTTTCACGGGTGAGTCCACTACTTGTCCACGGTGGTAACGACAGAACCTGCTCACCCCTAATTAATTTTGACATAGTTAAATGCCTCTAACACAATAACTCTCCGTTTTTATTCTTACTCACATAGAGAGACTATCATCATAGAGGGAGGAGGTAATCAAGTATAGAGAGGGTGAGAGTAACATGCAGAATGACAGTGAGGGACGGGTCAGTTTTTGACTTAATTGCTAATTACGACTAATTAAAACCAATTAAAGTGGAATTTTCTTCAAACATTAAGTAGTCCTAAAACCAAGGAATATCTTAGTATAAATTTTGTA
>CM042180.1:32000467-32005467 GCA_023376005.1 Doryteuthis pealeii
TGACTCCGTGAAGTTTGTATTTTTGAAGATTCTATTCCATATAGTTATTTACTAAGCGTAGTGTAGATACGACACAAGGAAGTATGGGACACTCAGTGAGAATCGAACTCACTAACAATGATATACTTTAAAAGCTTTCCTCGTTGAGGAACTGTGGTCTGCTTACCTTGCCTCCCCTCAGCCCCTAAAAAAGTTTTCGTGCCGAGTCTTCGAAAAGCGACTTCCGTTTTCCCCACACTCTCTCGCCTCTATCTTTTCTCCTCTCTCTCTCTCTCTCTCTCTCTCTCTCTCTCTCTCTATATATATATATATATATATATATATATATATCAGACAACGTGACCTTTGTGGATATCCCCGTTAGCGATGAGGACCAATTGACTGAATTCGGGGTCCGCACATATTCTCTTGGTCGATGGTAGCTGTAAGGATTTGAGGTTAGTCAACTCGAGCACCCCATCCTGAAGCGGCCTCTACGTAAGCGGATCATGACGGACGGCACGTACACAGTTGCTAAAGTAAAGTCTGACCATATATGTGACCTGTGTGGCAGGGCATGCCTGTCGAGGGCTGGGCTTCTCAGTCACGTACGGTCGCATGCGAGGGAAAGCCGAGAAAGGGGTCATGTGTGACAGGGAACATAAAAAAAAAGATTTTAAAAAGCAAATTTGGGCCCTCTGCATGCTCACAACCGAATTACTTGTAGAAATGGCTTTCTTCTGCGAAGAAGTGGCAATTGCCTTATATATATATATATGAGGAAAAAATGAGTATAGAAAAGAAATGTAGATGGATAAAAATGAATTTAATCGATATCACTTACACATGTGTTTCGGTCTGTTTATCAAAATGTATACGGATTTACGTCATTATTATTATTAAAATAATCAGATGGAGTTGAAATGATGATAATAATAATAATAGGAAAAATAACGATTTAAAAAATATTCTTTTTTTTTTTTTCAAACATTCTTTTTTTTCGAACATTTAAAATTCTATTCTTGTGTCCAACTCAAAAAATAAAGAAATCTCTCTGTGTACGGAACATTTTATACATTTTTCCTATTATTATAATCATCATCATTGCACAACTGGCACATTAATTTTTAAAATAAGTTTCTATCATGTATCAAGTTCTTTCAGGATCTTGTATACATCATTTTATTCTAAACCACTGAATCGAACATAGTTTCTATTTCTCTGAATGTTAGAGATGAGGCTTGATGATTAGTATTATCTGCCTTATTCGGACTATTTGGACTTCATTGTTATCTGTACAACGTTTCGGCCGATATGCACTCCGGCCTTCTTCAGGTATTTTTGTCGGACTCGGGAACCTTCTCGGACTCGGGAACCTTCTTTTCGGACTCGGGAACTTTCTTGATGTAGTCGGCAACCTTCTTGTCGTAATCGGGAGCCATCACGTAACTTTGAACCAAACCCTTTATTCAGTCCACGGGGGTATCCTGTTCTCATTCCGCTAACCATAGCTGGGGTAGGAGTTGTGTTAATTATTTTTATATGTTACTGACGCCGGTCAGGATTAAACATGGAATCCAGAGATAACTGTCACTTAGAACTGTCTTAACCTAACTACCTTATCCACTAGGCCATGTGTCCAATTGAAACGTTGTACAGATAACTATGAAGATGAGGACAACAGTCCGAATAACGCAGATAATACTAATAGTTTTTTTTGTTTTTTTTTGCTCACAATTTTTTTTTTGCTTAGTCATTTTTACTGTATATTTAAAAAAAAAATTTTAATATTTTTTTTTGCTTGTTTTATACAATTATATGATAAGCATTACACAACTAGCGCATCTATTTTTTTAAAATAAGTTCCTATCCAGTATCAAGTTTCTACTGGACCCAACATCTACAGTTTTAGTTTAAAACACTAATTTTTTTGTCGGCCTTGTAGTTCTGCATCTCCTTTTGTGTATCTTATTAAAGGAAAAATATAGAGTATTTTCTATTATTTTTTTGGGTGGGTGAGGGTAGGGTGGGGTTGAGGTCACAATGTTTTTATTCCTTTTTTTTATTTTTTGCTTAGTCATTTTTAGTTTTCTTTGTGTTTCTGATTTTTTTTTTGCCTGTTTTATACAAATATATGATAACCAGTACACAACTAGCGCATCTATTTTGTAAATAATTTTTCTATCATGTATCAAATTTCTGCCGAACCCTTGATATACAATTTTATTTTAAAACCACTGGGTTGAATAAAGTTTCCTTTCTGTCTTTTTTTTGGGTCGTCCTTGTAATTTTGTGTCTACTTTTATGTATCTTGTTAAAGCAAATAAAAAAAAATAGAATATCTTATATTATTATTATTATTATTATTATTATTATATTATATTATTATTTAATTTTCTTTTTTTTTTTTTTTGGCTTAGTCATTTTTAGATTTCTGTTTTTGTTCTTTTTAAATATATTTTTTTAATATGCTTTTTTTGTTGTTGTTGTCTTGTTTTATGCAATTAGTGATGAAAACAATTGTCTTGTGTTGAAGAATGAATAAAGGGAAAAATCAGAAGGTGAAGGTGAGTCGAACAATACCAGAGAATGTCAAGAAATAAAATAGGAATTAGGTAAATTGGTAGAAAGAAAAAAAAAATACATGTACGTGATGTGTAAGTGAGTGTGGCTGTGTATGCGTGAATGCGTCTATCTCTGTGTGTGTGAATATTAATTTGCGGTTACATACACACAGTCATACAGACACATATACATACAAACCCCATAATATATATATATATATATATATATATATATATAAACATAGCCCATAATCTTATTATAATGGAGATTGTGTGTTTTTCTGTCTGTAACCGAAACTATATTACTACTCAAGTTACAATTCTCTTAGTTATTGACATCACATTCTCCATGATTTTATTTTTTATCTAAACCTCAATTATTAATAAAATTGTCTTACATTATTAATACTGTTAACTATATCCACATACTGACAACATGCAATTATATTTATATATACAACAAAATAGCAGTTTACAGTGTGAACGGGAAGGCTAATTTGCATATCAATATTAAAAAATCGAATTTAATAAATATGTGCTTAGTATTATTGATTTCTAACTGTTTGGTTTTATTTTAATGAATATAAGAAAAAGTCTCTTCAATAAATCTTAAATGAAATCCATTAACAAGATAAAATAACTGTCATTTTATTCTTTACTTCCTCTTATAACTAAATACTTAAATTAGAAAAAATAACAATGAAAGACGAGAGTGATGGAAGAGTAAGTTTCAGTTGTTCCATTTTTTATTATACTCCTCTGTTTCAAATCTTTTATTATACTCCCTCTGTTTCAAATCTTTTTATCTGTATTCTTATTTAGTTTCATTAGCCTTTCTAATTTAATATAATATTTTATTTCATTAAAACTTAAATACTTGCACCTGGAGGGTGCATATATTTGCTAGTATATATAAATATATATATGTGTTGTGGGTGTGTGTGTGTGTGTTAGCTGAGTCGGTAGAGCGTTCGGCTAGGAACCACAAGGTTCTTGGTTCAATACAGGCCTTCGCCAACTCAGCGCATGAGCATCACAGGGATCTGTGCGGTAAAGTAAGGAGTTGATGATTGGTGTGGTGCTCCACCTCAGACGCAAAAACAATCTCCTTCGTCTAGCGCTAGGGAAAAGGGGATAGACTCCCTCGCTGATTGGCTGATACCGACTTTAGTCCACCCCGACGACTTACTTACTTATATATATATATATATATATATATATATATATATATATATATATTAGTCATCCATAGACACCGTGTTTCGAAATTTCACGTCTCTTCAGTGTGGCCAGACTTTACAACTACTTCTAGCTGGGAGCAAAATTCGACTGACTTTTCATCGGTACGATTCCTTAAACCCGTCGGCCGTCTTCATCTGTCGATAAGAAACGGAGTTTTAACTGATAAATACATACATTAGTTTAAAAATGTCACAATCACTAGAGACTAGAGAATTCAAATCCGTTAATAACTCACGAACATTGCCACACACACACACACACACACACACACACACATATATATATATATATATATATATATATATATATATATAAAACACATTTTTTGGTACAGCTAACTTGTATAAGATTTTGAAAAATAACGACATACTTTATTGATCAGCAAAATTTTTATCTATTGTTGATAAATCCTAATAAAAACTAATGACCTAGTTTGTTGCATAGTTTCTCAAAAAGGTTTTATAAATTTTGTTTTTATTGTTTAGAAAAATTGGGTAGTTGTTTAGTACCTTAGTCTGTCTCTGAGACATTTCTAAAGATGCCGGTCAGACTTCATTTCTTCTTCTTCTTAGTTCTGGTACTGTAGAAAATGTTTCGCCATTATTCACAAAGACTATATAAGGTTTATATTTTGAGTGATCACATCGTTTTAATTTCAACCAGACTTCTCAACCGCGCCGGAATGAAGCAAAAGACGATGTCTACACCATGCTGTCTTCTGCTAAAACTACTGATTAACCTCAGCTAAACTTAACTACCGTTCTCACATTTTTCAGTGGCGGAAGCCGTGCGGTCAACTTGATGTTAACGAGTGTCAATCATTGAATTTCACGAAATTTTATTCAAATCATTGAATTTCAACGAAATTTTATTCAAAATCTAACTAACTAACCGTCCAAAAAACAACGGTTTAGAAGAGGCTACCCGGCAAAAATTGTTAGGTATCTTTTAGTATGTGTTTTACCTTTGATTCTACAAAGACATTTCTAAACAAGGAGTGACTTTAACTAAAACACAACCACAGCGCTATACATAAACGTGTGGACATCGATTCAAATCGTTTGGTTTCAACTATCTCTTTTTATAATTTATACCGTATTAAAGTAATTTCTAATTTTCTTTTCTTTATTGGCTTTATTTGGTGTTAAAATACAAAAATATTAGTTATATCAGAATGTGTTTGTTTCTATGTATAGTTTAGGCTAGGTATACCCA
>CM042180.1:32017967-32023166 GCA_023376005.1 Doryteuthis pealeii
AATTATAAGGGTTCCCTAATTTTCTTTTTAAGAAATGTTCCTCTTTTAAAATGTTTACGCTTTTACGCAGCCTTATAAAATTTTGTACCCATAAAAGACTCTTCATATATATATATATATATATATATATATATGAAGAGTCTTTTATGGGTATATATATATATATATATATATATATATATATTATATATATATATATATAGAGAGAGAGAGAGAAGAGAGAGAGAGGAGAAGGATTGAGAAGATTTTTTTACGGCTAATTCTTTATATTGAATTTATAAATTGTATCTATTCACATAGATAAATTGATAGATAGATAGATACATAGGTACATATGAATGTACTGAGATAAATAGAATAAATATGAGCGGATGCAATATTTATTTATTATTAATAGTTATATTTTTTCAATAAGACATGAGTTGTTAAAATAATACTGCTGCTGTTACTGATGATGATGATAATGAAACGAATCCTATTTAAAGTTAGAATTATAACAAAATAACAACAAAAAAGAGCAAATAAAACCTACCCCATCGCAAATTAATTTAACATTTTTCATCACCAAGCCTTTCTAAGTCATTAACACATTTCCAGAAGAAATAAAAAAGATAAAAAACGCTTTATCTGCTTTTGTACTGAACCAGCAAAGATAAAAACGTTTTTAAAGAAAAGAAAAACAAAACAAAACAAAAGACACAGAAGAAATTGAAGGAAAAAGTAGTAAGAAAAAAAAAGTGGCCCACGAAATTAACTATAGAAAGAAAATTTAATTATAGAAAGAAAAATTGAAGAAAAAAGTTATAGAAAGAAAAATTAACTATAGAAAGAAAAACTGAAGAAAAAATGAACTATAGAATTAACTATAGAAAGAAAAATTGAAGAAAAAAGTTATAGAAAAAAATGAACTATAGAAAGAAAAATGTACTATAGAAAGAAAAACTGAGGAAAAAATTAACTTTCAATGGAGTCTGAGTGACAACAAGTCTCTTTAGTTCTCCAGGACTCTTCTGAGTATTTTGGCAGATTGCAGCAGTGTAGTATTCTGGATGGTCTCGATTCTCCCTCTGATTCCCAGATTTTCCAAACTTTTTTCCAATCTTTTTGGGACCGTTCCAAGAGCACCAACTATAATTGGTATAACTTTGACTTTCATATTCCATAACTTTTTCAGTTCTCTGGCAAGGTTCACGTATTTGTCCATTTTTTCATTTTCCTTCAGCTTCACCCTGTGATCTGCTGGAACTGCAAAATTTAACTATAGAAAGAAAAATTGAAGAAAAAAGTTATAAAAAAAAAGAAAGGAAAAAAAAAGCCCAAGTAATAAGAAGCGTTACTGCGAAAATCGGGGGAGGTAAAATATGACGAAAAGTAGAATCTAACCTAAGAGAAAAATGGTGCACAAGAAATAACAAGAGTTATTGATAAAAAACAGAATGAGAGATGAAACAATGGAAATTGCTGGCTAGGCATGTCAAAGTCCAACCCATTCGAGGTCGTAATAGAAGTACATGGGTGGGTGGACTTTAGTTTAGCAGTTCTGCTTCTGTCACTGATGCTAGGGGTAAAAAAAACAAACAAAAGAAACTAAACAAAACAAAAAACAACCAAACAAAAATAAAATATTTCAAGGAACAAAATGATGCCGACCCCCCGCCAAAAAAAAAAAAAAAAAAAAAACAAAACAAAAAAAAACAAACAAAAAAAAAAACACTTTTTTCTGGAAAATTCTACAAAAGTTTTTAAAGCTTTACACAATAATTTTGATAATTTAGCTTTTGAAATATTTTATACAGAGCACGTATAATAATGAAACCAGAACTACGAATCTTAAAAAAGAATAAATAAAATAAATAAATAAATAAAAGATTCCTGAAAATCACAAACAAACTATATATAATTAATTTAAGCTACATTTTGAGTCAATTATAATTTGACTAGAAACGGCAACCCGACGTCTCCTGGGTAGAGGGTGACAAAAGGTTAGTCTCGCAGATCCATTGTGTTGATCGGGCCTGGTGTGGCGTCAGAAAAGCTGAGCACGGACTCTCTGAAACGAAAAATTAATGTCTCCTAATCTATATATTAAATGCATATATTTCAAAATTAGGTATGACTTCAATTAAGCACATATTCTCCCAAAAATTGTCAGCTAAAGCCATATCAAACACATTGTTTGTTTATTTACTTCTCATACTGTCGTGTAGCAAGTCTCCAAAAGTGGAATATAACTGAGTTCAAGACAAACGAAAAATCTGGGAAACCAGCTAGTGTAATGTTTAGAATCCCCGCCTGTCAGCCTGACAGTTAGGTTGCGAATCACACGCAGAGCAGTCTTCCTGTCTATAACTCTGCTGATGAGGCATAATACGCCGAAATGTACATACAGAGATTGACTTGTTTAGCCTTACATTTGAACAGACATGCCCGCCTAATTCATTAATTATCAATTAATTAAATTTCAAAATTAGGCATGATTTAAATTAAGCACATATTCTCCCAAAAATTGTCGGCTAAGGCCATATCAAACACATTGTTTGTTTGTTTACTTCTCATATATATATATATATATATATATATATATATATATAAGTGGAAAATGGAAATGAATACGATGATATGTTAAAAGGAAAGAAAATTTTAAATGGATAAAATAGATTTGTACGCGTTTTACAGGAGTTTCTTCATGTATTATTATATTTAAAATAATAATAAATAGATTACACTTGTACATGAACAAAATTCCAGGCCGAAACACGTGTTAGTAAAACTCTTATTAAATCTATTTTATCCATTCAACATTTTCTTTGAACCTCGTCGTTGTTGCAAAGTTCCTACGCCAGGTGCGGGTATTTTTGACATCCATGCACAACTCGCCATGTACTTGCATTAATTGGCAATGAATGTCAATCGCTTTATTGCCTTTTGCGTTCTCAAACCGAATAACTTCGCGAACTTCACACTTGACTCCAATCTAAACGATTGCCAATCCAAGACTGATCTTAGTAGCGAGGCGCGTGCAGGCGCAGGTACATGCATATGAAAGACAACAGTGTTGCCTATAGCCGCACGAACAGTTTCCCTGTGTCCCAGTGGTTTGGAAACCTTACTTTTGGAATTACCGTCGTATATAAGTACGAGCAGTGCCAATTCAGATGCACAAACTATATAAATGATTGCTTATATTAAGATATGGACAAGTTTTACACAAAAATTCGCCGGTATTTATCTATTTCCTCTGATGTCCAGATTTTCCAATCCCTTTGGAACCGTTCCAAGTGCACCAACTACAATTGATATCATTTTGACTTTCATATTCCATAACATTTTCAGTTCTCTGGCAAGGTCCAGGTATTTGTCCATTTTTTCTGTAAACCTTTTAGTTAATCTCTTGATACTGAAAAAATGACTATTTCCTGTTTGTAGATAATTTTCTCGGAAAACTCTATACGTCAGATAAATTTAAATATATTTTATATATATATAAAAATATATATTAAAATAAAATGAAATATATATATATATATATATATATATATATATATATATATATATATATATATATATATGGAAATACGGTGAGGAAATTAATCCGACAGTATGAGAAGAAAATATATTTAAAATATAACAAACACAGGATGTTATGATCAGGAAACAATTTTTAGTGTCAATACTTAAGCATTTCGGTATATTGTACCATCTTCAGGACACTGTTTCGTAATGTTTATGTGAGGGACAAATGCATGCGTCATTATATGATCTTCACCTTCCATTTTTGCACATGCATTGATCACGTCATTGGCTTTCGTAAACAAACGCGCATATAAAAATTAACGGTTAATAACATATATTCACACAATCACTATACACTTAACACTTTCATTTTGTCTCATCACATAAACATTACTTAACAGTGTCCTGAAGATGGTACAATATATCGAAATACTTAAGTATTGACACTAAAATTGTTTCCTGATCATAACATCCTGTGTTTGTTATATTTTTAAAATATTTCTTCTCATATATATATATATATATATTATATATAAATATATATATATATGTGTGTGTGTGTGGTGTGTGTGCGTGTGTGTGTGTGTGTGTGTATATATTGATACCGGGTATGTATTTATCAAAACTGGTTTTAAAAAACAATATGGACCGTCTAAGGTGTCATACTCAAATTTTGAGTGTATATAATACAAGGTTTTTCTTTATTCTATGTATTGAAGATTTTGGGTAATATGATGTAAGTAGTGACGTGGTTTTGGTTACAGAGACTTCGTCAAATTGAGACCGAATCTGTATTTTTGATAGATACAATGGCCCTTCTCAGAGACATTGCATAGCTATTTGGCCCTCTCACCAAAAGATTGCCGACTCCTGAGTTAGAGCCCCATAAATGCGTTGGGTCGACCATAATGATGTCTAAAAGATACAAGTTCAGTTCCTGAGTTAATTACGATGTTACTTCCGCACAAGAAAAGTAATCGTGAGTCGAGCAATATATTTTTTGTCCGGTATTAAATTCTCTTTTCTACTCAATCCGTTTTGACGATGACTAAACGTTGTCTCGAAACGTGAGCGCCTCTCTTGCAGACGGTTTTACCATCTGCAGACATGAAAATTTATGTGCTGGAACCCACAGCAAATATACAAATCGGTTATTTTAAGCCCAGCATTAGTCATAAAAAAAGTTGAATTTAGTTTAGCATTTCCTTCACAAAGTTAAAAAATATAAAGAAGAAAAATACAGTACCCCAATATGTATTAATATGTACCTTATGTAAATTGGATTATATTAAGAGTTTTGCCTAGAATTGAAAAGAATTAGAATCTGTAATACAAACTAGTAGAAACTTTGGCAAATATATAGGAATATAATTTGGAATTAAAAATGCGCCACGTTTATAATAGCAAAAAGAAAAAGATGTAAAACTAAAGAAATCAAACTGCTAAAACGGGAAACTATCAGAACACTTTCAGAAACAAAAACTACAAATACCTAGGAATATTAGAAGCAGATACATCAATCAGATCCATCAAATAAACGGACGTGAAATAAAAAAAAGTAAGAAAACGAGATTTGAAAAGAACAAGAAAAAACTATGCAAACAAACTCTACAGCAGTAATTTTATCAAATGAAAAATACCTGGGCATTTCCTATTGTAGATACTACGACCCTTCTTAAAATTTTC
>CM042180.1:32023266-32033266 GCA_023376005.1 Doryteuthis pealeii
TCTCTCTCCTCTCTCTCTCTCTTCTCTCTCTCTCTCTCTCTCCTCTCTTCTCTCTCTCTCTCTCTCTTCCATTCTTCACCTTATTTATTATTTCTATTTCCGGGCCCTATTCACATTCTCTATTTCCTTTTTATTCATTTGTTAATTCCAATGCTACTCCAACCATATTCTTCTCTCTCTCTTCTCTCTCTCCTCTCTCTCTCTGCTCTCGTCTCTCTTCCCTCTCCTCTCTCTCTCTCTCTCTCTCGTACCTCCCACCGCTCAAACTAACCTTTTCTTTCTTTTTCTTTTCTTGTCTTTCTCTTTTCTAAACTCACTTTTAAACTGTTCTATTTACTTTCTTTTTTCCTTTTTTAGCCTTTGCCCTCTCCCTTCTCCCTTTCTCCATAAGCCTCACTCAACCATTATGTACCCCCTCTCTCTCTTCTCTCTCCTCCTCTCTCTCTCTACTCTGTCATCTCTCTTCTCCTCTCTAGCAATAACCCTTTGGCCAGGGCGTTGGTATGCTCGGCGAGAAGCTGGTGGTTAAACACCTATGTTTATTTTTTTTCTTCTCTTCCATCTTACATTTCTTCTTCGCACATGAGATACTTAAAACGTTTGTGTCCTATAGGATTGACTGTGCCATTATTCTCACAGATCGCTTCGCTACATCCTTGCCTCTCCTCTCTCTCACCGTTCTTTTACCTCTCCAGTTACCCTTCCATTGTCAAAAGCCACAAGCCATGAACTCAACGTGGCAAAAATAATTCACATTTAACAAAATTTATACTATAGAAAGAAAACAAATTGAAGAAAAAAGTTTACTAAAAAAAAAGAAAGGAAAAAAAAGGCCCAGTAATAAGAAGCGTTACTGCCGAAAACTCGGGGGAGCGGTAAAATATTGACGAAAAGTAGTAAATCTAACCTAAGAGAAAAATTGCGTGCACAAGAAATAACCAAGAGTTATTAGATAAAAACAGAATGAGAGATGAACAATGGAACATTGCTGGGCTAGGCATGTTCAAAGTCCAACCCATTCGAGGTCGTATATAGCAAGTACATGGTGGGTGGACTTTAGTTTAGCAGTTGCTTCTGTCCGAATGATAGAGATAGAGGGTAAAAAAGAAACAAACAAAAAGAAACTAAAACAAAAACAAAAGATAAACCGAAACAAAAATAAAATATTGTCAAGCCAAAGAAAAAATGATGCTCTGACACCCCCGCTCAAAAAAAAAAAAAAAAAAAACAACAAATAAAAAACAAACAAAAAAACTAAAACACTTTTTCTGGTGAAAATTCTACAAAAAGTTTTTAAAGCTTTACACATTTAGTCAAATTTAGTTTTGAAATTATTTTATTACAGAACACGTATACGTAACTGGAAACCAGAACTACGAATCCCTTAAAAAAGAATTAAATAAAAATAAATAAATAAAAGATTTCCTGAAAATCACAAACAAACTAATTATAATAATTTAATTAACATAACATTTTGAACGCTCAATTATAATGTTGACTAGAAAACCGGCAAACCCGCGGTCTCGCTGGGCGTAGAGGGTACAAAAGGTAGTCTCGCAGATCCATATATGCTCCTGTGATTCGGCGATCAAGGATCCTGGTGTTAAGACGTCAGAATAGATTAGACCTAAGACAGCGGAACTCCTCTCCTGAAAATCGAGATAAATTACATGCCTCCTCTCTCTCATATCCTTACTTATTATTAAATGCATATCATTTTCAAAATTAGGTAGCATAACCCCAATTAAAGGTCCACTAATTAATATCTCCCAAAAATTTGTCATGACTATAAGACACAATTCTAAACACATTGATTTGCGTTTTATTGACTCTTCTCTATACATGTCGGTAGCAAGTCTCCAAAGTGGAATATTAACTGAGTTCAAGACAAACGAAAAAATCTTGGGGAAACCAGCTAGTGTAATGTTTAGATATCCCCGCCTGTCAGCCTGACAGTATAGGTTCGAATCACACGCAGAGCAGTTCTTCCTGTCTAAACTGCTGTGATGGGAGGCTAAACGCCGAAATGTACATAGCGAGATTGACTTGTTTAGCTCTTACATTTGAACAGACATGCTCCGCCTAAATTCGATTAAGTTATCAATTAATTAAATTTCAAAATTAGGATGATTTAAAATAAGCACATAGTGTCCCCAAAAATATGTCGGCTAAGGCCATATAAACACATTGTGTTTGTTTTACTTTCTGCACTATAGTATATATATATATATATATTAATATATATTATAAGTGAGGAAAATGGAAATGAATACGATGATATGTTAAAAGAAAGAAAATTCTTAATATGGATATAGTAATTGAGATATTGTTACGCGTTTTTACAGGAGTTTCTTCATGATATTATATTTAATATAGTGATAATGTAACATTAATTACACTTTGTACATGAAACAAATATTCCAGGCCGAAATGCACAAGGGTTGGTATTACTGGTTCGTGTTAGTAAATAGTGCTCTATTAAAAACTTCTTCGAGTGCCATTCCAACAATATTTCTACTGAACCTCTGTACATTATGTTAGCACTAATGTACTACCGTAGCTGCCACAATGTGCTCCTGGTATTTTTGACATCCTTCATTGCACAGAGCCTGCCGTGTATACTTTGTCAGTTTAAACTGCAAAGAATGTCATCAGCTTTTCATTCTGCACTCTTTTGCGTTCTCAAAGCCGAAGATATAACTTCGCGAACTTCTGACGACACTGTCCCGAATCTAGAACGATTGCCAATCCAGACTGCTGATCTTATGAATATTGCGAGTGCGCAGCTGCAGTGCATGCAGGTACATGGCATATGGTATAAGAAATCAGTGTTTTTGGTCCTATAAGTCCGCACGAATCATGTTTCCGTGTGTCCCCAGTGGTTTGGATTACCTTACTTTGTGATATTACACTGTTCAAACTATATAAGTACGAGCCAGTGTCCAATTAGATTATGCGGAACCAGAACTAAATTAAATGAATTGACCTTATATTATATGAATAATGGACCAAGTTATTACACAAAATAATTCGCCTGTGGTATTTGATCTTTTTCCTTCTTATGCTCCAGATTTTCCTAAATCCCTTTGGAACTTCGTTCCAAGTGCACCAACTTACAATTGATATCATTTATTGCACTTTCATATTCCATAACATTTTCAGTTCTCTGGCAAAGGTCCAGGATTGTCCATTTTTTTCGTTAATACGTTTTAGTTAATCTCTTTTGATACATGAAACAAATAAACTATTCCTGTTTAGCGTACATGATAATTTCTTTCGGACAAAACACTCTGATTAACGTCAGAGTAAATAAAATATTTTATACTATATATACAAAAGTTATATTTATGTAAAATAAAATGAACCATATCTTAAATATATACTATATATATACTAATACTATATTATAGAATAAAATTAGATAATAATACTATATATATATATGTACATATAGTGGAAATATCGTGATTGAAATTATATCCCGACTAGTATGGTAGTGAGAAGAAAATATATTTTTACAACAAAAATTAATAGACCAAACAGCAGGATGTTATGATCCTAGCAAAGCTTTTTTTAGTGTCAATATTAAGCATTTCGTTATATGACCATCTTCAGGACACTGTTCTTAAGTGTTTATGTGAGGACAATGCATGGGCGTTGCATTTATGAGTTCTTCACCCGTGAATTCACATTTTTGCACATCGCAGTTGGATCACGTCAATTGGCTTTCGTAAACAAACGCGCATATAAAATTAACGGTTAAATGAACATCAGTATCTATACATCTCAGTCACTACTATATACAATCTTACATTCTATCTCTATTTTGTCCATCAAACATAAAAATATAACTCCTCTGTCCGCTATGTAATGATTGTACAAATATATACGAAATAATATACTTAATGAGTATTGACTCACTAAAATTGTTCCTTGATCATAACATTCCGGTGTTGTTATATATGTGTTATAAAATTATTGTACTTTTCTATAATTGTTTTGGTTTATTTAATTATACTTATTATTGAAATATATATATATATATATATATATGTGTGTATGTGTGTAGTGCGTGCAAAAATGTTAGGCGAATCTTGGGTGTGTGTGTGGTTGTATACTATGATCACCGTTCGGTAATGTAATTTAATCAAAACTAGGTTATTAAAAAACACAATGGACCGTCTTATAAAAGTCATCTCAATATGTTGAGTGAATATGAATACGAAAAGTTTTTCTCTTTATTTCTATGCTATTTATGCAGAATTTTGAAGAAAAGGTAATATATGATAACGTAGTGACGTGTTTTTGGTTACTAGACTTCGTCTAAATTGAGACGTTATCTCGTATTTTTGTGTATAAGATTACTATAATGTGACTCCTTACTCTCTTTGAGTATATTCCCTATAGCTTTTATCGGTTCCTCTCACTCCATAAATTGATGCCGACTCCTGAGTTAGAGCCCCATAAATGCGTTGGGTCGACCATAATGATGTCTAAACGATACAAGTTCAGTTCCTGAGTTAATTACGATGTTACTTCCGCACAAGAAAAGTAATCGTGAGTCGAGCAATATATTTTTTGTCCGGTATTAAATTCTCTTTTCTACTCAATCCGTTTTGACGATGACTAAACGTTGTCTCGAAACGTGAGCGCCTCTCTTGCAGACGGTTTTACCATCTGCAGACATGAAAATTTATGTGCTGGAACCCACAGCAAATATACAAATCGGTTATTTTAAGCCCAGCATTAGTCATAAAAAAAGTTGAATTTAGTTTAGCATTTCCTTCACAAAGTTAAAAAATATAAAGAAGAAAAATACAGTACCCCAAAATATAAAGAAGAAAAATACAGTACCCCAAAACCTATTAAGTATTAAGTGTGTTGCCTCATTTAGATTTTTTTAATATTTTACAGAGAATATCTCAGATATAAGAGCATTGATTTTGGTAGGCAACAGTATTAATGACGTATTCTCAATTTGGTCCACAAAGACTTGATTGGTTATTTTATTTAATGGCATATCAAGCCTTGTTGGCAATTTAATGCCAAAAACCTTTGTTTTTTGTACATATAATTTATAATCGAATAGTTTCTAGGTAAATACCTTTATTAGGTTTGGTTTGGTTTATAAACTTCTTGAAATATATTTTATTAACCTCTATCTGTATCAATAAACTAGTAGAAACAATTTTCATTAGCTTAACTAGCAAATATATGCACGCTCCGGGTGCAAGTATTTAGGTTTTAATGTAATAAAATATTAGATTAGATTAGAAAGGCTAATGAAACTAAATAAGAATGCAGATAAAAAGATTTGAAACAGAGGGGGGGATATAATCGAAAAATAGAACAACTGAAGCTTACTCTTCCATCACTCTCGTCTTTCATTGTTATTTCTTCCAATTTAAGTATTTAGTTAAAAGAGGAAGTAAAGAATAAAATGACTGTTATTTTTCTTGTTAATGGATTTCATCTAAGATTCATTGAAGAGATTTTTGCTTATATTCATTAAAATAAAACCAAACAGTTAGAAACCAATAATATCAAGCACATATTTATTAAAATCACATTTTTAATATCAATATGCAAATTAGCCTTCCCGTTCACACTGTAAACCGCTATTTTGTTGTATATATAAATATAATTGCATGTTTTTCGTATATAGGTGTGGTCAACAGTATTAATAATGTTAAACAATTTTATCGATAATTGAGGTTTAAATAAAAATGCAGTCATGGAGAATGTGATGTCAATAACTAAAGGAATTGTGACTTGAGTAGTAATATAGTTTCGGTTACAGACAGAAAAACACACAATCTCCATTATAATAAGATGTGTAACAATATATTAGTAGAATTAATTTTTATATTAGATTTTACATTAACCACGCGTGTATCAATAACAGGTTAGAAATAATTTTCATTAAGATGAATCTGATTGCAGATAGTACCGGAGAGAAATGGCAATGAAGGGGTACTGCACACTCCCCAAAGCTCCAGAATTTGGACCTCACCACAAGATGCAGTTTAGCATATATGTTATATACTTCTCTTATTTCTTACTCTGTCGTCTTCTCCTCTGGCAGGCTTTGCTTCTAATCGTCTATCATCTATCTTGGTCTGGTATATCTTCTAAGGTCTGGTCTTCTTGAGGATTCCGTGTCTGGTTTCTGTTGGGGATCACTCCTTATCAGAAGCCCTGTGTCATTGTTAGTTTTTAGTAATAAACACAAGACTTCGATTTACGATGATGTTACTTTATTCGTAGATCCCCAGACCAGACAATCACGCAGTGAGACTCACATCTTGCTAGCTTGGCTTCTAACTTCTAACTCTGAGTTGCTTACACCTTAAACTGGAAGGGGGCTTTATATCGGGGTTCCGTTTCTCACGGTCTATCCCTAGAAAAGCAAGGTCATAGTGAGGTCAAGCATTGTCACACACTCTCAAGGCCATCAGCTATACTGATCGCCATAATGATTTCTACACTATTGTCATAATCATTAGGTCTCTAATGATTATATAACAATACTGAGGACACTAATTTTTGTTAAATTTTTCATTGATTGAAATAATTTTCACGTGTATCAATCACTGTGTGAGATTTTTAAGAAAGTAATCGACGGTATCTTATTAAAGAACCAAATAGGTTATCATTTTCATTATCGTGTCATCATCTATCATACGTGAATTAATTTAAAATGATTACATTACGTGTCATATGTTTTTAAAAATCCTATGGATACATGGTCATTTCGTGAAGTTAGACTAAGTCATTACTAATTTAGTATGCCAATATAGCTAGACTATTTTAGTCGCTCTTGTCAAAAATTTATTTTGAACCAGGAAGAGAAAATTGACTTCAGTAGGAAAAAAAAATCATATTAATGCCACTTCATTTCTGATGTTAGCAATACGCAGCAAGACTCCCGCCCTGTCGGCTGGGGCGTTAGAATGTACCGACTGCACCTCTGCAGAGGGGTAAGACTCCCCCAATGGGGCCACCTGTTGGCCGTGGGTGGCGACCTGTGATGCTTAAGGATAGAGCCCAGGTGGATGAGCAGTTCATGACATGCAATACTCCACATTGGCCCTATCTTGGGATAGACGGGCGGTCGGATAGGGGGCCTCTCCGACCGATCCGACTCTGATCAATCGGCTGGTCACGTCAAGCCCTAGCATCTATATGATTTTCCCAACCCTATTGCCCTTATGGCAAGCCCCAATCCCTTTTTATCATATGGGTGCTAAAAGGCTGTGGCTGCGGGTCCTGGGAATGACGTTAAACTCTATCTGATGGTGAAGTTCCAGTTTTGGAGATTTGGGGAATGTGGAGCACCCCTTCATCACCATTGCTCCCTAGTCCACTCTGACCCGGAGTGGTAGTACCTGTTAGGGTCCCATCTATGGGTTGAATAGAAAAATGCATTTATAAAAAAAATGTATTATCCATTAAGAATTGATTTATTTCAAAACTTTATCGGCATTAAATGACCCACTGAGGTTGATATGCCGTAAAACAAAACAAAACAAACAAACAAACAAGCAGCAAGACACATAAAGAAATTTAATATTCTAATGTTAGATCATGATTTTCCAAAATTATGTAGTAGGCTTTTCAGGATCTAGAGTACAATCGTGTCCGAGTTTTGCACCGATTAAAAAGATTTTTCTTCTGGCTTTTGGTTCAAGGAATTATAAGGCAATCTTTAGAGAGTTATTCAGCATTATTATTCCTGACCATTGACAATTGCTTTACAGGCCTGTCGGTGGGTTTTAGAATATGTAACTTGCTGTTGCGAATATCTAGAGAGTTTGTGCAGTGTGCCTTCATTGCCATTACTTCCAGCTCCACTCTGACCGGGAGTAGTAGTACCTGTTAGGTCCCTATCTAAGAATCAGATATATTAGCTGTACCCCACTTAACAATGACTATGCGTCGCGCCCTTCACATAGAAGACGGGTTGGCTAAACACACACACACACACACACACACACACACACACACACACATACACACACACGCACGCACACTCACACACAAAATATATATACATATATATATATTTATTTATATAATGGATAGAAGTAACCTACTCGAGTTTCATCGATTGATTCTTCAGGGTTACATCCGTTGAATTAATCGAGTTATCGAAAACTCGATTAATTCAACGGATGTAACCCTGAAGAATCAATCGATGAAACTCGAGTAGGTTACCTTTAGCCATTATATAAATACATTTTTGCTCTACATTGTATTGAGCACTTTGTATTTGTTTTTTCTCAGTCTTAACCCCTGGATACTGTGCGCTTCTAACGATCGTACTAATACATACGGGTAAGCTACTACTCATACATTAATATATATATATATATATATTATATATATTATATAATATATATATATGGCAACGTTTTAATAACGAATTAATGACATGTATCAGGTCAGCTAATGGTAAACGGAAGTTCGGTATATATATATATATATATATATTATATATATATATATATAGTATGAACAAAAAGTGATAAGACAAACAGGAATATTTCTTATATGTTATTTATTCTCAACTAGTTTCGACCTTATGTCATCGTCAGGAGAAGATTTCTTGTTTGAAGAAATTGTTTTTAAAGAGTTTTTTTGAAAGGGGGCATTATTAAAGAATTAATAAAATTGAAAGATTTTTTGAGGGTTTGACATGCTATCATAATCCGTGTAGGGGAGTGTATTAGAAGTAGCAATTCCATCTGTTCCATGAATATATATATATATATATATATATATATATATATATATATATATATAATCCAAAATTCCAGAGAAGAAATCTTCCTTACGACATAGGAGTTTTTTTTAAGACTGTCGCAATTGTCAGAGCTCAATGTGTGCTCTTATTATTAGAGTCACAGAGCAAATTTATAAGTAAAAATATAAAAAAAAGACTTTTTGCATTATAGTCTATTTCAAGGAAGCTTAGACAAAGTGTCTAACTCTCCCAAATCATCAGATGCGAATGATGAATTCTTTATTACTTTTAAGGCATATGGAAACAGATTAAAAAAAAAATTTATTCACTTTAAAAAATTTTTTTACACCTGAGGGATTCAGGACAATAAAAAAATCTGTTTTCAAATGCCTTAAAAGTAATAAAGAATTCATCATTCGCATCTGATGATTTGGGAGAATTAGACACTTTGTCTAAGCTTCCTGAAATAGACTATGATGCAAAAAAAAAGTCTTTTGTTATATTTTTACTTTCTGATAACCGTCTTTGAAGATAAAGTTTTGCTTTGAGATCGATAAAACAAAAATAACATCTTTTTGTTTTTATTTTTATATGCATTGTAATAGCCTTCAAATCATTAATATATTATAACATACTTAACAATGCTTCAAGCAAATTACCAATATATGTACACACACACACACACACACACACACACACACATATATATATATATATAGACACACACACATATATGTATATTGGAGGATATGTGCTTAATTGAAGTCATACCTAATTTTTGAAAATTAATTAGTTAATAATTAATGAATTTAGGCGGGCATATATGTTCAGATGTAAGGCTAAACAGATCATTCCCGCCTAAATTCATTAATTATTACTAATTAATTTCCAAAATTAAGTATGACTTCAATTAAAGCAGATATCATCCAAAAATTGTCGGCTAAAGCCATATCAAATAAACACATTGTTTATTTACGTACTCTCATATAATATATATATATATATATATATATATATATATATATTAAGCCATTTAAATAAATTGTTAGGGTTGTACTAAAAACTAATATCGACAAAGATATTAAAATGTCACTTTTTTATATAGCAGACTCAGACTATCTTGTACGTATAGATTGTCCCAGGGTGCAAGAAATAATTGGATGATAAATTTTGTTCTTTTATTGCCAATAGTATGAATAGTTGATGAAATTCTTCTGGATACAATAGTGTAGTTTTTCGATTTTATGATCCTTC
>CM042180.1:32035766-32048024 GCA_023376005.1 Doryteuthis pealeii
TAAACAATTATTTCTCTGAATCTTTGAGATGAGGCTTGATAATTTGTATTTTTATAAACAAATATTTTGTATGTAACCCATAGACGGGGCCCTAACAGGTACTACCACTTCGGGTCAGAGTGAAACTGTGAGCAATGGCGATGAAGGGGTAGTCCACATTCTCCATACATCCGTAACTGGAACCTCATCATCAGTTAGAGTTTAACGTAATTTCCAGGACTATAAGACCCCCAGCCACCACCTTCAATCACATCTCCTCAGTGTGGCTAGACTTCGCTGATTGGTTGGTTGGTAGGTTGGATTTTACGGCATGTCAAACCCTGTTGGATTATTTTATGTCGAAACGTTTGTTTTTACTCATACTTGAGTATTAAATTTTTTATCAACTCAGTTTCTTTAAACACATTTTTATAACTCCTTTTCTTCTATTTAAGCCATAGATGTGACCCGAACAAGTACTACCACTGCGGGTCAGAGTGGAACTGGGAGTAATGGGGATGAAATGGTACTCTCCGCAGAGCTCCAGAACTGGAACCTCACCCTCAGATAGAGCTTAGCGTCATACATAGGAGATGAAGACCCTCAGTCACCGCCTTCTAGCATATAAATGATAAAAAGGGTTAGGGCTTACCATGAGGACAATAGGGTTAGGACAATCATATATAAATTTACCAACCCCTCCACACGAGCAGGATGTGACACTAGGTCAATTTCTTAAGCGGAGTTTAACAGGTTTGAATTCAGAGTTTTCCTTCTCCTAGACTGATTACCTAGCAATGGTTAAAGAGCCCAGTCTGCCCTACTATTTACCCATAGCTGGAGGGAGAGTAGGATTCATACCTTTCCCAAGGGTATTAGCGCTAAGTGAAATTCAATTACCACGTCCAGGATTTGAACTCGGGGCGACGAGCCCATTTCCCATGACTTTAACCAATACACCACGCGCTTCCTGCTTACAGGTGCTATAGATTGACGTGACCATTTTAATTAACCAGAGGGGCCTCTCCGACCGACTGTCTAGCCTAGGTAAGTGCCAAAGTGGAGAGTTGCATTTCATGGACGGCTCAGCCACCTTGGCTCCATTCTAAACATCACGGGTCGCCACGCATAATCAACAGGTGGCCCCATTGGGGAAGTCTTACACCACTGCAGAGGTGCAGTCGTTATATACTAAAGCCTCAGCCGACAGGGCTTCGCATGCTTTTGTAAGCGTGCTTTGCCTTGTGGAAGACATGGTTGGCTTAGAACACTTTCAAAAGTGTCAATTTCACGAAAAAAAAAACCGTCTAAACTCTTCTCTGTTTTTCTTGTCCTTTTCACTAATCAGCTTCTTGGTCGGCGCCGTCAACTTGCCGCCGTCTGTCTGTCGGCCTGTCACCCTGTCTGTCTGTCACCCTGCCTGTCTGTCCCGCTGTCTGTCCGTCTGTCTATCTGTCCCACAGTAATTAACCCAGTTTATAGGTTTAATTTGCAACAAGTGATTGTTTTCTTTGTCCTTAAGGTAATAAGAGGCGAATATTTTCTCATAATTTTAGACTAATATTAGTTTCGTTACCTCACCCTCGTGGACACAAATTCACATATACTCATAGGGTGGACACGGTCTCATACTCAAAACTGGCAAAAATACGTACATAATATATATATATATATATATATATATTATATATAATATATATATATATATATATATATGATGATGATGATATATGATATGATATGATATAAAATATATGTGAATATGATATAAAATATTTTCACTTTAACAGCATATTTGTGTTTTCATATCCTTTTATCTATACTCATATATATATATATATATATATTATATATATATATATATATATATATATATATATATATATGGATAGATAGATATAGATATAGATATTAAATATATGCGTGCCTGTATGTGTGTATACATGTGTGTGTGTGTGTATGTGTGTGTACATGAATATTTGTCTTTACAGCAATATATGTTAACGGTTATACACACATACACGCATATACACAAATGAATTAAAAAATTGGAGAATGTGACGTAAATAACTAAGGGAATTGTGACTTTAGTAGTGATATAACTTACAGACAGAAAACATACAATCTCCATCATAATAAGATATCAATCTCTTCTTCAAAATGTGATTTCCCATATATATAATATATATATATATATATATATATATATATATATTATATATATATATATATATATATATAAAAGGGTTTTGTAATTTGCTTGAAGCATTGTGTATATATTGGTTGTTGTTGGTTTTTTGAAGGCAAACAATCAAGCAATATCTGGAATGTTAGTCTCAGACACATAGCAATAAAAAAGAGATCAGATGATCCTGTTAATAAGCAAACAAACAAAAAAAATAAATAAATAAAATAAAAATAAAAATAAAACCTTGCTTAGAGGCGAATCAAATCTGGAATAATATAAAATAAAATAAAGAAATGATCAGACACACAGACTTAAGCACCACGCACACACACATACGCTTACATTTACACACAACATGCACGCGCACACACACACTTTATACACACAAACACACACATAAGCAAGCACCCCAACCATACACATACACACACAGAATTTGGAAGACCCAAGGCAGAACGAATGTAGCAGCCGCTAAGACAACTTCAGTTCCAGTATTCTTCTGAGGATGGGAATTTCTTCCCGAAATATTGAGAAAAAAAAATGCAGGTTAACAAAAAACATCATAGTTACCTTTCTTTTTCTTTACACTCGCATTGTGACAGCCTTCAAAACCAACCAACAAACCAATATATATATATATATTTGGGAGAATATGTGCTTAATTGAAGTCGAACCTAATTTTATGAAAGTTAATTCATTAATAATTAATTAGGCGGGATTTACCTATTTAAATGTAAGGCTAAACAAATCGAAAAAATCAATCTCTGTATGTACATTTCGGCCTAATGAGGCCTAATAGGCCGAAATGTACATACAGTGATTGATTTTTCTCGATTTGTTTAGCCTTACATTTTAATAGGTAAATCCCGCCTAATTAATTATTAATGAATTAACTTTCAAAAAATAGGTTCGACTTCAATTAAGCACATATTCTCCCAAATATTGTCGGCTGAAAATAGCCATATCACAAACATCGTCTGTTTGTTTACTTCTCATATATATATATATATATATATATATATATAATAAATATATATATATAATAGTATTTGTATTGCTTAAAGCATTGTTAAGTATGTTATTTATATATAAATGATAAGAAATCAATTTACAATGCGCTATAAAATAAAAATAAAAGATATTTAGTCCAAACATCTTTTTATTTTTATTTTTATCTTATCTTAATTTTATACGCATTGTAATTGCTTTCCTATCATTAATATATATATATATATAAATATATATATATATTTGGGAATAAAAAAAAGGCCTTAAAATACCATGGGTATCGTGATATGGACCCATTTCCACTCGAGAATATATATAAAGTAAAGTTCGTCGGGTTGCCTAAAGTCGGTAATCAGCCAATTCAGCGAAGGACTCATATCCCCTTTTCACAAGCGCTAAATAAAGGGAGATTGTTTTTTGCGTCTGAGGTGGAGCGCACAACCTACCATTCAACTCATTACTTTACCTTACCCTGTGCAACTCATACGCTGAGTTGGCGAGGGCTTTGTATCGAACTAGGAACCTTTGTGGTTTCTAGCCTTTTGTGTGTGTGTGTGTGTGTGTGTGTGTGTAATTATTCATGGCCAATAATTATTCAAACAGTTTGATGGAAGTGATAGTTTCGTACTTCCTCGTTTAGGCAAATTTTCAGCACGATAGCAGCCATTCCACTTTAGAATAATACCATAATTTCTCGCTTTTTCACTCAGTTTCGAACTAAACAAAAAAGCTGAGTAAATATCCTTAATTGCCCGAATCACACACACACACACGCACACACACACACACACACACGCACATACACACACACACACACATGTATATAGAGAGATGTGTGAAGAGATGGAAGTAAATCCGACGGTATGTAGTATATTAAGAAAATTGAAAAAACACAGGTTTAAATAAGTTGAGTGGTGAGTTTATTGGCCGACGCTGCAGTGTTTCGATCTATTAATTAGATCATCTTCAGGGCATTTGTTGGTATATGGAAGGTGATGAAAAATTTCTTATCACAAAATAACGAGATAAGCAAGTGATAGTCCTTGCTTATCAGTCTGTTCAAAATTTGAAATCTCAGCAAAGGACGCTGAAAAAAGCGAAATATGACGTCAAATGTTCTCTTTTACGGTGTGAGTATGAGAGAGATGTGTGGGAGAAATAAGAGAAAATTAATCCGACAGTATGTGGAGAAAGGTAGACAAACACGGGATGTTGTACAAAATGGATATTTATTGTGGGATGTCGACGTTTTAACGTTTCGGTCTGTTAAACCTTCTTCAGGACGTAGGATTGAATTCTTGCTACAATGGTGAACGTTTTCACACTGGTGAATTAGAAGGTCGTGAATAAGGAGGGGTGGTCAGTTGTTGGTGTGAGGAAGAGGTTGTTAGAATCTGAAAGAGAGAGAGAGAGAGAGAGAGAGAGAGAGAGAGAGCAGAGAGAGAGAAAACTCCTACTACCAACCTCTGCTAACACCAACAATTTGACCACCCCTCCCCTATTCACGGCCTCCTAATTCACCATAATGAAAATAGTCACCATTGTAGCAAGAACTCAACCCAACGTCCTGAAGAAGGTCTAACAGACCGAAACGTTACAACGTCGACATCCCACAATAAACATCCATTTTGTACAACATCCCCTGTTTGCCTACCTTTCTCCACATAAAGATGTGTGTATGTGTGTGTGTATGTGTATGTGTGTCGGGGGAAGTGCGGCAGTATTAAAAGAAACAGATTGACAACTTTCGCTATATGAATAGCGTCATTAATGGGATACAACACTAAACCATTGTTGTTTATACGAGATGGCCTAAATGTCAGTAGACCATGTAAAATTGGAATAACTTTTTTACAATAATCTATTTTTGTGTGTGTGCGTTTTCAGCTGGGCAATGAATTCCATGTCAAATCATCCAGAAAAAAAGTAAAATTGTCACACACCCCCTTCAATTTTTCTAAAATTTTGTACATGCATGGACTGTGTTAAAGTTAGAAAATCCCCAAAATTTGAGCTTCGAATTTCAAAAAATGACGAAGTTATGTCGATTTTTAGCTCTCTAAATTTGAGGGGGTTCACGATAAATGGCGACATTTTGTAATCTATTTTTGTCTATAAAATGAGTTCTAGAGCTTCCCTACAGTAGAAATTGTGTCATAAAATAATTATTGCCCAAGGAATCCAAAAATGCCATCGAAAATGTCTGAAAGTTAACCAATTTTAAGTTATTGATGGTTTTTAATTTTTTTCATAGCAATATCAATATCCCAATGTGCGACTGCATTTGGGGGGGGGGTCTCGAAAAATGGCGACTTTTTGTAATCTATTTTTGTCTGTAAAACGAGTTCTAGAGCTTCCCTACTCCTAAAAATTGGTTTATAAAAGATAGTCCACATCTGTACAAAATTTCAGAAAAATTGAAGTGAGAAATTTCAACAAATTTTAACAAAATTTTGTAGCTTCGGTTTTGAGCAAAAACCGAACTATCTTTTTGGTACAAATAATGTTCAATATATGTGTAATGATAATAGAAAAAAAATCTTTGTTATAGACGCAGTGCCACATCGGAATATTGATCTCGCTATAAAAAAAAAGATAAAAAAATCGTAACATGGCCTGGATGATTTGACATGGAATTACCCAGCTGTGATAAAGTAATTCTTGGATAATGGATATATTCACGACATATAATATAATATTATCTAGAAAATCAATGATCAATTTTGCAAACTCAAAGATGTTACACTTGTGGTTTCGGGGTCAAACATCATCAAAACAAGCAATACTAAACTTATACAGAGCCATGGTGGCAGAAAGATGGAGCTAATGCCCATAATGTTCCCGCAACTATAGAGCTCTGGAGGCAAATGTTTGGATGGAGGATTATTTCGCAATACGCAGAATTCAATTGGTCTTCGCGCTTACCGGCTCCAGACTATTTATTTGGAGATATCTGAAAAAAATAAAAAGTATGTGCAATTCAAAAACTAATGCAGAGGAATTAAAAGTTGCCACAAATGAAAATTTAAAATATGGCAAAATATTTTTTTTATAAAGTAAAATCAGTAGAGTGACTTTTTGTCAGTATCAGCTGAACAGCAAGGGAGTCTTTCCCATTTTCGCTAGCGCAAGACCAGGGATATTGTTTTTGCTGAGGTAGAGCGCCACACCTACCAGCTCCCATATGCTTTACCACATAGATCAGATTACCCAAGCTGTACTACTGATGTGCATTGAACGTTGTACAAATAACAATGAAAATGGGGACAATAGTCCGAATAACGCAGATAATACTAATCATCAAGCCTCATCTCAAACATTCAGAGAAATAATATACTAGGTGTGTCATAAAAGTATTGAGATTGAAGCTGTATTTAACAAGATAGAAATGAACAATGAATGGAACATTATTTTTTTCCGAATACAAGGTGTGTCAAAAAAGTATTGAGATTGAAGCTGTATTTACCAAGATAGAAATGAACAATGAATGGAACATTATTTTTTTCAGAATACAAGGTGTGTCATAAAAGTACAGAGTTTGAAGCTGTATTTACCAAGATAGAAATGAACAATGAATGGAACATTAATTTTTTCAGAATACAAGGTGTGTCATAAAAGTGCAGAGTTTGAAGCTGTATTTACCAAGATAGAAATGAACAATGCATTCTGAATTCAAACCATCTTTACTCAGCGTAAAAAAATTGATTTTGTGTCTCATCCCACTTGTGGCGATGGTTTTCCTCGGTAAATACATCCAGCAAGGTGTTACATAATCTATGCATAGATTATTGTCAACCCCCTGTATTTCTGAAGGGATGGCCCCTTTTCATATCACGGATGGGACTTTCCATGGAATATTACAGAAGCCCGCGTAATACATGACTTCCCGTGGGACCAAGTTAAGCCGTCAGTACCTGCTTGGACGTCCGATGAGAAGCATGGACTCATTATGCACACGCGCGTTGTGTTAGTTAGAAGAATAATTTTAGTTAAGTAAATAAAAGTTTAAAGAAATAATATGGTGTTCTTGTTTGATGAATGTCTTGGCAAAAAGACTGACCAAGAAGAAGGAATGCATTAAAGACGAACAGCCAATACGAATCTGGAAATAGAATTCAACATGGAGAGAAAGGATAGAAACGACTAGAGATCACCAATGGCCAAAGAAGTAAGTAATGCATATGCATCTCTCTGTCAATCTGTGTCTATCTCTCTCCCCTCTCTTCAGTAAAAGAACACTTGTGTATATACCCAACATGGGTATATGTGTATAAGTATGAAACAAAGGGAGTCTATCCCCTTCTCACTAGATTTTTTTTTCTGGGACGGAGCAATATCTACTGTCGGGAAACCCTGTCAACAAATATTTTTTGCCATAACTCGTAAGTTGGTTTTAGCCGGACTGCGAGGGAGTGTATCCCCTGTTCGCTAGCGACAGACCAGGGAAATTATTTTTTTAAAAACTGGAGTGGAGAGCCACATCTATCGTCAGCCCTCCACTTTACCGCAGAGATCAGATTACCCAATCTGTACTACTCATACACTTATTTGGCGAGGACCGGTATCGAACCAGGAACCTTGCGATTCCTAATCTGCAATATTAGCTTGTTAACCATTACGTAAAGATAGGACGCCCTGGGGTGGTGTACTTATGTATGAACGATATTGTATTCCTTGATTTGTGTACTTATATGCACACACCTCTCCCTCTATATAAAAATATTTTCTCTAGTCATTTCTCTGCGACTTATTCCGTGTTATTATTGGTCAGCGCAAATTTTATTATGATAACTAAATGATTTCTCGTTCTCTCATTCTCTCGGTTATTTTGCCACGTTTTCTTAAATGCAACCACATGTAATTCAATGACGACACACAGACATCAAAGTTGATTTAGCTGAGTCGTTATAACGCTATCTTTTCACTTTAAAGTGCGAGAAAGTCAACCGAGACTTTGATCGTGTCATCAACCTAGCATCAGAACCATTGGCGTGGCATGAGATTTAAAATCGAAAATCGTAACATGGCCTAGATGATTTGACATGGAATTACCCAGCTGTGATAAAGTAACCCTTGGATACTTTTTATGTGTGTAATTATTCATGGCCTATAATTATTCACACAGTTTGATGGAAGAGATAGTTTCGTACTTTCTCGTTTAGGCAAATTTTCAGCACGATAGCAGCCATTCCACTTTTAGAATAATACCATAATTTCTCATTGATTTAGCTCAGTCGTTATAACGCTATCTTTTCACTTTAAAGGGCGAGAAAGTCAACCGAGACTTTGATCGTGTCATCACCCTACCATCAGGATCATTGGTGTGGCATGAGGTTTAATATTTTAGGTTAAAAGGTAGCCGGTTATTCTTGTTGTGTATTCCTAGGGTTTGCTTTTAGCACCATCCGACTACGCGGTCGCGCTGAAATGAATTTTAAGGAAAGAAAGGAAGAGACGAAGACACAAGGTAGTTTTAAGAATTAGGCTTTATTCACGGGTCCTAGCCACCCTGCGGAGGGGAAATTTCAGGTCGCCGGTTATTCTTGTTGTGTATTCCTAGGCTTTGATTTTAGCACCATCAGACTACGCGATCGCGCTGAAAAGACAAATTTAAGGAAAAAGTAATGAAGAGACGAAGACACGAGGTAGTTTTAAAATGATTTAAGCTTTATTCACGTCGGTCCTAGCCACCGTGCGGAGGAGAAATTTTCAGGTAGCCGGTTTTTCTTGTTGTGTTATTCCTGGCGTTTGTCCTTTAGCACCATCCTATTACGCAAGGTCGCGCCGAAAAAGAAATTTAAGCCCCGAAAAGGAAAGTAAAGGAGACGGGAAGACACAAGGTAGTTTTAAGAATTAGGCTTTATTTTCACAGGGGTCCTAGCCACCCTGCGAAGGGGAAATCTTTCAGGCGCCGTCCAAAAGTAGTACATAGTCCGAGTTAAGGCTTAAGTCAGAAGGGGCGAGAGATTATCTTGGGGGTCGGAAAGTCGGTCCTTTTTCCGGCACATGCTCGGAAGGGTTCTGTTACGTACTGACGTTTTCACAGTACCAACTCATGTAATGTTGTATACCTCTTCTTAATTCTTATTTCTGGTCATATCTTCTTCTGGTCGGCTTTGCTAATCTGATCGTCTATCATCTATCTTGGTCTGGTCTAGCGTCTGGTGTTGACTTTCTTGAGGGACTTCGCGGTCTGGTTCTCTTGCATAGGGGATCTTTATCTTCGGTCCTATCAGAAAGCCCTGTTGTTGATGTCATTGTTTGTTTTAGTAGTAATAAACACAAGACTTCGATTTACGTTGATGTATACTTTCTTTCCAAATTGCCCTGCAACCACGATTCAATTCTGAGCAATGTGAGAACACATTTACATCGTTATCTAGACTCTATATTGGCTAATAATAAAAATAATAAATAAATAAATGCGATACATCAATAACAAAATGAAGGGGAAATTTCACATGGGATTATCTGGACATGGCTGAGAATGAGAAACTTGAAGATGGAAGAAATTGATATATAAGGTAGTATTAATATTACACACGCCACGCGCACAAACAACAACACACATAAACGCATTATTCTCTCTATATTATATATAATATATATATACTATATATATATATATATATAATATATATAACTATATATGTATTAAATCTAAACAAACAGACACATCTTCCTGTTTAAAACAATTTTTATTTTTGATATTTATCGAGTCTTTCAGCCCAACATTTAATTAATTGCGTGTAATATCGTGAGATCTAGTCCACCAAAGTTCAGGATTTCCGAGTATGCTATAGAGCTTCTAGTATTTGGAGTTTTTTGTTTATTTTCCAAAATTAGTAGCGAGCTCTATACATAAAATTACTACACTACAAACCATTCCTTAAACAAATTAATTTCCCAATGCAGTACACACATTTTAAAAATGGCCTATAAACACCTTTCCCATCAACTCTTCTCCTTCCAGACCTCCACATTAAGTATATTTTTCTTTAAACTGAACAAATCCACCCTAGATGATGGGCACTTCGAGAGTACCGAAAGTACTCGGGACCTGAACTTTGGTGAGACTTATCCACGAATTCCCCCAAAATATTTAAAAAAGTTAGGCCAGAAAACTCGAAAAGATCAAAAAATAAAATTGTTTAAACATGAGAGAGATGTTCTTTTGTTTAATTCTCACATGTAGGAAAATGAAAGATTGCTGCCAAATACACACACACACAAGATATATATCATAATATATATATAATATATATATATATATAATATATATATATATATCATATATATAAGTATAGATATATATGTTGAGAATTGAACAAAATAAGCAAGTAATGGATAGCACTATTACTTACATATAATGATGAAAGAAACTAATCTTTCATAAAGATAGGCACAGAAAATAACCATTAGAAACAATTGACGACAAAGGCAAAAATTGATAACAAAGAAGCGAAAATAAAATAATTATTTACCAATCTACTAATTCAATAAAATGAAGGATCATAAAAATCGAAAAAACTTACACTATTTATCCAGAAAGAATTTCATCAACAATCATACTAATGTTGAGCAATAAAAGAAACAAAATTATCAAATCCAATCATTTCTCCTGCCACCCTGGGGACAAATCTAATACGTACAAGATTAGTCTGAGTCTGCTATATAAAAAAGGGACATTTTATAGCTTGATCGAATATTAGTTTTTAGTACAAACCCTAACCAAATTGATTTAAATGGCTTAATATAGCTTCTTAATATTACTAATATACTATATATATATAATAATATATATATTATGAGAAGTACGTTAAATAAACTCTGTGTTTATTTGATATGCTTTTAGCGAAAATATTTGGATTGATATCTGCTTAATGAGAAGTCATACTTAATTTTTGGAAATTAATTAGTTAATATTAATGAATTTAGGCGGGAATGATCTGTTTAGCCTGTACATCTGAACATATATGCCCGCCTAAATTCATTAATTATTAACTAATTAATTTTCAAAAATTAGGTATGACTTCAATTGGAAGCACATATCCTCCAATATTACATTATGGACATCAAATGGAATGATGTTCATACATAAATTACTAATATAATATATATATAGTATGTAAAAAAAAAAAAACTAAAAATAATAAACAAAGATCAAAAACACTACTAAACGTAACCCAGAACCAACGAAGCATCCACTACTAGAACTCGCTGTGTTATCGAAACACAACGCTATAAACGCGTTTACTCCTACTACCATAAAACAAACATCTAAGATAAATAGATACTTTTAAAATATTGACGCGATAAGTCCACTTTTATCTTCACTAACTCATGACTGGAATTCCTATATAATCCATCACTTCCAATCATTCATTTTATCTTAATTAATAAGCATATACAATATTGACAACTTGTTATGTTTCGAGTAATCCATTGTTTAGTGTAATAGTTAACCAATGAAAACAATGAAAAAAAAAGGGTCAGGTTGACCTAATTATCAGTATCAGCCAAACAGCCAAAGCATATCCCTAATGGCCACTAGGAGTACCAAAGGAGACAAATGAACCATACTTATATTTTTCTTAATGGGACTATCCCTTAAACGATGAAAAGACATTCGCAGATTTTTAAGGCAAAGGAGCGACCAAACTCAACAAGACGCCGGAATGATTCAAGGGAGGCGAATAGAATCAAAGAGATTCATGATAGGGCTTTCTTGTGTGTGTTAAGGGTATAAGATGGTAGAAAAAACGTAAACTGCTTTTAGCAATATGTCACTTCCTATCGTTGCCATCGAAAAGCGAAGGCCACAGTCAAAAAGCAACAAACTCACAGGATAATGTAAAACAAATTTCTTCCCTGGCGATCATCTATCCATTTCAACAAAAACCACAAAAAATAAATAACAATCTAAATACAAAACCGAACCATTACACAGACAACGCGAGAACGACAATTAAAACCACTTAAAAACAAACCGCCACGAGTTGTGTGTCTTAGAAAAGGCAACGCGTTATCAGCCATCACAGACTACCCCAAACACACTAATCTGTGAGATGTGTCAGTATTGA
>CM042180.1:32048124-32063124 GCA_023376005.1 Doryteuthis pealeii
TGAACCTATGTAGTAGTAAGAAAACTAAAGACGGATTGAGTCAGGGAACTGGAAATTCCTGACTCTCCATGCACAGCCATAATCAACTACAACCCTGGAAGCCGTAAACACCTTCACCTACCTTGGAATCCACCATCACTGACAACCTGTCACTTGATGTTGAACTCAGTTGCCGGATCGTAAAGCTGCCTCAACTTTTGGGAAACTCACAACAAGAGTGTGGGACAACAGCAAGCTCACTATACAATATTATATAATATATATATATATATATATATATATAATATATATATAAATATAATGTTGTCTGGTTCCAACGGGAAGAAATTCAATATTTTATACAAAAGGAAGGTCCGCAAAATGTATTTTGTTCTCAGAAAAAAATTTTTTTAATTCTTTTTGTTTTACATGTGCAACACGTGTTTCAGATCTTCTGGTATCTTCTTCAGGTTTGATTGATAATATGAAAATGAATTCTTACATGCATGTGTATATATATACATACACATGAGTATTTCATCCTCTTTCTCTTTTTATGGGAGTGGAATGGAATTTCATTTTTAACATTAGTCTTTTAAACAGGTGTTTTTGTTTTTTGGGGGTGGTTTACCAATAAAGTCATTAGCTGAATTTTTATAGCTTTTTTTTATAACTTTTTTTTATTTTTATTACTTTTCTATTTGGGTTGTCTTGATAAAGTTCATCAGATGTTCATTTGATATATTAATGTGTATGGTTGGTACTAGTATACTAGAAAAAGTAATAGTAATCCAACGTACAGTGTTATTAGAAGAGTGCTCAATATCTGTGATAGAGCGTTGATAGTGACATCATACACATTGTGTGATGTTTTCATTCCACCTTTTCATACTCATATATATATATATATATATATATATATATATATATATATTATGTATTTATCAAACATATATTTTCTTTGTTATTCTTTCCTCTATATCAAAGTGCCAAACTTACGTGGAGTTTCGTTCATATTTTACAAGTTTTGTTGAATTTTAATTAATTGGCGACTAAAAAAAATGTGTACATTTGACTCTACCTAGAATATCCTGTAATTCAAGCTTCTCTAAAAAAGCCACCAATTACTACAGGTGTGAAAATTACAGGTATGAAAACAAAAGGTTAATGGGGACAATGCTGGACACTAGATGTAACATGCTGTCTTTTCATCACTGGGCAACCCCTCCCCAGTTATTACTGGCCGAGAAAATTAAGGTGTCTCTCAAAAGAATAGATTACTGAGAAAGTTTAGGTACATTCTTTGTTGGGTTATTTTTATCTAAGGTAATTACTTAGTTTTTCGGTTGGCTGCTTTTAGGTCGTTTAATGCTGAATCAAATAATTTTGATAAACAAGGGGCTCAGGTCGTGTACAGTACCTGCTGTTGATTAAGTGGTCACCCAATTAAATGTTAAAGCAAGTTCGTCACTGCTTACAAGCAGTATCTAGGTGCTTTACTTCAGTATGACTCAGGCCTGTGTGGACTCCATATTAAGAAGAAGAAGAAGAAGAAGAGAAGAAGAAGAAGAAAGAAGAAGAAGAAAGAAGAAGAAGAAGAAGAAGGAAGAGAGAAGAAAAGAAGAAGAAGAAGAAGAGAGAGAAAGAAAGAAGAAAGAAGGAAGAGAGACAAAGAAGAAGAAGAAGAAGGAAAGAGAGAAAAGAAGAAGAAGAGAGAAGAAGAAAAAAGAAAGAAGAAGAGAAAGAAGAAGAAGAAGAAGGAAGAGAGAAAAAGAAAAGAAGAAGAAGAAGAAGAAGAAGAAGAAGAAGAAGAAAGAGAAGAGAGAAAAGAAGAAGAAGAAGAATGGAAGAGGAGAAAAGAAGAAGAAGAAGAAGAAGAAGAAGAAGAAGAAGGGAAGAGACAAAGAAGAAGAAGAAGAATGGAAGAGAGACAAAAAGAAGAGAAGAAGAAGAAGAAGAAGAAGAAGAAGAAGAAGAAGAAGAGAAGAAGAAGAAGAAAGGAAGAGAGACAAAGAAGAAGAAGAAGAAGAAGAAGAATGGAAGAGAGAAGAAGAAGAAGAAGAAGAAGAAGAAGAAGAAGAAGAAGAAGAAGAAGAAGAAGAAGAGACAAAGAAGAAGAAGAAGAATGGAAGAGAGACAAAGAAGAAGAAGAAGAAGAAGAGAAGAAGAGAAGACAAAGAAGAAGAAGAAGAAGAAGAAGAAAAGAAGAAGAAGAAGAAGAAGAAGAAGAAGAAGAAGAAGAAGAAGAAGAAGAAGAAGAAGAAGAAGAAGAAGAAAGAAGAAGAAGAAGAAGAAGAAGAGAAGAAGAAGAAGAAGAAGAAGAAGAAAGAATGGAGAGAGACAAAGAAGAGAAGAAGAAGAAGAAGAAGAAGAAGAAGAAGAAGAAGAAGAAGAAGAAGAAGAAGAAGAAGGAAGAGAGACAAAGAAGAAGAAGAAGAAGAAGAAGAAGAAGAAGAAGAAGAAGAAGAATTTACCAAAACCTTGAAAAATCTCATCTACTCCGAGGGACGATGCCAATCACTCTGCCGATCTCGGCTTCTGACTAACTCTGTATCCCCAGTGAGTGTGTCAATTTCTGACATCTTTCCCGACCTTAGGTACACCCTTCCAATGTTTCAAAGTGTAATGTGATGGACATAATTGATGTAGTTCATGACAAGTTAGGATAATTTATGACCATTTCAATATTTGCTAGTGTATCCATTAGTATCAGATGCAGTAATTTTTCTCTTGCGGTCACAACCAGCTTTTTGATAAATTCCAGTTTTCTGATAATTTTTTGGGGAAAACATCAATTGATGAATGATGGCTATTGGTTTTTTCCCGATATATATATTTACCAACCCCTCCGCACGGGCAGGATGTGACACAAGGTCAATTTATTAAGTAGAGTTCAACAGGTTTGAATTCAGAGTTTTCCTTCTCCTAGACCGGTTGCCTAACCAAGGTTAAAGAGCCCAGTCTGCCGTACTATTTTTCCATAGCTGGAGGGAGAGCAGGATTCATACCTTTCCCAAGGGTATTAGTGCTAAGTGAAATGCAATTACCACGTCCAGGATTTGAAATCGGGGCGACGAGTCCATTTTCTATGACATTAACCATTACATCACTCGCTTCCTACTGAAAAACAGGTATATGGATACTTCAAGCGACAAATTGCACATGAAAAGAGAAACTTTTTTCCCGATATAAGGTGTGTACCAGATGGCGACTTGTACTTATAGACACGCCGACAACCACGTGACCAACTTCTTGTCCAATCACTGGCAGTGCTCTGCTGCTGATATTAATATTTATACTGGCTGTTCTAATCTTAGCTACTCATAATTACTTTGAGCCTTCGTGGACGATGGATCATAGGATTATATCACTGGACCTTTGACACTACGTAGGATTCCATAACTCAGGACTTATTCACTTACCAAAGGATTCTATAGTTCAGAACTTACTTACTTTAAGTCCTTTTCAACTGGCCAGGGATGGCGGCCAGATACTTAACATTCAATTTATTTGCAATACCATGAAGTGTCAGTCCTCAATCATTGGATGCCACAATTTAACCTTTTTTCAAACTCGGACATGAATAAAGGAATCATATGTATGTTGGGGGATCATACAAGTTGCGCGATGGTAAAATAAAACAATATTTTATTACGAAAATAAAATATGAAATATGGGGGGGGGTATGAAAATACGAAGGCCTTTTCGTCCGGTTCTTTTTCAAGTATAATCAACGGCGACAATTAAAAGTCAGATTGCATAAGAAATATTTTTGGAGCGAATGGGGGTGAGCTAGTGGGGGACGAAAATTTTAAAAGGGGTGGATATGTGTATATGCCCTTTATATATATATATATATATATATATATATATATATATATATACGTGAAGAAAGGAAGTGAATCCGACGGTATGAAGTATATTAGGAAAAATGAAAAAACACAGGTTTAAATGGGCTAAGTGGCGAGTTTATTGGCCGACACTGCAACAAATGCACTGAAGATGATCTAATTAATAGATCGAAACACTGCAGCGTCGGCCAATAAACTCGCCACTTAACCCATTTAAACCTGTGGTTTTTTCATTTTTTCCTAATATACTTCATATATATATATATATATATATATTATTATTTATATTTTTGCTTGAAGGCAATTATAAATGCATGTATCGCATAAAATTCGATAATTATAGAAAATAATCTTGACAAGTAAATCCCGCAAAGGATGGCTCGCCATGCAGAACACCGTACAGACTGTTTCGACTTTATCAAGTCTCTTCAGCGATGTATACTAACGACTCCCCTCCGACAGGAATCGAAACCGGGACTTCACAGGCATAGTCAGAGACCATATCCGTTCGGCCGCCGGTACATAGCGAACAATCCCTGCGAAATTAACCCTGTCAACGATATATATATATATATATATATGTCATAAAGTGATCTGATGTTAGGTGTAGCGCCCCACCTCAGACGCACAAACAATCTCCTTGGTTTAGTGCTCATGAAAAGAGAATATACTCCCTCGCTGTCACTCCACCGATTTTACCCAGTATCAAAGAATTTGTATAAATCCCCATAGCTTAAATTATTTTTTACCAAAAAGGCATAACCTTAGTTCCGTCTATTCAAGGGCACACTCACCAAATCCATCGAGTCACCTCTTTTATATTTTTAAGTCCTTCGCCAGATGCATTTACCTTCTCGATTTTTTTTTCTTTATCGCAAAGGCCTTTTTGCTATATCCCGTCCTTATACCAACCCGCCAGTCATCCAGCCTGTCACCCGCCAGCCGAGGCAACCTGCTAATACGTGGACGCCGTCGGCCATGTCTTCGCCAGCATTGGTGTCAACTGCAGAAACAATTAGAAAGGTCGAATTACCAGACACACCGTCCCTGTCGTCCATTAAAAAAAAAAACTAACCCCTTCTCTCTCTCTCTTCTCTCTCATCTCTCTCTCTCTCTCTCTCTCTCCCATCTCTCTCTCTCTCTCTCTCTCTCTCTCTTAGACGTCAAGTCTTCTTGCCTTTTGCGTTTATTTTGAGTCGACGACAGCTCAAACCAAACACACAAAACAAACAGAGTGTGGGCCACTTGCCGAACGTGGGGAGTAGTAAGTGCAAGAAAGTGGGTGGGTGGGGGATTAAGGGTGGATAAGTGGGTGGGTGGGGGGTTTAAGGATGGATAAGAGACGAACGGAAGGGGTTGTTAATCACTATACGGGGTGTACTAGTAAAATCCTCAAAGACGGGGTAGATAGAAATGGCTATTGCTCGAGATTCATTTTTTATCATTTTTTCCTATCCAAGAAGATATCAGTCTAAAACGACGACTTTACTTACTAATTTAGTAAGTAAAGTCGTCGTTTTTTTTTTTTTTTTGGTTTGTTTTGTTTTACGGCATATCAACCTCAGTTGGGTCATTTAATGCCGATAAAGTTTTGAAATAAAGCAATTCTTAATGGATAATACAATTTTGTTTATAAATACATTTTTCTATTTAACCCATAGATGGGACCCTAACAGGTACTACCACTCCGGGTCAGAGTGGACCTGGGAGCAATGGTGATGAAGGGGTGCTCCACATTCCCCAAACCTCCGGAACTGGAACCTCACCATCAGATAGAGTTTAACCTCATTCCCAGGACATGTAGTAAAGTCGTCGGGGCGGCCTAATGTCGTATAAGCCATACAGCTAGGGAGTCTATCCCCTTTTCACTATCGCTAGACCAAGGAGATTGTTTTTTTGCATCTGAGGTGGAGCGCCACACCTACCATCAGCTCCTTACTTTACCGCACAGATCCCTGTGCTACTCATACGCTAAGTTGGCGAGGGCCGGTATCGAACTAGGAACCTTGTGGTTTCTAGCCGACGTTCTACCGACTGAGCTAACCAGGCCCTTATCGACCCTTTCTTTCTTTCTTTCTTTTTCTTTCTTTTAGTCTCTTCACCTCAGTATGTATCGTTCCCTCTTTCAGACTCTAGGATTATCTTTTTTCTTTCTTTCTTTCTTTCTTTCTTTCTTTTAGTCTCTTCACCTCAGTATGTATCGTTCCCTCTTTCAGACTCTAGGATTATCCTTCCCTTTCCTTTCTATCTCATTATTTCTCAATATTATTATTTTTTGAGATATATAAAAGCATAACATTAATCCCAATTAAAAAGAAATAATGCATTTTCAATTCAAACCAGTTTTTAAAGTTTTTAATTTGTTTCAATTTAAAAATAAATCCCACACATTTTGTAAAACCTTTTTAATGAACAAACAAACTGTAAATATCTACTATCTTATTATAATGGAGATAGTGTCTTTGTCTGTCTGACCCAATTCTGAATTAGTTAATATTTTAATATCGAACCTTTTTTCTTTGTTTCTTTTTTTCTTTGTTTCTTTTTTTCTTTCTCTTTTTTTCTTTTTGCTTTCTTCCTTTTAGCCTCTTCACCTCAGTCTGTATTGTTCTTTCTTTCTGTGTCCAGGATTATCCTTTCCTTTCTATCTATGTGTCTTTCTTTTCCTTACTTTTCTTTCTTTCTTTCTTTATTTCCCTTCCTCCCTATTCATAGCTTTGACTCTTTCTGTCGGTCATATTTCCCCTTTCTATTCATGTATGTATCTTTCTGTTCCATACATCTCTGTCTTTTTCTTTCGTTCTTTCTTTCTTTCTTTCTTTCTTTCCTTTCCCCTCTATCCGTATCGTTTATATCTCACAGAGTGTCCTTTTATTTCTATCTGTCTTTCTTTTCTTTACTTCTCAATCTTATTTCCTATCTTTCTTCCCAATTATCAAAAAAAAAAAAAAAAAAAGGTTAGTGTTCTTTTAAGAGACGAATAAATGGATATCTTATTGATAAGTTCATGATTTTAATTTTCACTTCAACGTTAATCATATTTGTAAAATCCTTAAAGACCAGATTGTAACAAGTATTTTGGGTCTTATTTGGATTATTCGGACTATTGTTCCTCGTCGAGTCGGACAAGAAATACCTGAAGAAGGCCGGAGGGCACATCGGCCCAAACTTTGTACAGATAACAATAAAGATGAGGACAATAGTCCTAATAATCCAAATAATACTAATGATCAAGCCTCATCTAAAAAATTCAGAGAAATAGTGTAGATAACAATAAAGATGAGGATAATAGTCTGAATAATCAAGATGATACTAATTATCAAACCTTATCTCAAAAGTTCACAGAAATAGTGTAGATAACAATAAAGATGTGGACAATAGTCCGAATAATCCAAATAATACTAATTATCAAGCCTCATATAAAAAATTCAGAGAAATAGTGTAGATAACAATAAAGATGAGGACAATAATCGAATAATCAAATGATACTAATTATCAAGCCTTATCTAAAAAATTCAGAGACATTAGTGTAGATAACAATAAAGATGAGGACAATAGTCCGAATAATCAAAATAATACTAATTATCAAGCCTCGTCTCAAAAATTCAAAGAAAGATATTTTTTCTCATGTCCTTTGTAACTTTGTCTGTAGCTTCTCACAATCAAATTCTCATTCGTTTTTTTTTCCCAAGCGAGTCCCCGTAGCACAGTGGGTAACGTACTGGACTGGCTCTGAGTTAAAGGGTTTTGGGTTTAGCTTCACCTTTTGGGGTGAGTTAGGTCTTATAATTGGCTAGGTTCCTGTTTTATTTGTTCAGTAGACACTGCCTAAATGTTGATTCGTTTTCATTTTAAAAACGAATTAAAATTAATTGAATCGATTATTTAAGGTCATTTTTTTATCTGAGTCATAATGTGGTAACATAATGAGCATCAGTAAAAAAAAAAATGCAAAAATATATTACACATGTAGTTAATTTCTAATACATTTAAAACTATTTTTTGGTCAATTTTGCTCAAATATATCGTAAACGTGGCTTTAAAAGCTTTCTAACTTGTCGGGAAATACGTATTTTACAAAATAAATCCCCCCCCCCCGACTGAAATAAAATAACTGATGCATTATCAAATTCATTCATTGGTAAATCAACACTGAAAATTTCATTGAAATCAGATAATTCCCTGAATGTTGGTAATTTTTTCATTCTGGGGGGTTAAATTTATTTTATAAAATACGGATTTTACGGCATCTTTGGCAGTGCCTAACATTCATTTATTTTATTGCTTATTTTGTTTATTCAGTTTTCTTTATTTAATTTTGCATATCTACACTGACCAAGAGCGCCATGTCGTCTGGGGCGTTAGAATGCACCGACTGCACCTCTGCAGAGGGATAAGACTCCCCCAATGGGTCACCTGTTGGCCGTGGGTGGCGACCCGTGATGCTTAAGGATAGAACCCAGGTGGATGAGCAGTTCATGACTTGAAATACTCCACTTTGGCCCTATCTTGGGGTAGACGGGCGGTCGGAGAGGCCCCCTTTGATCAATCGGCTGGTCACGTCAAGCTCCTAGCACCTATATGATTTTCCCAACCCTATTGCCCTTATGGCAAGCCCCAACCCCTTTTTATCATAGGGTGCTAGAAGGCGGTGACTGAGGGTCTACATGTCATGGGAATGACGTTAAACTCTATCTGATGTGAGGTTTCCAGTTTTTGGAGGTTTGGGGAATGTGGAGCAGCCCTTCATCACCATTGTTCCCTGGTCCACTCTGATCCGAAGCGGTAGTACCTGTTAGGGTCCCATCTATGGGTTAAATAGAAAAACATGAGTTTATAAACAAAATTGTATTATCCATTAAGAATGACTTTATTTCAAATTAAATGACCCACTGAGGTTGATATGCCGTAAAACCAAACCAAACCAAACCAAATCTGACCAAGGGTGGTAGTACCTGTTAGGGTACTATCGATGGGTCAAATATGTTTGCCATAACGCCATGGGGAACACCCACAAAAAGTAAATATGAACATACAACGAAGGGGGTTCATTAACTTCTAGGCATAAAAATAACTCTAGACGGTTGACATGCCTTTAAAAGCAATCAATCAATAAACCTGTGTAACTACGTAGGGGAGACGTGGAGAGTTAGATTAGAGAGGAAGACTAGGCAGCGATCGATCACCAAATACTCAATCAAAGATTCCAACATCACAGTAGTGTTTTGTAGTGTAGCTGAAAACTTGCTCTAAACAACGGTATTAATTCTTTGTCTGTGTCGGTTGTAGATTTTTTGTTGAGATAGATTGTTGTCGACTTATCTATCTTACATTACCGTCTTGAGTTTGTCGCTAAAAACTATGACAACCGTGGCATATATTAAGAACCAGCAAACCTTATCAGCATCGTGAAAAACCAGAACAAGAAGTTAAGAGGGTTACCAGAGCCGCCCCGGAACAAAGAAGTCAAAACCAGACGATAGAAAAAGTACGATAAATGAACTGTTTAAAAGCAGTTGGCAGAAACCCCCCCTTAGGTTCTCAGACTATTATATATTGATGGACGTACCGTCATTTTTGGGCGGTTGGCGTAGAAACAGATTTTGAGTTGTGTTGTTGAATTCAAATCTGAACCGTTAAAGTGATTGGCACTCAACAGACATTGCATAACCTTCGATTTTCAGTTACTAACTAACTAAAATGCTTTATACCCACCGGTTGTACTTTTAGTTAGTTGTCCGACTGCGGGATCTCACGACGTAAAGACGGCTTGGCTCGCCTTCTGCATGCGGTTGAGAATCCCAAGATTCAAAGTGTGGTTCAAATTTTAATAAAATGAGATCACAAAGACTATATGCCTTGAGTTTGTCGCTAAAAACTATGACAACCGTGGCATATATTAAGAACCAGCAAACCCTATCAGCATCGTGAAAAACCAGAACAAGAAGTTAAGAGGGGTTAGCAGTGCCGCCCGGAACAAAGAAGTCAGAACCAGACCGATAAAAAAAATACGATAATAAGAAATACCTACCCAGCTACTCAGATAGTAAGTAGACTATTATTAAATACCGGCCCAGCCACACACAACAAACAGAAGATAGAAGAAATACCAGCCATGACGACAGTTACTCAGAAACTAAGAAGAAGATTAAATAGGAGGGCACAACCACGGGTGGATCTCATAAGAAAAAATAGAATCGAAACGGATCTTTCTCCATAATATATACATAAAAGAAAAAAGTGGGTATACAACAATACATGCATAACAATGCAACCCTTGTGGCTGAGCAGTCCATGACATGCAACACTCCACTTTGACTCTTACTTGGGCTAGGAAGGGAGTCGGAGGGGCCTCCTCATATCAATCGGCTGGCCATGTCAAGCCCTAGCACCTATATGATTGGCCCAACCCTCTTTAACATATTGGTGCTAAAAGGCTGAGGGTCTTTATGAGCTGGAAATGTCGTTAAACTCTATCTGATGGTGAGGTTCCAGTTTTGGAAGTTTGTGGAATTTGGAGCACCCCAGCATCACCATTGCTCACAGGTCCACTCTGAGCCGGAGTGGTAGTACCTGTTAGGTTCCCATCTATGGTTTAAATAGTCAAACATGAGTTTATAAAAAAAATCAGTATCCAGTAAGAATGAATTTATTTCAAAATCTTTGCCGGCATTAAATGACCCACTTAGGTTGATATGCCGCAAAACAAACGAAACAAAAACCAAACGAGTATGAGTTGCGAAGATGCATAGTCAATAGTGGTGGCTATTTGTGAAAATAGTGATTTGTAGCAGAACAGTTGCTCTATGAAACCGTGTTAATTGTTCTTTCTATGATGGTTGTAGTTTTCTGTGGAAATAAACGGAGTTCTGAACGAAGATTCATGACATGATCAAAGACTCGCAAGAATTTCTCGCACTTTAAAATAAAAATTTGGCGTTGTAACGACTGGGCTAAATCAACTTTAATGTCTGTGTGTCTTCATAGCATTACAGTAATGGTACTATTTAATTCAATAAAAATAACAAATTTCCCTGTTACATAATTATTAGATACCTGATGATTATGGCAATAGTGTAGAAATCATAATGGCGATTAGTGCAGCTGGTGGCTTTGAGAGTGAGTGACGGCGCTTGACCTCCCTCTCACCTTGCCTTGCGGGGATGGATCGTGAGAAGCGGAAGGCATGGAAGACCCTGTCTTCCGGTTTAAGGATATAGTAAGTTTAAGTCAGTTAGAAGTTAGAAGCCGAGCTAGTAACATGAATGTCTCACTGCGCAGAATGTCTGGTTGGGGATTTGGATATAAAGTAACATTAACGTAAATCGAAGTCTTGTGTTTATTACCTAAAAACTAACAATGACACAGGGCTTCTGATAAAGAGAAATCACCATAGAAGACCAGACCCGAAGTCCCCAAGAAAGTAAATACCAGACGATAGACCAGACCAAGATAGATGATAGACGATCAGAATAGCAAAGCCGGCCAGAAGAAAATACGACCAGAGTAAGAAGTAAGAAAGGGTATACAACATTACATGATTTGGTACTGTGAAAACGTCAGTACGTAACAGAACCCTCCAAGCATGTGCCGGAAAAAGGACCGACTTCAGACCCCCAAGATAATCTCTCGTCCCTTCTGACTTAGGCCTTAACTCGGACCAGGTACTACTTTTGGACGGGTTGAAATTTCCCCTTCGCAGGGTGGCTAGGACCCGTGAATAAAGCTTAATTCTTAAAACTACCTTGTGTCTTCGTCTCTTCATTACTTTCCTTAAATTTCTTTTCAGCACGACCGCGTAGTAGGATGGTACTAAAAGCAAACCCTAGGAATACACAACAAGAAAAACCGGCTACCTGAAATTTCCCCTCCACAGGGTGGCTAGGACCTGTGAATAAAGCCTAATTCTTAAAACTACCTTGTGTCTTTGTCTCTTTCTTTCTTTCCTTGAATTTCTTTTCAGCGCGATCGCGTAGTATGATGGTGCTAAAAGCAAACCCTAGAAATACACAACAAGAAAAACCGGCTACCTTTTAACCTAAAACATTAAACCTCATGCCACACCAATGGTTCTGATGGTAGGTTGATGACACGATCAAAGGCTCTCTTTATCACAGCTGGGTAATTCCATGTCAAATCATCCAGGCCATGTTACGATTTTCGATTTTAAATCTCATGCCACGCTAATGGTTCTGATGCTAGGTTGATGACACGATCAAAGTCTCGGTTGACTTTCTCGCACTTTAAAGTGAAAAGATAGCGTTATAACGACTCAGCTAAATCAACTTTGATGTCTGTGTGTCGTCATTGAATTACATGTGGTTGCATTTAAGAAAACGTGGCAAAATAACCGAGAGAATGAGAGAACGAGAAATCATTTAGTTATCATAATAAAATTTGCGCTGACCAATAATAACACGGAATAAGTCGCAGAGAAATGACTAGAGAAAATATTTTTATATAGAGGGAGAGGTGTGTGCATATAAGTACACAAATCAAGGAATACAATATCGTTCATACATAAGTACACCACCCCAGGACGTCCTATATTTACGTTATAGTTAACAAGCTAATATTGCAGATTAGGAATCGCAAGGTTCCTGGTTCGATACCGGTCCTCGCCAACTAAGTGGTGTATGAGTAGCACAGATTGGGTAATCTGATCTCTGCGGTAAAGTGGAGGGCTGACGATAGTTGTGGCTCTCCACTCCAGTTAAAAAAAAAAACAATTTCCCTGGTCTGTCGCTAGCGAAAAGGGGATATACTCCCTCGCAGTTCGGCTAAAACCGACAATATGCCACTCCACCGACTTACAAGTTATGGCAAAAAAAATGGTGACAGGGGTTCCCGACAGTAGATATTGCTTCGTCCCAGCAAAAAAAAATATCTAGTGAGAAGGGGATAGACTCCTTTTGTTACATACTCATACACATATACCCATGTTGGGTATACACACAAGTGTTCTTTTACTGGAGAGAGGGGAGAGATAGACACAGGTAGACAGACATTTTGCATTACTTACTTCTTTGGCCATTTGGTGATCTCTAGTCGTTTTTATTCTTTCTCTCCATGTTGAATTCTATTTCTAGATTCTTGTTGGCTGTTCGTCTTTGATGCATTTCTTCTTCTTGGTCAGTCTTTTTGCCAAGACATTCATCAAACAAGAACACCATATTATTTATTTAAACTTTTATTTACTTAACTAAAATTCTTCTTCTAACTAACACAACGCGTGTGTGCATAATGAGCCCATGCTTCTCATCGGACGTCCAAGCAGGTACTGACGGGTTAACTCGGTCCCACGTGACTTCACGTATTTCGCGGGTTTTCTGTAATATTCCATGGAAAGACCCGCCCATGATATGAAAAGGGGCCATCCCTTCAGAAATACAGAGGATTGACAATAATCTATGCATAGATTATGTAACACCTTGCTGGATGTATTTACCGAGGAAAACCACCGCCACAAGTGGGATGAGACACAAAATCAATCTCGCAGTCCGGTTAAAACCGACAATATGCCACTCCACCAAATTACGAGTTATGGCAAAAATTACACTGGTTTACAAAAAAATATTTTTTGTCTGAGGCAAGAATGTGAATAGGTGTTTTTTTTTTACTAATTTAGGTGTGCTGAATTCAAATTTATAAATAGTTTTGCTCTATCACCTCTAATTTTCTGTCTTTTAAATAGTCTTATTTTAGTATATACAGACTATATACGTGCTTATTTCAACAGTTGCAGCAGCTTATTACAGAAAAAAACAGGATAGATAAAGAACATTGACGGAATAAATATACTTGGATGACACAATGTACACAAATCAGAAAGAATTGACCTTGTTGAGGCTCCTCGATGTTTTGACGAGCTTGAAGCCATTGAGAATATGAAAAAACAAAAAAAAAACAAACTAAAATTAAATCATTTGTAAAGGCAATAAAACATGTGCGTTTGGAAATTTTTAATACAAAATATATATCCAAAAGATTGTGTAACACAATTGTCGAGGGACACTTCCTCTGCGCTGCGAGGGACGACAACCTCTGCCGTTGACTGCCAGTGCACTAATGGCTGTTGATTGAGACGTATTGGCTACGCTTAACTGCCCAAATCCGTCCTTGATATATAGCTATATATATATTATATAATGTAATGCTATCACTTACATTTATTGCATAATAACTAAAAAAGAGGACATAAGTCACACAATATTAGAAATTAAACCTGAATGCATATATGCCTTTATGTACAGTATGTGTACAAAATGTACAGTATGCATATCTAAAAAAAACTAGAGGTGATGAGTAAAAACGGGTTTCAAATCTGAATTCAGCACCCCCAAATTAGGTTAAAACAGCTATTTTTGTGCTTGCCTCAATTTCTTTGTAAACCAGTGTTATTGGTGACAGGGTTTCCCTGCAGTAGAGATTGCTCCGTCCCAGAAAAAAAAATCTCTAGTGAGAAGGGGATAGACTCCCTTCCTGGGTGTATTTACCAAAAACCACCGCCACAAGTGGGATGAGACACAACATCAATTTTTTTTTAAGTTGAGTAAAGATGGTTTGAATTCAGAATTTCTTTTTTTACCTGGATTGGTTACCTTAACAATGTTAAAGATCCTTCACTTGCTTCACTTTACAGCTTGGGTAATCTTATCTATGTGGTAAATCATATGGGAGCTGGTAGGTGTGGCGCTCTACCTCAGCAAAAAACAATATCCCTGGTCTTGCGCTAGCGAAAATGGGAAAGACTCCCTTGCTGTTCAGCTGATACTGACAAAAAGCTACTCTACTGACTTTACTTTTACTACTTTATATATGCTAATACAAAATAAAAAAACACCCTCCGGGCGATGTAAAAATAGGTTTTTGAAACATATTGCCTGAGGGGTTGGAGTTAAAAATTCAATGTCAGCGCGTTTGTACCCTAAGTAAGTAAAATCATCAAATTCATTAAAGGATTAAGAAATAAAACAATTTGAAATGTAAACTTTAAATATGTATTAAAATAAAACAAACTATATATAGATATATAATACCAGTCATTTATTTATTAAAACTTGTTTTAAAAAAACAGTGAAGACTGTCTAATGCTGCATGTTCAAATTTTGAGTGTATTTATTCTATGTTATGACGATTTTGGGTAATGTGACGTAAGCAGTGACGTAAT
>CM042180.1:32068304-32073304 GCA_023376005.1 Doryteuthis pealeii
CCCAAAGGTTCCAATTCTCTAGGAACTTAGAAACAGTAAATCATAAGAGCTTATAATATATATATATATTATATTATTATATATATATATGGATTAAATATTAAATATATTAAAAGTTTTAATTAAAATTTAATTATTAAAAGTTTGTGTTATCATATCTGGACATTTCCCTCATACAACCCAGTATAAGCTTTTCCTTGTATATATATATATATATATATATATATATATATATATATATGTTTACGACCTCTCCGCACGAGCAGGATGTGACACAATGTCAATTTCTTAAGCGGAGTTTAACAGGTTTGAATTCAGAGTTTTCCTTCTCCTAGACCGGTTGCCTCTACCAAGGTTAAAGAGCCCAGTCTGTCCTACTATTTACCCATAGCTGGAGGGAGAGTAGAATTCATACCTTTCCCAAGGGTATTAGCGCTAAGTGAAATGCAATTACCACGTCCAGGATTTGAACTCGGGGCGACGAGTCCATTTCCTATGACTTTAACCATTACACCACGCACTTCCTTGTATATATAAAACTCTGAATTACGCTTGGAAATTAACTTTGTATAACGTCCATCCCGTATTGTTACGTAGTGCCTTTTCTTTGACGGTACTAAATATGTATATGTTGCATACCTCTTTACCGGCACTATATATCTATATGTTATATGCTTTCTTACGTCTTATTCTGGTCGTCTATTCTTCTGGCCGGATCTGGTATATCTTCTAAGGTCTCGTCTGGTCTTCTATTGAGGGTTCCGGGTCTGGTTTCTGTTGCTAGGGATTTCTTGTTATCAGAAGCCTTGTGCTATTGTTAGCTTTTAGTAATAACAACAAGACTTCGATTTACAATGATGTTACTTTATTCTATAAACCCCCAGACCAGACAATGCGCGCGGAGACTCACATCTTGCTAGCTTCGCTTCTAAGTCCTCTCTTCAACTGACTAACTGAGTTGCTTACTCCTTAAACCGGAAGGGCCTTCTATTGCCTTCCGATTCTCACGATCATCCCCAGACCGCAAGGTCAGAGTGAGGTCAAACGTTGTCACTCACTCTCAAGGCCATCAGCTGTACTGATCGCCATAAGGATTTCTATACTACCTTAAAAAGATATTAGGGATCCATAATTATGTAACAGTATGCCTGAGTTTGTGAGGTAGAAATATACACATAATAATCCGCAGTTGCTACCACTGCATAATGAATAGGAAGCCTATTTATTATGTGAAGTAAATTTAGAATTTAAAAGTTCATGTAGTTTGATAAACAGGTAGTAATCTTTAACTGACCTCTTTAGCAATTCTTAGATTACTTGGTTTGATCGTATTAGTGCTAGAGGCCGGTTTAGCTCAGTCGGTAGAGCGTCAGCCAAAGAGTCACAAGGTTCCAGGTTCAATACCGGCCCTCGCCAGCTCAGCGTATGAGTAGCACAGGGATATGTGCGGTAACGTGTGGAGCTGGTCGTAGATGTGGCGCTCCACCTCGGATGCTTAAATAATCTCCTTGGTCTCGCGCTAGAGAAAAAGAGATAGACTCCTTCGCTGTCTGGCTGATACCGACTTTAGGCTGCCCTGCCGATTTTACTTACTAACTAGTGTTAGGTGAAATGCAACCACTCTCGTCTTGGATTTGAACTCGTATCGCCGTGACCCTTTTCTATGATGATAACCATTACATTACAGGTGTACTCGGCTTTTCGTAATGATCGAATTTACCTGAATGACAATCAACAGGTGGGCAGGAAAAGGAACTGAATCAGGAAGCAGTTATTTTTTCCGGTTTGATATTTGTTTAAGTACTTTACTTTAGAAATATATTCCTTTTTAATGAAATGAAATATCTAAACAAAAAAATAGATGAATATATAAGATATACAAAAATATTTAAAGAAAAATAAAATAGGTGTACAGAAATATTTAAACGGGAAAATAATTGGTATACATTGAAACTCTAGTAGTACGGATACTTGGGAGTATATATATATATATATATATATATATATATATATATATATATATATATATATGGAGTAAGGTTTCTAATCATATCCGATGGTATGAGAAAAGTAATACAATACGGTTATATCAAATGATATGTTTCGACTGGATTAGTCACATATAATTTACCACATAATCTCTCTCTCTCTCTCTCTATATATTATATATAATATATATATTATATATATATATATATATGTGTGTGTGTGTGTGTGTGTGTATGTATTATATATATACACTATATAAACATATATATATATGTGTGTGTGTGTGTGTGTGTGTATGTATACATAAATATACACACATATATAACATAATATATATAATATATATAATGATGGTTCATGTTACTATACATACGACAAAATTCATTACGGTATAAAAATGTTTGTTTGACACATACACACACGCACATACACATGCACGCACACGCAAACACACACACACACACACACACACACACACACACATATATATATATATAATATATATATATATATATATATATATACGCAGAGTGATGCTGGTAGATTTTTATTTAGTGCGGCCTAGGACGCACATATTTGCTTTCAATGAGTCCCCGGGAAAATTTGTGTTTATCTTTAAATATGTAATTTCTGCATTACATGGAATTCGTTTGTAGAAGAAATTATTTTAAGCTCACAAATGTGTTTGTTTTGAGACAATTCAAAATGTCTCTCGTTTAGTTTGGTCAGTAACTTAGAAATATTATTGTTTGGAATGGGTACCAAGCTTCTTCTGGTGTACAGTAATACATGGTCGGAGAGGCCCCCTCCGATCAATCGGCTGGTCACGTCAAGCCCTAGCACCTATATGATTTTCCCAACCCTATTGCCCTTATGGCAAGCCCCAACCCCTTTTTTTCATATGGGTGCTAGAAGGCGGTGACTGAGGGTCTACATGTCCTGAGAATGACGTTAAACTCTATCTGATGGTGAGGTTCCAGTTTTTTGAGGTTTGGGGAATGTGGAGCACCCCTTCATCAGCATTGCTCTCTGGTCCATTCTGACCCGGAGTGGTAGTACCTGTTAGGGTCCCATCTATGGGTTAAATAGAAAAATGGGTTTATAAAAAAAAATTGAGTAACCATTAAGAATGAATTTATTTCAAGACTTTGTTGGCATTAAATAACCCACCAAGATTGATATGTTGTAAACCAAACCAAACCAAACAAAACCAAATCTCGGTAGGATGTGTCCCAAGGTCAATTTCTTAAGCAGAGTTAAACAGGATTGAATTTAGAGGTTTCCTTCTTCTAGACTGGTTACCTAGCCACCGTTAAAAGAGCCCAATTTGCCCTATTATTTACCTATAGCTGGATTTTATTTTTTTTTAAATGTGTTATCCATTAAGAATTGATTTATTTAAAACTTTATCGGTGGAAAACAGATTCAAAGTTATATGTACTTGAAGATACAAAACTCCGACAAGGGTTAATAGACAAAACATTTAATATGGTACAGCACATGGATATAACAAGATACATAATACATAGGTAAAACAAAGTTACATGTAGAAAGATAAATACACATTCATGAATGGTACAAGATATACATAAAAGCCACAGACATGAGACTAGGGATAGTCCATGCTGTGTTAATAACTTACAGTAATGTAAGGGGGGGTCAAAAGCCCCAACGTGAAGGGGTAGACCGTGTCTATCCCATGTGTCTCATAGGTCGAGGAACCAAGAAAGAGAGAGATGCGTTTGAACCAGCCGCTTAAATATAAAACGGCCCCCTAGCGGGCACCAGCAAACTAAACGGACAGACAACTCTCCCAGGCAAATACGAAACTAACGCTACACGGCATTAAAGGACCCATTAAATGATATGCCGTAAAACCAAACCAAACCAAAAAGTAATACACGGTTTCTATATTAACTCATATTCTTTTTTTAATTTTTTTTAGAAAGCGTCTTCTCTTCCTCCCGCCCCTCAAGTACATGTTTAACAATAATACAATTTTGAACATCTTTATACCATTGTAGACGTTCTAAAATAATCCAAGAAAATGGACCCAGGCAAAGTTTATATTTGCTGAGTGTACATCTTATTATAATGGAGATTGTGCGTTTTTCTGTCTGTAACCGAAACTATATTTGTTGTTTACATACATTCTCTAATGATTTTATTTTTATTTAAACCTCAATTATTAATAAAAATGTTTTACATCATTAAGACTGTTAATCATATCTACATACTAATAACATGCAATTGTATTTATATATACAACAAAATAGCGGATTATAGTGTGAATGGGAAGGAATAAATTTTCCTAATTTAACTATCTAGTTAAAATAGGAAGTAAAGAATAATATTACAGTTATTTTTTCTTCTTAATGAATTTCTTTTAAGATTTATCCCAGAGATTTTTGCTCATATTCAATAAGATAAAACCAAACAAATAGAAATCAATAATATTTAGCATATATTTATTAAAATCAATTTTTTAAGATCAATATGCAAATTAGCCTTCCCATTCACACTGTAAACCACTATTTTGTTTTATATATAAATACAATTGCGTATTATTAGAATGTAGATATGGTCAACAGTCTTAATAATGTAAAACAATTTTATTATTCATTGAGGTTTAAATAAAAATAAAATCATGGAAAATTTGATGTAAATAACTAAGGGAACTGTAGTAGTAATATAGTTTCGGTTACAGACAGACAAACACACAATCTCCATTATAATAAGAAGATGTCTGCTATGTCAATGAGTATTCCTATCTAATTCAAATGATTTTCAAATACATCTATATGAGGTTGGTGTTTTCACTATTCTTTGAATAAAAGTCTCAAAACTTTATCGGCATTAAATGACCCACTGAGGTTGATATGCCGTAAAACCAAACCAAACAGTAATACACGGTTTCTATATCAACTCATATTCTTTTTTTTTTTTTTGAGAAAGCGTCCTTCTTCTTCTTCCCTTGCACACGGACCATTCTTTTCGGCGCATGACGCCTT
>CM042180.1:32080804-32100804 GCA_023376005.1 Doryteuthis pealeii
AGTTTAATTAGGAACATTTACCAATGAAAGACGGGAGTAACGGAAAATGATGGAAGAGTTGGTTTCAAAGTTGTTCTATTTTTCAATCATACCCCCTCTGTTCAAAATCTTTTTATATACAGTCTTATTCAGTTTCATTAGCCTTTCTAATTTAATATGATATTTTATTATAGAATTTAACTAAAATACTTGCACCCGGAGGGTGCATATATTTGCTAGTATTATTAATGAATAGTGTATGTAACAAATACTATACAAACTATCACATAGTATCTATTAATAGACCATGTATCACCTACTACAACCGAAGCTGTCCTATGTGTCAACATAAGAGCAAGTTAAATATAGTTCTAAGTCAATTAATCTTCGTGACTCAACCTCTGGTTGTTCCATTTACCCCACGCTTATACCCACTTGCTCATAGCCCGTTGTCAGTGTATAATAACGATAATTCCTCATTGCAGAAATGCAGATAATATTCACTATTATAGCCCATCTAAGCCACCGTAAAATCTATAAGCCTAACATGTGTATATTTCATTTTTATTCTACTTTTTTCTTTTTTATTAAATATGAAAACGTACCCTCATCAAAGGACATTTAAAATGTCAAAACCAGTTGTCCTAGTGTCAATGAAATCCCCTGTCGTGGGTGCGGCTGCATCTGTTGTTCTCATCTCCACCGCTAGGGGGAGCGCAACAGGGGCGACAGGAAGGCGAACGCTGAGCAAAAAGTCTAGAAACCAGTGGCCACTTCCGGTGGGCCCAAACGTCCTGCTGTTGACTTTAATTGCAAGAAACGGAGCCCTTGAAAAAAAATTGGAATCGGGGTTGCTCTCTTCTGGAAATGCTACCAAGACTATTTCTTCTTCTTCTTCTTTTTAGCTGTACGCACAGGCAGCAGTTAAAGGTCGGGACGATGAAATATAGGATGCTTTAAAAAATTGATATCCTTTAAAAAATACTAATATCATTTGAGATATAAATATTTGAGTGACAACATTGTGTAGATACTGGGGTCGTTCAAAAAGTACTAAATCTCGCTCAGAAACAAGAACCATCTATACCAGTGGTTCCCAACCTTTTTAGTACTATGCCCCACTTTTTTATAACAAATTTCTTCATTTCTCTGAATGTTTGAGATGTGGTTTGATGATTAGTATTATCTGCGTTATTCGGACTATTGTCCTCATCTTTATTGTTAAATTGGACACATGGCCTAATGGATAAGGTAGTTAGGTTAAGACAGTTCTAAGTGACAGTTATCTGGATTCCGGGTTCAATCCTGAGTAGCGGCAGGGGCATAGCTATGGTTAGCGGAATGAGAACAGGATACCTCCGTGGACTGAATAATGGGTTAAGTCCAAAGTTCCGTGATGGCTCCGAATACGACAAGAAAGTTCCCGAGTCCAAAAAGAAGGTTCCCGAGTCCGAAAAGAAATACCTGAAGAAGGCCGGAGGGTATATCGGCCGAAACGTTGTACAAATAACAATAAAGATGCGGACAATAGTCCAAATAACGCAGATAATACTAAATTTCTTCATTTCACCCACATGTTATTTGTTTAGTATGATATAACAATATCAGTTTTGAAGAAGTATAACATAAAAAAATTGTATCTTTCAAATAAAACTAAAGGATTTAACTTCAAAATTAATCAAAGAAAATCCATTTTATAATGTGTATAATTGCGGGGGAGGGTAACAGACGAAGAACCGCAAAGTTAAACAAGTCAGAAGCCAGACATATAGCTGGTGCCAGATGCACGATAACATTAGTGGGTGAACACTTGACTAGATTGCACAAGCTTTTGTGCTCAGCTAGGTTGTAATTACAATTTTACCAAAATAAATTTATAATTTTTACCCATATGGGGTAAAATAAAATTAAAATGTTGATATTACTATATTTTTCATATTGCCCGCCTATTATTATTGAATTGCCCCCCCCCAGTGGGAATCACTGATCTATACATATAAGAGCATCACTGTATATATATATATATATATATATATATATATATATATATATAGAGAGAAGAGAGAGAGAGAGAGAGAGAGAGTGAGAGAGGGAGAGAGTAATCTGATCTGTGCGGTACCGTATGTAGATGACGGTACGTCTTGCAAAAAAAATATTCTCCTTCGGTGTCTGGCTGATACTAACAATAAGCCATCCCACCGCCAACCACTAGCAAAATAATAAACACCCTCCGGGCGATGTAAAAATAGATTTTTGAAACATATTGCGTGAGGGGTAGGAGTTAAAAATTCAATGTCAGCGAGTTTGCACCCTAAGTAAGTAAAATCATCAAATTCATTAAAGAATTAAAAAATAAAACAATTTGAAATGTAAACTTTAAATATGTATCAAAATAAAACAAACTATAGATATATAATACCAGTCATATATTTATTAAAACTTGTTTTAAAAAACAATGAGGACTGTCTAATGCTGCATATTCAAAATTTTTATTTAGGTGTATATTTCTGTCAATATCAAAGATGATATGAATAAAACCAAAGACCTCGGTAAAACCAAATGTTATTTAATGTGTATGATATTTTTTTATTTTTTCATTTTATAATATTCAGTCATTAAAAATGTGTGGGATTACAAAATAAAGTTTGGTACTTCTGTCTGGGCTCTGTGTAATATCTGTGCACTCTGTTTGAACCCATATGCAGTTGTGTGTATGTATGTATGTATAATATAAAGATTTTGGAGGCAATTTACAATGCAATGTGTGTTGAATTTATTTAACTTTTTTTTTTTTCAAAACTAAATATTTTCGGAAGTAAAATTCCATCTTCAGAGTTATTGAAAGTTGAAAGTATTGAAAGTACTAGATGATTTTTTTATAGTACTTATCCCACGATAATATTTATTTAACTTTTGTTTTTTTTTTTCAAAACTAAATATTTTATTTTTTAAATATTTTAAATAAATTATTTAAAAAATAAAATATTTAGTTTTGAAAAAACAAAAACAAAAGTTAAATAAATTCAACACATATTGCATTGTAAATTGCCTTCAAAATCTTTATATTACACATACACACAATGCTTCAATGATACTATAAAGAAACAAACTTTATTTCACTATGCCGAGCAAGGCTATATTTATAGTAAAAATTAAAAGAATTTCGAACATTTTCCACGCGCAGGAACAGCCGAGCCGCACTAACATCACGGAATTAGCCGATTTAACATCACGGGAAAAAATTTCAAATATACGGCGTTCATCAACTTCTTAAACAACAGAAGATTACAATATCGCCGTGGGATAAGTACTATAAAAAAATCACCTAGTACTTTCAATACTTTCAACTTTCAATAACTCTGAAGATGGAATTTTACTTCCTAAAATATTTAGTTTTGAAAAAAAAAAAAAAGAAAGTTAAATAAATTCAACACATATTGCATTGTAAATTGCCTTCAAAATCTTTATATTACACATACACACAATGCTTCAATGATACTATAAAGGAACAAACTTTATTTCAGTATGTATGTATGTATGTCTACAGTAAACTACTAAAATAACACAATTAATGATGCGACCCCCTAAGCCCAGTCTCCAACACATCTAGAATAAGATCGTTCACTGCCTAGATAAAAGTTACTGCCATGGAGGTTCAGCCATGGAAGTTGAGCTGTCTTATCTCTCGCCTGAAAAACTTTCTACAGACTTGGATTAAACGAGATTTTTTTTTGTTTTAACCACAATAGCCTCACGGATTATAATAAATCTCTTTTTTAAAAGTATCTAGTTGTAATAAATTATTGTAAAGCGCAAATTCTACTCGGCTGGTCTGTGTTAACGCTAATTCTGTTCATTGTTTATTCTTGTTTATCTTAGACTGTCAAATTAAAACAGATGAAGGGGGAAAAAGTAGATTCAGGCGATTTATGAGTTTAAAAATGGGACGTAAGGAAGCGGAAACTACTCACAATAATCAAAACATTTGGTCAGGGGAAGTCAACAAAACTTAGCACTTTGCATTTATTCCTCAAATTGTATAACTTTGATGGTAGACATGAAGATGAGGTGGTCCATAGAGATTATTATGTAATTGAGGGTGACCAAATGAGCAATTCCATGTGAATATTAATTTTTATGCAAGTTTTATTGTGTTAAATATAGGGGGATAAATTTCACAGGGAAAATTGGTGGTACAATTTACCTTTTGACCCTGTAGTCTTCCCTTCACCCTTTTTTTCCTTTCATTTAGTCTTGTTTATTTTTCCTACCTACACAATTCTTTCTTCCTTCCTTCCATCTTGATCCTACCTTCCTTGAAGTCTCTCCTCCCCCTCACATCTCTCTCTTTATAAAAGTAGACATTTCTCACCTATTCATGTTCATGTCAATATGGGCTCTTTAACTTTGCTTAGGCAACTGGTCTAGCAGAGGGAAATCTCTGAATTCAAACCTGTTGAACTCAGCTTAAGAAATTCACCTTGTGTCACATCCTGCTCATGCGGAGGGGTGTGTAAATAAATATATTAGAAAATGGATGGGTCTTCCCTGAATAACTAGCAAACTGGCACGCTATATAAAAAACTTAGCATTTATTCCTCAAATTGTATAACTTTGATGGTAGACATGAAGATGAGGTGGTCCATAGAGATTATTATGTAATTGAGGGTGACCAAATGGGCAATTCCATGTGAATATTAATTTTTATGCAAGTTTCATTGTGTTAAATATAGGGGGATAAATTTCACAGGGAAAATTGGTGGCACAAAGAATATTGGTATCATATTTGAAGATAAGAAGATAAAAAGAAAGTTTGGTTTTTGCGCACAAGCGAAGTTACAACATCAGTTAAGATTTGGCACTTTTACGTACAGCCATCGAATAAGCACCATATGGAGCAAAATAACTGTCAGAGTTCGATAGAAATTATCAGGATTATGTTGGTGGTTGGATATATTTAAAATAATATACAAACAATATATTTCCCGTGTATTAATCATATTGCCTGCAAAATTCTGACAATGTACAAATGTAAATATCAGCACCACATTTCATTTTAGAATTGAAAATTGGAAGGTAACAAAAATTCTGTCGAGTTTCTATCCCGGCTAGAGGTAGCTGTTAAAATGTCGAGCCGCACTGATGAGAAGTAAACTTCGAAACACGTGTCAGTGGATGACTGATATAATATATATATATATATATATATATATATATATATATATATATATATATATCTTTCTGTCTGTCTCTGTTTCTCCCTCTCTCTCTCTCTCTCTCTCTCTCTCTCTATATATATATATATATATATATATATATATATATATATATATATATATATATATATATTTAACGGTGCAGAAATGAATACATTGTTTTCAATCATAATAACCATTATTTCCTTGAGCTGAAAAACATTTCTAAAATCATCAGGAGTTTGTTTAAGGTTTCTTCTTTCGAATGAAAAAAAATTTCAAGATAATATTAATTTTTATGCAAGTTTCATTGTGTTAAAAATAGGGGGATAAATTTCACAGGGAAAATTGGTGGTACCAAAGATATTGTTATCATTTTTGTTACCTTCCAATTTTCAATTCTAAAATTAAATGTGGTGCTGATATTGACGTTTGTATATTGTCAGAAGTTTGCAGGCAATATGATTAATACACGGGAAATATATTGTTTGTATATTATTCTAAATATATCCAACCGCCAACATAATCATGATAATTTCTATCGAAGTCTGACAGTTATTTTGCTCCATATGGTGCTTATTCAATGGCTGTACGTAAAAGTGCCAAATCTTAACTGATGTAACTTCGCTTGTGAGCAAAAACCAAACTTTCTTTTTTGGTACAAATAATGTTCAATATATGTAGAATAATAATTTAAAGGAAAAAGAAAATTATATGTAGTGCCACATTGTGTTTTTTTCACTTATTGATCTTGCATTGACAAAATCAGAAATCATTAATAACGTGAAAAAGGTTAATTTTATGCCTATTTTGATAACACTTTTGGATTCCTCAGGCCTAAAAACTGCTATAAACCAATTCTTAGGAGTAAGGGAGCTATAGAATACATTTTATAGACAAAAATAGATTACAAAATGTCGCTATTTTTCTGCTCCCCCACCCTCAAATTTTTCGAGTTTAAAATCGATATAACTCGGCGAATATTTCAAATTAGAAGCTCAAATTTGGGGGATTGTCTAATTTCAACCTAGTCTACACCTGTACAAAATTTCATAAAATTTGAAGGGGGTGGGTAACATGGCCCTGGTGATTTGACATGGAATTACCCAAATAAAAGCCAATGACTGTGTCGTAAATATTTAGAACAACCTCAGAGCCTTCAAAAACTAAATGTTTGAAATTTCTATCAAAACTGGACAATCAAAAATTGATTAATTTCATTACACACACACACACACACACACACACACACACAACATATATATATATATATATATATATTATATATATAATATATATATTAAAGAAATGGATACATAGAAATCTACTCGAGTTTCATCGTTAGAATCACCAGGGTTAAATCCACTGAATTAATCGAGTTACCGATTAATTGCAGCTGATCACACGTATGTTCATTGAATAAGATTTTACGTTACTGAGAGACGCTTGTTTACTTTTTAAAAATCTCACCGGAAATTGTTTTTTTCGTGGATATTAAAATGAAATATGTGAATCAAGTTGTTGGTATTTATTTTACTATGGTTGTTTAATAAAGTATGGCTTATGAGGCGTGAGAGTGGTTTAATAAGTAAAATAGATTAAAATTATTTATTGGTTTAGCTTTGGTTAGAGGGTATATAAATATATATTTATATAAATATTTGTGAATAAAAAGGCCTTAAATATCACGGGTATCGTGATTATGGACCATTTCACTCGTGGGTATCTGGGGCCCACAGAGCATCGTCAGACCACGTTTACATTTTAAGCAAAATAAAATGTAAACGTGGTCTGACGGATTTATTTCTATTTATTATATACTTACACAGATGTACGTATTTAAATGTTAAAACACCACTCCTTAATGGCAACTATCGATGGCCGAGAGGTTAAAGAATCGGGCTGATATAAAGTCAGTCGGGTTTCGCTTCTGGTCGGCAGCAGTTACTGTGTCTAGCAACACTGATGAGACATGAAACGTTGAAACATGGTGTCTGTGGATGACTTATTATATGCTTCCCAAAGCCGGTAGAAATGAGAATAAGATAAGTGTAAATGTTAATAAGTGTTAAGACAAACAATAAGACGTCAGGAAATGCAGTAAAATCCGGAAGAGAAAGGACAAAAACGATTGAAAAGTTATTATAAAACAAATAATAATAAGTTGAATGGTTGGTTTTTTTGGGGAGTGAATAGGAATCAAAGAGATTTGTTGAAGAGTAAATAATAGAAGAAAAGAAGAAGAAGAAGAAGAAGAAGAAGAAGAAGAATGAAAAGAATGAAAAGAAGAAGAAGAAGAAGAAGAAGAAAGAAGAAGAAGAAGAAGAAGAAGAAGAAAAGAAGAAGAGAAGAAGAGAGAGAAGAAGAAGAAGAAGAAGAAAGAAGAAGAAAAAGAATGAAAGAAGAAGAAGAAGAAGAAAGAAGAAGAAGAAGAAGAATGAAGAAAGAAAGAGAAGAAAGAAGAGAAGAAGAAGAAGAAGAATGAAGAGAAGAAGAAGAAGAAAGAAAGAAGAAGAAGAAGAAGAAGAAGAAGAAGAAGAAAGAAAAGAAAAAGAAAAGAAAAAAAAAAAAGAAGAAGAGAATGAAAGAAAAAGAAGAAGGAGAAGAAGAAGAAGAAGAAGAAGAGAAAGAAGAAGAAGAAAGAAGAAGGAAGAAGAAGAAGGAGAAGGAAATGAAAGAAGAAGAAGAAGAAGAAGAAGAAGAAAGAAAGAAGAAGAAGAAGAAGAAGAAGAGAATGAAGAGAAAGAAGAAGAATGAAGAGAAATAAGAAGAAGAAAAGAAGAAGAAGAAGAAAAGAAGAAGAGAAAAAAGAAAGAAAGAAAAGAATGAAGAAATGAAAAGAAAGAAAGAAGAAGAAAAACAACAACAATGAAAGAAGAAGAAGAAGAAGAAAGAAGAAAGAAGAAGAAAAGAAGAAGAAAAGAAGAAGAAGAAGAAGAAGTGTTAAACCCAAAAGAGAAAATGGTTTTAGCACGTGAGGATTCGGCCTTGCCAAGGTAGGTATACCATACACTCAAAGAATGAAGTCAAACCCGTGCAGTCTCAGGATGTATATGTAAGGGAGAAGTTTATTTAAACATTACTCTGTTACACACCACACACACACAACACGCACAACACACACGCACAAACACACACACACATACACACCCCTTCGTGTATCCCTTACGAACACAGAAGCCTTACAAAAAAGCAGGCGGGCTAATCGTTCGAAAGAAGTGGTAATCTTTTTAACAGAAGAAAACCGAGTCGTCTCGACATGAAAAGTGGATCATAATCTTCTTATTATAATGGAGATTGTGTGTTTTCATTTTGTCCTGTAACCGAAACTATGTCACTACTTCTCAATTCACAATCCACTTTGTTATTTACCTCATATTCTGCATGATTTTATCTTTATTTAAACTCAAATTATTAATAAAATCATTTTACATTAATATACAGATGACCATATCTACTTACTAAAAATACATGCAAGTTGTATTTAAATATATAAGGAAATAAGTGGTTTGCAGTGTGAACGGGAAGCCTAAATTTGCATGTGATCTAAAATGTGATTTTAATAAATATGTGCTTAGTATTATTTGATTTCTAATTGTTTTAGGTTTTAACTTCAATGAATATGGCAAAAATCTCGGGATAAATCTTTAAAAGAAAATCCATTAACAAGAGGAAATAACGTATAATTTCATTCTATACTTCCTATTTTAACTAATAGTTAAATTAGGAAAATTTAGCAATGAAAGATAGGAGTTTCAGTTCTATTTTTTGCGATTATATCCCTGTGTTTTAAACTTTTTATCTGCATTCTTAATTAGTTTCAAATTAGCCTTTCTAATTTGATATAACATATTATTACATTAAAACTTAAGTAGGGTGCATATATTTGCTGAGTACTGCATTAAAATGTTAGAAATTTAAACACATCTATATACAAGAGTGAGTAAAAAAGTAATGCCATTTTTTGTTTAGGAGGGTATAATTAGCCAAAACACACGAACATGTACCATACAACAATGAAAGCTGGTCCTCTGTGGATCAACATCCTTACTTTCTCACCGTTTCTCTCAATAGCAATGTGCCACCTTCGAATGAGAGCATGTATCACTGCCTCGTAAAAATTCTGTGTCTGTTCTTTGAAGCCACTTCTTAATCTACAGATATTTACGTACAGATTGGAATAATGTTTGCCATCTCTTGGCCCCATGAAAAGAGGGTCTGAATAGATGGATAGATAGACAGAACAGACAAGAGAGATAAGTAATAGAATAGATAGATAGATTAGATCACCAATCTAATCGAGTATTGCGGTGGCTGCATTCGTTTTTTTTGTGAAGACTTTTTGTTTATCGATCCCGTTTGGTGCACTAGCTGGAAACGTGAAAAATAGTTTTTTCCAGAGCAGTGGAGGAATATATATATATATATATATATATATATATATATATATATATTATTATAGGAAGAGATAGACAGATAGATAGAATAGAGAGAGAGAGAGAGAGAGAGAGAGGGATGAGAGAAGAGAGAGAGGAAGAGAAATTGAAAATAATATATCAAAATATTATACTGAGTTAACTTAGTAATGTAGTTTTTTTTTTTGGGAATATTTTAAAATATCCTTTTTTCTCTCTCTCTCTCCCTCTCTCTCTCTCTCTATATATATATATATATTATATATATATATATATATATATATTATAATGTGTGTGTATACATACACCACACACACACACACACACACACATATATATATATATATATATATATATATATAAAGAGTGAGAGAGTGAGGAGAGAGACAGAAACAGAAGAACTACATCAAGAGCGAGAGAGAGAGAGAGAAGACAGAGGAAGACAGAGAGACAGAAAAGAGACAGAGAGAAGACCAGACAAGAGTGAGAGAAGAGACAGAGACAGGACAGAGAAGGAGAAAGAAAAGGGGTATTTTTTTAACAAGCTACGATTGAAATAAGGACAAATCCACGTTTGATAAATAAATAAATAATAATAGATAGTAGATAGATAGATAAGATCACCATCTAATCGGTGAACAGAAATACTGCGTGTATGTATTGGTTTTGGGGACTTTTTTTTAAATACATCCGAGTTGGTGCACGAGTGAACATGAAAATAGGTTTTCCAGAAACAGAAAGTGAAATGTGAACTTCAGTCTCAACCGAGGGTATTTCTTTATTCGTTTTTTGAATGTGTGATGTTAGTCACCTCTCGTCCAAGTGGGCGAAGTTCATGAAAAAATCAAAAAGTTTTGAAATAAAATTAACTAATTGCATTATAAGATCATTCATTGATAAAATAAACACTGAAAAATTTTCCTTAAAAATCCGATAATTCCCCTGATTTTTGGTAAAATTATTTTCTGTAGGGGGGATAAAGTCATTTTGTCAAAAACGCATTTTAGGATCAGTTTTGCCAAGTAGCTATGAATATAAATAAATATTTTAGAGATTGGACAACAAAAACAAAGAGAAAAAAAAACAACCACCACAAAAAAAAACGAATTTTTTTTACGTTAAAATTTAGTCATAGTTATCCGGACTGTTTTTTATTATTTTTCCAAGATAACGAATGAGTAATTTTTTCCCCGCAATCGGATAATTTCCATCTTTGAATTAACTGTTTTTTTCTTATGTAGCAAAATTTATGTTCATTATTTCTTTTGAGAAGATTTTTTTTTTAAAATAAAAAATATTTACGTTTCTTCTTCCAATATTGCTTGAACTGATCATGTGAATGTGATTTGGTGATACCCTCAGTAATGACACTGAAGAAAATGGTCAAATGAGACGCCTGCGGTGGTTTGGCGCACGTCAGGAGGATGGACAAAGGCTGCATCCCTAAGCCTACTTGCAATAATGAGTTAGTAGAGGGCAACCTGACCGGTAGGGAGAAACCTTGCATTCGCTTTAAAGATGTCTGCAAGAGAGACATGAAGACATGCCACATTAACACCAACACATGGGAGCTTATGCAGAATGAGAGGTTAAGAATCGGGCTGATATATAAGTCAGTCGGGTTTCGCTTCTGGTCGGCAGCAGTTACTGTGTCTAGCAACACTGATGAGACATGAAACGTTGAAAATGTGTCGTGTGGATGACTTATTATATGCTCCCCAAAGCCGGTAGAAATGAGAATAAGATAAGTGTTAATGTTAATAAGTTTTAAGACAAAAAATAAGACGTCAGAAAAGGCAGTAAAACCCGGAATGGAAAGGACAAAAACGATTGAATAGTTATTATAAAACAAGTAATAATAAGTTGAATGGTTGTTTTTTTGGGAGTGAATAGGAATCAAAGAGATTTGGTTGAAGAGAAAATAATAGAAGAAGAAGAAGAAGAAGAAGAATGAAAGAATGAAAAGAAGAAGAAGAAGAAGAGAAAGAAGAAGAAGAAGAAGAAGAAAGAATGAAAGAAAGAAAATGAAAGAAAGAAGAAGAAGAAGAAGAAGAAGAATGAAAGAAAGAAAGAAGAAGAAGAAGAAGAAGAAGAAGAAGAAGAAGAAGAGAAAATGTGAGAAAGAAGAGAAGAATGAGAGAAAGAAGAAGAAGAAGAAGAAGAAGAAGAAGAAGATGAAAGAAAGAAGAAGAAGAATGAAAGAAAAAGAAAAAGAAGAATGAAAGAAAAAAGAAGGAAGAAGAAGAAGAAGAAGAAAAATGTGAGAAAGAAGAAGAAGAATGAGAGAAAGAAAGAAAGAAGAATGAAAGAAAGAAGAAGAAGAATGAAAGAAAAAGAAAAAGAGAAATGAAAGAAAAAGAAGAAGAATGAGAGAAAGAAGAAGAAGAAGAAAAGAGAAGAAGAATGAAAGAAAAAAGAAGAAGAAGAATGAGAGAAAGAAGAAGAAGAAGGAGAAGAAGAAGAAGAGAAAGAAGAAGAAGGAGAGGAGAATGAAGAAAGAAAGAAGAAGAAGAAGAATGAGAAGAAGAAGAAGGAGAAGGAGAATGAAAGAAAGAAAGAAGAAGAAGAAGAAGAAGAAGAAGAAGAAGAAGAAGAAGAAGAAGAAGAAGAAAAGAAGAGAAGAAGAAGAAGAAATAATAATTAAGAAGAAGAATGAGAGAAAGAAGAAGAAGAAGAAAGAAGAAGAAGAAGAAGAAGAATGAGAGAAGAAGAAGAAGAAGAAGAAGAAGAAGGAAGAATGAGAGAAAGAAGAATGAGAGAAAGAAGAAGAAGAAGAAGAATGAAAAAAAGAAAGAAAGAAAAAGAAAAAGAATGAAAGAAGAAGAATGAAAGAAAGAAAGAAGAAGAAAAACAACAACAATGAAGAAGAAGAAGAAGAAGAAGAAGAAGAAGAAGAAGTGTTAAACCCCAAAAGAGAAAATGGTTTTAGCACGTGAGGATTCGGCCTTGCAAGGTAGGTATACCATACACTCAAAGAATGAAGTCAACCCGTGCAGTCTCAGGATGTATATGTAAGGGAGAAGTTTATTTAAACATTACTCTGTTTACACAACACACACACACACACACACACACACACACACACACGCACACGCACACATACACACACCCTTCCGTGTATCCCTTACGAACACAGAAGCCTTACAAAAAAGCAGGCGGGCTAATCGTTCGAAAGAAGTGGTAATCTTTTTAACAGAAGAAAACCGAGTCGTCTCGACATGAAAAGTGGAATAATCTTCTTATTATAATGGAGATTGTGTGTTCGTCTGTCTGTAACCGAAACTATGTCACTACTCAATTCACAATCCACTTTGTTATTTACGCCACATTCTCCATGATTTTATTTTTATTTAAACCTCAATTATTAATAAAAATCATTTTACATTAATTATACAGATGACCATATCTACTTACTAAAAAACATGCAATTGTATTTAAATATATAAGGGAATAGTGGTTTACAGTGTGAACGGGAAGCCTAATATTCATATTGATATTAAAAATGTGATTTTAATAAATATGTGCTTGGTATTATTGATTTCTAATTGATTGGTTTTAACTTTAATGGATATTAGCAAAAATCTCGGGGATAAATCTTTAAAGAAATCCATTAACAAGAGGAAATAACTGTAATTTCATTCTTTACTTCCTATTTTAACTAAATAGTTAAATTAGGAAAATTTAGCAATGAAAGATAGGAGTTTCAGTTCTATTTTTCGATTATACCCCCCTGTGTTTCAAATCTTTTTATCTGCATTCTTATTTAGTTTCATTAGCCTTTCTAATTTGATATAACATATTATTACATTAAAACTTAAGTAGGGTGCATATATTTGCTAGTACTCATAAAAAATGTTAGAATTTAACACATCTATATACAAGAGTGAGTAAAAAAGTAATGCCATTTTGTTTAGGACAGGTATAATTACCAACACAAGAACACGTATCATACATCAAAATGAAGCTGGTCCTCTGTGGATCACATCCCTACTTCTGCACCGTTTCTCTCAATAGCAATGTGCCACCTTCGAATGAGAGCATGTATCTGCGCCTCGTGAAATTCTGTGTCTGTTCTTTGAGCCACTTCTTAACTACAGATTTACTACAGATTGGAATAATGGTTGCATCTCTTTGGCCCCATGAAAGAGGGTCTAATAGATGGATAGATAGACAGACAGACAGACAGATAGATAGATAGATAGATAGATAGATAATCGGAGGTATTGCGTGGCTGCATTCGTTTTTTTTGTAGACTTTTGTTATACCATCCGGTTTGGTGCACTAGCTGGAACGTGAAAATAGTTTTTCCAGAGGCAGAAATAGATAGATAGATAGATAGATAGATAGAGAGAGAGAGAGAGAGAGAGAGGAGAGAGAGAGAGAGAGAGAGAGAGAGAGAGAGAATTTGAAAATAATATATCAAAATATACACATGAGTTAACTTAGATGTAGTGATATTACATCTCTCTCTCTCTCTCTCTCTCTCTCTCTCTCTATATATATATATATATATAAATATATATATATATATATATATATATATAATGTGTGTGTATACGCACACACACACACACACACACACACATATATATATATATATAATATAAGAGTGAGAGAATGAGTGAGAGAGACAGAAAGAAGGAACTACATCAAGAGCGAGAGAGAGAGAGAGAAAGATAGAGAGAGAAGAGAGAAAGACAGAGAAAGACAGAGAGACAGAAAGAGACAGAGATAGACAGACAAAGAGTGTGAGAGAGACAGAGACAGAGACAGAGAGAGAGAGAAAGAAGGGGTATTTTTTAAACAAGCTACGATTGATAAGGACAATCCACGTTTGATAAATAAATAAATAAATGAATAGATAGATAGTAGATAGATAGATAGATAGATAGATCACCATCTAATCGGTGACAGAAGTACTGCGTGTATGTATTGGTGTTTTGGGGACTTTTTTTTAATACCATCCGAGTTGGTGCACGAGCTGGAACATGAAAATAGGTTTTCCAGAAGCAGAAGTGAATGTGAACTTCAGTCTCAACGGGAGGGTATTTCTTTATTCGTGTTTTTGATGTGTGATGTTTGTCTCCTCTCGTCCAAGTGGCGAATCTCATGAAAAATAAAGTTTTGAAATAAAATAAACAATGCATTATAAAAGTCATTCATTGATAAATAAACACTGAAAGTTTCATTAAAATCTGATAATTCCCTGATTTTTGGTAAATTATTTTCTGTAGGGGAGGGGTAAAGTCATTTTGTCAAAAACGGATTTTAGGCTCATTTTGCCAGTAGCTAATGATATAAATAAATATTTTAGAGATTGGACAAAAAAAAAAAAGAAAGAAAAAAAAACACCAAAAAAAAAAAAAAACGAATTTTATTTTACGCTAAAATTTAGTCATAGTTATCCGGACTGTTTTATTATTTTTCAAGATAACGATGAGTAATTTTTCCTCAATCTGATAATTTCATCTTTGAATTAACTGTTTTTCTTTGTAGCAAATATTTATGTTCGTTATTTCTTTTTTGCGAGATTTAAAAAAAGTTCAAAAATATTTACGTTTCTTCCTTCAATATTGCTTAAACTGATCACGTGGTGTGAATTTGGTGGTACCTACTGTAATGACACTGAAGAAATGGTCAAAGAGACGCCTGAGGTGGCTTGGCCACGTCAGGAGGATGGACAAAGGCCGCATCCCCAAAGACCTACTGTATGGTGAACTAGTAGAGGGCACTCGACCTGTAAGGAGAACTACGCCTGCGCTTTAAAGATGTCTGCAAGAGGGACATGAAGACATGCCACATTAACACCAACACATGGGAGGCTTGTGCAGAAGACCGTACGATCTGGCTACTCCTAGTCAGAAAATGAACGAGAAGGAGTGAAAAAGAGAGGAAAGTAGCCGCCACAGAAAAGAGAGCCAAAAGGAAGGAGAGACAACAGCAACTCCAGCAAGCATCACTGTTTGTTTTCAGTCACTGCACCAGAGATTGCCATTCAAAAAATGGTCTCTCCGGGGACTCACGCAGTTTGCTGATTTTAAAAAAGTGGACACTACGCCATCGTCTTTAGTAGAGGGAAGGATGCCGACAACAACAGTAATGACTGGGAAGAAATGGTCAAAGTGTCACTGATATTTCTAACTAAAATGTCATATTCTCGCTCAGTTCCTAAATTGAGCAGAACGTGTTCTAAAAAAAAAAAAAAAAAAAAAAAAAAAAAAAAAACGAGCAAACAAGGCGATAGAATCACACTAAAAAATCCAAAACCAAATCTTATAGCATAAATAAATAGTTAAAAAAAAAACAACAATAAAAAACAAGTTCCTTTGTCCAACCAATCTCAGACTTCCGCCTACAGTTACCTCAGTAAATACTGTTGGCAGGATGATAATCACGATGAGGTGGAGGGAAATCAGCGAGGCGGTCTATCCTCTCTTAGCTAGCGCGATATCAAGGAAATTGTCTTGCTGAGGTGGAGCGCCAAACCTACCGTCAGCTCTCCATTTTACGCAGAGATCGGATTAACCAATCTGAGCTAGTCATGCACTGAGCTGGCAGGGACCAGTATCGAACGCAGAATCTTGTGATTCTGGGGCGAGATTTTCTCAGTCTTTATGTAATAAGCTATATGATGAAACTAGGCTCATATTGAGTTCTGGTTGAAATAAATTCATATTAACCAAATGATGGTTTATGTTTTTCTTACTTTGAAAGTATATATATATATATATTTAGGAATGGGATATTTCTGTTTGGATTTATATATGGGAGTCGTTAGTATACACCGCTGAAGAGACTTAATAAAGTCGAAACAGTCTGTACGGTGTTCTGCATAGCGAGCCATCCTTTGCCGGGATTCACTTGTCAAGATTATTTTCTATAATTATCGAATTTTATGCGATACATGCATTATAATTGCCTTCAAGCAAAATATAAATAATAATTTATTCAACAATGCTTCTATAAAAAACAAACATCCAAAAATCTCATTCACTTCGTCGAAGAGCTTACGGCCGGGTTTGTTTACTACTCAATAAACGTCCACTTACCTACTATGGTAGAGGCGTGTAGTATCATTGACAAGGTTAATTTCGCAGGGATTGTCCGCTATGTACCGGCGGCCGAACGGATATGGTCTCTGACTATGCCTGTGAAGTCCCGGTTTCGATTCCTGTCGGAGGGGAGTTGTTAGTATACATCGCTGAAGAGACTTAATAAAGTCGAAACAATCTGTACGGTGTTCTGCATAGCGAGCCATCCTTTGCCGGGATTCACTTGTCAAGATTATTTTCTATAATTATCGAATTTTATGCGATACATGCATTATAATTGCCTTCAAGCAAAATATAAATAATAATATATATATATATGTGTGTGTGTTGTATTATCTATTAATAATGGAGATTCGTTCCCGGTTTTTGTCTGTAACAAAAATTACGTCACTGCTTACGTCACATTATCCAAAATCGTCACAACATAGAATGAATACACTCAAAATTTGAACATGCAACGTTAGACAGTCGTCATTGTGTTTTAAAACAAGTTTTAATAAATACATGACTGGTATTATATATCTATACATAGTTTGTTTTATTTTAATACATATTTAAAGTTTACATTTCAAATTGTTTTATTTTTTAATACTTTAATGAATTTGATGATTTTACTTACTTAGGGTACAAACTCGCTGACATTGAATTTTTTACTCCCACCCCTCAGGTAATATGTTTCAAAAATCTATTTTTACATCGCCCGAAAGGTGTTTTTTATTTTGTACTAGTAAATATAATATTATGTTAAAACATGTGCTTTGTTATATTCTGGGCACCTCACGTGGTGTAATGGCTGGCAAGTTATATTTGCACATCATTGTTAGTGAGTTCTATTGTGCCACATATAAACTAAGCTTACTAAATAACTATATGTGTTATACTATGTTCTGTGTTATGTGATATATATATATTATATTATATTGTAGGTTATGTTGTATTAGATATATCACATTACATTTTATATATACTAGCAAATATATGCACCCTCCGGGTGCAAGTATTTTAGTTAAATTTTATAATAAAATATCATATTAAATTAGAAAGGCTAATGAAACTGAATAAGAATGTAGATAAAAAGATTTTGAACAGAGGGGGTATGATTGAAAAATAGAACAACTTTGAAACTAACTCTTCTATCAATTTCCATTACTCCCGTCTTTCATTGGTAAATTTTCCTAATTTAACTATTTAGTTAAAATAGGAAGTAAAGAATAATATTACAGTTATCTTTTCTTGTTAATGGATTTCATTTAAGATTTATTGAAGAGATGTTTGCTTATATTCATTAAAATAAAACCAAACAATTATAAATCTAAACACATATTTATTAAAATCACATTTTTAATATCAATATGCAAATTAGCCTTCCCATTCACACTGTAAACCGCTATTTTGTTGTATATATAAATACAATTGCATGTTATTAGTATGTAGATATGGTCAACAGTGTTAATAATGTATAACAATTTTATTAATAATTGAGATTTAAATAAAAATAAAATCATTGATATTGTGATGTCAATAACAAAAGGAATTGTGACTTGAGTAGTAATATAGTTTCGGTTACAGACAGAAAAACACACAATCTCCATTATAATAAGATATATATATATATATTATGAAGAGTTGACATTAGATAACCCTTGATATCCTATTAAACAAATCCATGGTTTTACATTTGTAATTTTAGAAGCGCACGAACATACAGTCAGTAATGACACTGAAGAAATGGTCAAAATGTCATTGATATTTCTAACTAAAATGTCATTTTCTCGCCCAGTTTCTAAATTGAGCGTAACGGTTTTCTGGCCAGACAATAAACGAACAAATCAATTCCTAAATAAATTCATGAATAAGGCGGGGGTCAATGTTAAGTGAAAAAAATCAAAAAGTTTTGAAATAAAATAATGCATTATAAAATTCATTCATTAATAAATCAACACTGAAAAATTTATAAAAATTGGATAATTCTCTGATTTTTGGTAACTTTTTCTTCAATCGGAGGGGTTAAATTTATTTTGTAAAATAGGGATTTTAAGCCATCTTTGGCAGTGCCTATATATTATGTATATCATAACTTATAGATATTATATATATAATATATATGTCAGCTTGGCAGTCGAGGTTTCGAGTCACATACGGAGCAGTCTCCCATGTCTATAATCTTGCTGATGAGACCTATATCGAAATATACATTCAGGGATTGACATTTTCTCGATTTGTTTAGCCTTACATTTGAACATATATGCCCGCCTAAATTCATTAATTATTAACTAATTAATTTTCAAAAATTAGGTATGACTTCAATTAAGCACATATCCTCCAAAAATTGTCGGTTAAAAGCCATATCAAATAAACACGGTGTTTATTTACGTACTCTCATATATATATATATATATATATATATATATATATATATATATATAATATATATATATATATATATATATATATATAAACGATTTTTAATTTTTTTCTATAAAGATAAGTCTGAAGAATTATATCAGAAAATTTTGATAACTTTTTAAGAACCATGAATACAGAATTCTGCTAAAAAAAATATCAATAAAGAAATTGACCGTATTGTAAAAAGAAACGGACTGTTTTACTTATTTTTCAAGACAATGGTGAGTAATTTTTCCCCAATCGGATAATTTCATGTTTGAATTAACTGTTTTTCTTTGTAGCAAATCTTTATGTTCAGTTTTTTCTTTTTTGCGAGATTTTAAAATAAAGTTAAAAAAATGTTTACGTTTTTTCCTTCAATATTGCTTAAAATTGCCTGTCGTGAATTTGGTGGTACCTACAGTAATGACACTTAAGAAATGGTCAAAGTGTCACTGATATTTCTAACTAAAATGTCATATTCTCGCTCAGTTCCTAAATTGAGCGGAACGTGTTCTGGCCAAAAAACTAAACGAGCAAACAAGGCGATAGAATCACACTAAAAAAAAAATCCAAACCAATGTTTATAGCGTAAATAAATAGTTAAAAAAAAACAAACAAACAAAGACTTCCCTAGTCCAACCAATCTCAGACTTCCGCCTACGATTCTGGTAGTGGGGCCAGAATGATGAGAATGAAGATTATGATGATGAAGATGATGATGATTAGGAGGGGGAGGGAGAGCAGGGGTGGGGGTGGTAGCCGTAGTTATGAATGGAGTATAGGTGGTGATGGTGGCACGTTTGTCAGCGCCGTACTGAACCACCGGCAGACATTTGTGGTCCCCGAGGAGAGATCAAGACAGTGTTTACGATTGGGACTGACGCTTCCAAAACGGTAACCCAGAGGTAGGAGGGGTGGGCCTTCCGGTACCCCTGATAGTATCACAATAAATGGACGGTGAAGAGAAGGTT
>CM042180.1:32103304-32108304 GCA_023376005.1 Doryteuthis pealeii
TATATATATATATATATATATATATATATAGCAATAGCGTAATCTTTACAGTTGACAGCCGCCCCTCTCAATCTATAACCCCACAACCAGAATCTTTCCTCTCATGAGCCCTCACATGACTCATCAAACCCGCTGCAGATCCACAAAGTTTAATGCAAATATGACATAGCAAGGATGTCCTTCCCGTTGTATCAGATGATAAAATTTGATGCTTATGCACCACCATATGTCTCTTAAGACCAGACTTTGTTACAGATTGCACAAGACAAATATTTTGTTCTTGGAGTTTGCATGAATTGTCCCTGATGAGATTTCCTATGATTGACATATCCAGCCTTAAAAAGCAGAATTCGACCACATGTCTGACATTTCCAGCCCTCCATGTTCTCTCCAATATGACAGGTGTATCCTTTTCGAAGTTGACGCTTGAGGTTTTCATGCACAATTCTTTCACACTCAAAACTGTTACAGCCATCATAGTGCATAAACATAGACTACAACGATCACACACACACACGCACTCTCTCTCTCTCTCTAACACACACACACACACACACACACACACACACATATATATATATATGTATATATATATGACAGAAATTAGAGGAAATTAATCTGACAATGTGTGGAGAATGGTAGACAAACACGGGTACAACATCCCGTGTTTGTCTACCTTTCTCTCTATATATATACGAACATGTTATTGAACAAAAATGTATATCAAGGTTTATATGTATGTGTGTGTGTGTGTGTGCCTGTGTGCGTGAGTGGTTTAATACACACACACACACACACACACACACATATATATATATATATATATATATATATATATGTATATATATATATATATATATATATATATATATATATATATATATATAAGTGTATTTTGGCAGCATTTTATACAAGTTTTGTTGAACTGTACAGACAATTCTTGTCGGACAAGTTTTTGGTAGATCCTTTCTAATTTTCGGGCCATCTTTTTGGTGTCGGGGTGGAAGTGGTGTAGCAGTCCAACAAAGGTTTCGATACGAGCGCTTTCGGCCATAATAGATTGAATTATTCTTAATTCGCTTTTAAAACTCGTAGTATCCGATTTTTTGTGCCAGTCCCTAATATATTAAGTATACCCCAAAAAAATCGTTGGCTACGTTTTTAAAAACGAATTAAAATTAATCAAATCTGTTATATAAGGTTAAACCTTTGTCTAAATCGATAAGTAGTAACATTATGTTACTACTTATCGATTTAGACAAAGGTTTAACCTTATATAATAGATTTGATTAATTTTAATTCGTTTTTAAAAACTATCATTAAAAAAAGAAAATATCATTACATATGCAGTTTATTTTTAATAGATTTAAAACGATTTGTTTTGGTCAATTTCGACGCGATCCGCCATTTTGTCTCTTTTTCAATGGTTTTGTGCACTTGTTTACAATTTTAATGTAACATTCGCAATTGTAAAAAAAAAAAATTACCAAAAATCAGGTAATTATCCGATTTTAATGAAACTTCCAGTATTGATTTATCAATTAATGAATTTTATAATGCATCATTTATTTTATTTCAAAACGTTAATTTAGTATTTTTGCTATGAAAAATTAATATATAAAATTCATTTAAAATATGAAAAGCCTGATGTTAAGTTTAAAATGTTATATTTTTAGATTCTAAAAATAAATATCTATTTAATGCGAACCTTATTTCATTACATCAGAGTATACTTTTTGAAGAAAAACTCTATTGAAAATGTACCCCGTCCCCTTTTTAAGCAGAAAAATATCGATGTATATTTTTTTCTTTTATAAGATAATAGCCAATTAAATAATTATTGAAATGAGTAAAAAAGAAATCTCCAAAAAATTAATTATCTATTATTTTTTATTTTTCGATTTTTGGTACTTATTTTCTCATAGAAAAGCCACCGTAAAATGTTTGTTGTTTCTATTCATAACTTCGGTCTTTATTTATATTGTAATTAGAAAACGTCTAAGACCAACTTGAAAAAAATGTTACGCCCCCAACATAAGGGGGGGGGGGGCAAAATTAAGTGACCTGAAAAAATGAGAAAGTTTTGAAATAAAATAAATAATGCATTATGAAGATCATTCTTTGATAAATAAATACTGAAATTTTCATTAAAATCTGATAATTCCTTGATTTTTGGTAAATTATTTTCTGTAGGGCTAAAGTCATTTTGTCAAAAACGCAGATTAGCCTCATTTTGGGTATACCTAATATATATATATATATATATATAATATATATATATATATATATATATATATATATCACGCTAATTAGAATCCTTTCCCCCTTTTTAAATACGAGTATCAAGATCATTCTGAATGGCACTGACAACGGGAAGCCAAAGGTTTCAAGGGTCATCGAGTAATGTTCAAAATCCTGAAGGTTCCATCCATTTCTACAGAGAGGAATCACTCGTTTTGGTCATCATTCTTCCTTTCATTCGTTTATTATCACACACTGGGTTTTCTTGGAGAGTCGAAACCCCCCCCCCCCCCAAGCAGACACGTAGCAACAAGGCGATAGATATTACAAGAGATGGATTGCCGTTTCTTTATGAGGCCAGTGACGAAAAATTTGTGGACGGGAGTAAACCCCCCAAAAATGAGTGATTAAAAAAGAAAGAAAGAAAGAAAGAAAGAAAGAAAGAAGGAAAGAAAGAAGGGCTTAAAAATGGCGACGGTTACCCCAGCGCACTGGACAACCCCCGGTGGGCTACGGCCTTAACTGAAGTGGGCGGTACAGATGGATGGACGAAGCCCCCGTAAACAACACCGGCTTATCTTCCGCTTCCGGTGTCAAGGAGTGCCGGTAAAAAAAAGAAAAGGGTTCTGATGATTAAATATGGGGGAGGGTTTAAATGATTGAAAACTTGATGCTGATTTAGGTTAGGGTTAGGGTTAGGGTTAGGGTCAGCCTTATTTAGGGTTAGGAATGCTAGTTTGGTGTTGCTAAGCAACTGCGAAGATTCATGAAAATGAAAATAAATAATGCATGTCTGGTTGGTTTGTTGATTTGTTTTAAAGGCATATCAACACTTTCAGGTTTATTTAATGCCAAATCAAGTCATTTTGATAAACAAAGGACTCTGGATTGTTGTTTTTTTTACGGCATATCAACCCTTATTGGGTCATTTAATGCTGAATCAAGTCATTTTGTTAAACAAAGGACTCGGGTTTCTTGGCGGTTTTGTTTTAAGGCATATCAACCCTTTTTGGGTAATTTAATGCCGAATCAAGTCATTTTGTCAAACAAAGGACTCGGGTTCCTTGGTGTTTTTGTTTTAAGGCATATCAACCTTTTTTGGGTCATTTAATTCCGAATCAAGTCATTTTGATAAACAAAGGACTCTGGTTTGTTGTTTGTTGTATTTTACGGCATATCAACCCTTATTGGGTCATTTAATGCTGAATCAAGTCATTTTGTCAAACAAAGGACTCTGGTTTCTTGGTGGTTTTGTTTTAAGGCATATCAACCGTTTTCGGGTTATTTAATACCGAATCAAGTCATTTTGCCAAACAAAGGACCTGGGGTTGTTCGGTTGTTTTATTTTACGGTATATCAACCCTTTTGGTGTATTTAATGCCAAATCAAGCCATTTTGATATTCGGTTTTACTTACAGTCCCCGTTGTATCTGAAATGGTCACCCATCTAAGCATTAGAACAGACTTGTCGCTTCTTAACTTTGGTGATCTATCGGCAACCAGTGATTTCAACGTGACTTGCTCGTAATAGACTCAAGTAGGTAGATGTGAGCAGACTAAGATAGATAGGTAGATTGATATATATCAACATCTTGCCGACCTATCGGCGGAGCTAATGGTTTTGGTGGTTGTTTTGTTTTACGGAATATCAAACCTTTTGGGGTTATTTAATGCCGAATAAAGTCATTTTGCTAAACAAAAGGACCTGGGTTTGTTGGCTGTTTTGTTTTACGGCATATCAACCCAATTCGGGTTATTTAATGCCGTATCAAGTCATTTTGATAAACAAAGACTCGGGTTTGTTGGTTGTTTTATTTTACGGCATATCAACCCTTTTCGGGTTATTTAATGCCGTATCAAGTCATTTTGATAAACAAACGACTCGGGTTTGTTGGTTGTTTTATTTTACGGCATATCAACCCTTTTCGGGTTATTTAATGCCGTATCAAGTCATTTTGATAAACAAACGACTCAGGTTTGTTGGTTGTTTATTTTACGGCATATCAACCCTTTTGGGGTCATTGAATACCGAATCCAGTCATTTTGTGTTCGGTTTTACTTACAGTACCTACTGTAGCTTAAATTGTCAGCCATCTAAGCTTTAGAACAGGCTTATCGCTGTCTAACTTCGGTAATCTAGCGGGAACCGATGCGTTCAACATGACTTGACCGCAATAATGCATTTCTGGAAATGAATAGAATTCTGTATTTAAATGATAGCCAATTTTTAGACTATCCAAACTTCACCACTACTGAGATTAGATTGAATTATTAATATTATGAGACCTATACTTAGGAGCATTAGCCTCTAAAACCCGTTCACATACCAAGGTAGTAATATCTCATCTACCAAAGTGTTCCGGGTAGGACAATAATCTGCATCTAGTGATAAGGTTCTAATTCTGAAACTCTGGGGTGTATGGAGTACCCCTTCATTGCCATAATTCCCAGGTCCACTCTAATCCGAAGTGTTAGGGCCCCATCTGTGGTTTAAATAGATAAAAAAAAGTAGTTTTATAAATGTGTTTAAACAAAGAGTTTTAAAAATTTGAAAACCCCACAAGAATGACAAAAAAAGGGACATCAGCATGAAATAACCCAAAAGTAACCCAAAGGTTCCCATTCCGTAAAACCAAACCAACCAACCAACCATATATATATATATATATATATATATATATATATATATATATATATATATATATATATATATTAAGAAAATGAATCCGACGGTACGAGTATAGATAAAAGGATATGAA